>QXTE01000016.1:14665959-14735950 GCA_003942145.1 Platysternon megacephalum | reverse complement strand
CCGCCCCCCCGAACCTCCGCCCCATCCAACCGCCCCCTGCTCCCTGACCCCTGACTGCCCCCCGGGACTCCCGCCCCTTATCCAACCCCCCCGCTCCCCGCCTCCTTACCATGCCGCTCAGAGCAGCATGTCTGGCAGCCGCACCGCCCGGCCGGAGCCAGACACGGTGCCGCGCTGCTCGGCAGGAGTGCACAGCCCCTGCCGCCCAGAGCACGGCCCACGCGGCGGCGAGGCTGCGGGGGAGTGGGGACTCCCCACCATGGTGCCCTGACTCGATCCCAGGATGAGGCAGGGCGGGAGGAGAGATTTCAACCTCCTTGACCCGCTCAGTCTTTGCCCTCTCTGCTGTTCCGCGAGCCGTGTGCCAGCTGTAGTAGAGACGCTGAGGTGTGGGGCAGAGAGTGACGGTGGCTGACGGCGGCAAGGGAATGTGGGGGATGAGTGGGAAAGGAATTAGCCTGGGATTCAGGGCTCCCGACCCCGTCTGCCAGCAGCTCTCATTCAGCCATTGCGCCACTTGGGCTCTGCTGTTCCCTGAACCAGAACCTGGCAGAGTTTCGTGCTTGCCTATCTTGTAGGATTTTTGTAATCTGAAGCCGGCAGATTAACCAGGCCCCGCCGTACCTGTAACCGCATCTTTGCTTGTATTTAAAGTGACTGTGGATTTCAGCCACCGAGCAGAATCCGCTCGGTCAAGATTTTGCTGTCTCTTTAAAGGAGGCTGACGAGGTGTAACTGGAGCACGTGTACCCCTGGGAATGGGCTTGAGCCCTGACATGCAGGAACCCCCGCTGCGAGCCAGGCACTTCCGCAGCTTCTTCAAGCCTTAACCTTTTTGCTCAGGTTGCCAAGAAAGTGGCTGGGTCCTGCCAACAGATGGCCTCAAGGCACTGGACAGAGGCCACCAACCAACCATTTTGGAGCCACTACAAAGTTGCTCTGGGTTCAGCCCAGCCATTCCTGGTGCCCTGAGCCCTCCAGTCTCCCAGCAAAGGATGGGGGGATGCAGTGGGGGAGGTTTAGGTTGGATATTAGGAAACACTTTTTCACTAGGAGGGTGGGGAAGCACTGGAATGGGTTCCCTAGGGAGGTGGTGGAATCTCCATCCTTAGAGGTTTTTAAGGTCAGGCTTGACAAAGCCGTGGCTGGGATGATTTAGTTGGGATTAGGTCCTGCTTTGGGCAGGGGGTTGGACTAGATACCTCCTGAGGTCCCTTCCAACCCTGATCTTCTATGATTCTATGATGGGCTGAGACGTTTGTCAGGCAGCGGTGGGGAGGCTGGGGTAGGTTTGTTGCATTCAAGTGATACCTCCCGGCGTGGTCCCTGGTCTGCACTGCCCTTGCTGGTGGGATGTGGAGAGCTGCCTGGTCACATGGTGCTGGCTCCTCTTTCTAGCTGCTAAGCAGCAAAAGAAGCTAAAAGTCCATTAAATACTTGCCCACTGCTGCATTTCGGTGTAAGCAATTGCTGTGGGTACCATGGTGGGGAGGCAGCGAGTAATGGGGCAGCTGAGAATGGGTGAGGGGGAGCCCAGGGTGTATCCCCATGAAGATCCTGCTACAAAGTCTATCCCCTGGCCTACAGGGTCTTGAATCCTCAGGGGGGTAAGTGGAAGGGTCTGGGAGCTTGTCACTGAGTCTCAGACTCTAGCTCAGAGGTCCCCAAACTGTGGGGCACACCCCCGGCTTTAGGGGGGCACGGAGGAACGTTTGGAGGGGCGCAGCTGGGGCCCAGGCCAGCCCTTACAGGGGTCGAGGAGGGAGCGTCACCCAACTCCGTTCCTGGCCCTGGCCCCGTGTCCGGGGGCTCCGCAGCCCCACGCCTGCCCCCAGATGTGGCCCCAGCCTCAGCCATCTTCCCCCTGTTTGTGTCCCCACTCCTCCTCCCCCCCCCCTGGAGCCACGGCCCCACTCCCGGCTCTGGAGGAGGGAGGGGTGGGATGGGGCCATGGACAAGGGTAAGGGGGGCATGAGGTGAAAAGTTTGGGGACCACTGCTCTAGCGATAGGATGTGGTCGGGGAAGGGACCCGCGCCAGAGCCTGACGGAGAGCACAGGGAGACGCTGTGTCCGGGGGAGGTCTATTGAAGTCGGCCATGATGAACCGGTTGGGGAATGTTTTTTCCATCCCGTGAAAAGTTGGGAAACATCAAAAAGGTTTCCTGTGGGGACAAAAAGTCGAAAATCTGGAAAATGTTCACCCCTTGTGAATCTGGGAAAAAAATCATTTTTGGGGCAGGTCATCTGAAATCTTTTGTTTTGGTTTTGACCATTCTCCCTCCCCCTCCCTCCCAATTAGCTTCTATTTTGAAATGAAAAGTCATTTTGACCCAGAAAACTGGGATTTCTTCATTTCAACAATCTAAAAGCTTTTTTTCCCAAATCCAAAGCCTCTCTGAAAGCCCCCCTCCCTGCTGTCCTTCCCCGCCCCCGTTCCAGTCTCAGCAAATCGCCAGTTTCTGACTAAAACATTTCATCAGAAAATTCCCGACCAGCTCTGACCAGTCTCCGTGGGCTGGGTGGTCCCTCTGGGAAATGATGCTCCCACTTTCAGTGCTGCGAATGCAGCCGAGCCCTTTAGAAACGCCCTGAGTTCCTCGCCCTCTGGGCTGACGGAAGATGAGGCTGCACTTGCCTCTGGGCTGGGAGATCCCGTCCCATGAGAGGGGCTGACCCGCATTGTGCATCTCCAGCGACCTGCTGTGGTAACTGGAACACCCGCTTGGCTGAGAAGCTGCCAGGGAAGTGCTGCTTCCCGTTAGGTCCCGCGTGAGCTTTACCTTTCCAGCCGAGCCGGCTTCCATCGCCCCTTGGTGCAGCTTCGCAGAGGGCTCCGTTCCTGCCTGCGTGGGAAAGGGGGGTGCCAGGCCAAGGAAGGGGTGCTGAGCCCAGCCCACCCAACTCTGGGAGGGGTCCCGGATGCCCAGGAGATGGATCCTGCCATCCGAGTCTCTCAAGCCCTTTACAAACCCTAACAAAGCCAGGGTGCGTCGGTGAGGCAGTGAGCAAGTCCTGGGCCCAGCTGTACGCCGTCACCGAGGGCCTTGTCTCCCCATCTGCCCTCTACACAGAACCCCCAGAGCAGGGGGAGTTCTAGGGGGATGGTGGGAGCCTCTGGTGCTGGGTCAGGGGCTGGGAAGGTGTGGGGCTGGGACAGTCCTGGGGGTGAGGCTGGGAAGGTGTGGGGCTGGGACAGTCCTGGGGGTGGGGATGGGAAGGTGTGGGGCTGGGACAGTGCTGGGTCGGGCTGGGAAGGTGTGGGGCTGGGACAGTGCTGGGGGAGGGGCTGGGAAGGTGTGGGGCTGGGACAGTGCTGGGGGTGGGGATGGGAAGGTGTAGGGCTGGGACAGTGCTGGGGGAGGGGCTGGGACAGTGCTGGGGGGAGGGGATGGGAAGGTGTGGGGCCAGGAGAGTATTGGGGGTGGGGATGGGAAGGTGTGGGGCTGGGACAGTGCTGGGGGTGGGGATGGGAAGTTGTGGGGCTGGGACAGTGCTGGGGGAGGGGATGGGAAGGTGTGGGGCTGGGACACTCCTGCTCCTGAGCTATTTCCCAGCTGCCACAGGACTTCAGGGGCAAACCACCCCCTACAGCATCTGCTCCGGTGGCCCAGCTCAGATTAGAACCCAGGAGTCCTGAGTCCCAGTCTTCTGCTCTCACCATGGGGCCCCTTCCACACTCCTACCATTGGGCAGGCAGGGTAAATCCTCCTCCACCCCATTGTTAGAATAACCCAGGCTGGGCCAGTCTGCCCAGGGGAGCTGCCTCCTTCCTTGCTTCCAGGGGAGACAAAGAGTTTCCGTTTAATGCACAGATTCCCCAGTCCCTCTGCCCTGTTCTATCATGGGCTGAGGAGGAGGATGTCCCTGAGGTCCCCTGGCAAAGCTACTGGTGGCGGGGCCCTGGGGTGACCCACATGAGCCTTTCCAAACTCAAGGAGCTGGGAGCTGCAGGGCTCAGCCTGGCTTGAGATCTGGGCTGGATGCTTTTTAAGGAGCCTTGAATTATACATGTTGTTCTGTGCATGGCTGCAAGGAAGCAGAAGTAGCAGGCTGGGGGTGGCCCAAGGGAAGATGTATTATTTACGAGGCGGTAATATTTTTATATAGATCTCGGTAGACTTAGAGCCAAGACCCACCCCCTTCTCCTTCACACTTGGACAATTCCAGCATTATAGCAAACCTCACCCCAAAGACAAATCGTTGCACTGAGAATGAGAAATTCTGGCCTCCCAAAGATCTCTTTGGCTTTCCCCAGAAAGTTATAAGCACCTGGGAAGAGGAGCTTGGAATGAAAGAGTCACCCCAGCCCCATCCAAGGGTGTCTCTGTAATAGCCTAAGGACTGTGTGTGAGATTTAATAGACATTGGGCCTAGTTCTCCGCTTGGACTGGTTTTATACTGGTCTAGCTGCATTGCCTGCTATCGAGTCACTCCTGCTTGACAGGTCTCAGATCAGGATTGGGTTTGAAAGATGCAATCCAGATTGTAATCCAGATTGACTCTCATGGACCATACTACCTGTGTGGGCCAGTGGGTTGGAAACTGGATGAGTTGGGTTCTATTCCTGACTGTGACCTTGGGCCAATCACGTCCCCTCTCCTTGCCTCCAGGCCCTCCCCCACCCTTTATTTAGTCCGTAAGCTTGGGGGGGCCAGGGACTCTTACTGGGTTTCTCCAATGCTTAGCACCATCTTGGCTGGGGCCCTCCAGGCCCTACTGAAATGTAAAGAATTAATCCTAACTCTTTGGACAAGGCCACTGAGGTGAAGCCCCTGCTCTTACACTGAGTGCCTTCTCTAGACCTTAACGTGCCTGCAGATCAGAGAGGGTCTTGGTTTGCTGGATCTTGTTCCAAAGACTCTTGCCACCGTAGCTTCTGAGGTAGACGAGTGCCCTGCACTCCTTTGGGATCCTGGTATATATTTGCACCAAATCTGCCGACTACGCCTATCGCTGGCGGCGAGGCCAAGTTGGCTGGTTGGGGGTAGGGGTGCGGGGCGGCTGTGTGTGTGTTGGGGCAGAGGGATATGTGACTAAAATGGGATCTGCCCTAAAATGCCAGGAATCAAACCCCGGGGCCTGGCACTGCTCTTGCTGGCCGACAGTTCTCCTGATTCCGCTCTGGGTTCACCCCAGTGTAAGAGGTGATGGGAGGCAGGCTTGAGACCCTCACCCGGTCCCCTTCCCATGGCCCCTAGCTGGGCTTTCTCCCTTTGCACTATGTGGCACCCATTGCAGACTGGCCCAGACAGGGGCTTAAGTATCGACTTGTCACTTTAATTACTAAGAGCAGAGATTAGCTGTAACCTTTCCACGGGTCTCAGCTAGTTGCTTACATGTATCCGTTAGAGTTTGGCCTTAGACTGAGGGAGAGAGACAAACCCAGAGAGAGCGAGAGTGCGGCGTAATTCCCAGAGAGGCACTATACCAGGGAAGGCCTGGGAGTGGAGGGGCAGTAGCTGCCGGCTGTACTCCCTCAAACTCCCCCCGGCCCGTCCTGCCCTGCCTCCTATAAGCTCTCCATAGTGTCCGTCTCAGTGCCGGCTTTGCCTGTTGGGCCTACTTCAGCGCGTGCAAATAGTGACTCCTGAACACAACTGCCGGCTCCCGGCATCCTCTCCAGGACGGGCAGGTTCTCCCATGACAAGACCTGCAGGGCTGCTCAGCAACTTGTCTCTAAGCATGGAGTGCGCTGGTCACTGGGTCTTCTCATCCCAGAGCCTGACCTCCCAGCTCAGCCCCTCAGCTGGCTTGGCCTTGGCCATGTGTTGCTAACGATGGGTCTCTCCAAGCGGCTGGTGCTTGCTACAGGTTCTTTGGCGCCTCCAGGTGACGACAGGAATTCGGTGACCCTCTGTGCATTGCCTGATGCTCCCTCTTGATGCCCCAGGAGCCAGCTGGGAGCTGGAGCAGGTCTGTCTGGCCAAAGCCGTTCACACGAAATCCACGGAGACGGGACTGTTACTGGGGCAGTGCTGGAGCGAGCCAGCAGGCTTGCTGATGCTGCTGGAAAGCGCATTAATTGAGAGAGATGAAAGGTAGACTCGGACCCCTCCTTTCTGGCGCTCTTGGCCAGTCTTGCTCAAGCTGGCCTGGCTGTATTGTCCACTTCAGCTGCCTTTGCCCATCCTGGGGGGTCACCTTGACCTGCTTCGCACTTAACGTTTTTGGGTACGTTGGAGCAATAACAGGTTCTAAACCCGGAGTCCACCGCACTCCTGCGAAACCAGGGCGGAGGGACAGGCTAGCGGAGACAGACTGGGGCTTGGCTCGGCAGTGAGGGGGAGAAAGGCAGCGGAAAATGGGTTTCCAGTCAGGTCTCCCTTTCACTCGTTTCAAATTCCTCTTGGACACAGTCCAGATAGGGCTATATGAAACGCTGCTGTAGGTGTGCGTGCATGTGTGTGTGTGTGTGTGTGTGTGTGTGTGCACAGGCTCCAGGAAGACAGAAACCCAGAGCACAGGCCTCCCTTCATGTTGTGAGCTTTGTAGGAATGAGCTCGTCCCTTGCTGAGGTGGAGAGCTGCGGGAAGGTTCGTAGAGTTTCTCTTGCACCGGGGAGAGGGCCGTCCATCGGCATCTGCATGGCTCCTTGCTGGGGAGTAAGAACGATCCATCTACTAAGAAGGAACTGTCACTGCCGGCTGCCCTTTTGTGTGGCAAGTGGAGGGAAGTCAGGACAGGGCCGTCCCTTGGGACAGTTCCCCAGAAGGGGTCACCCAAAGCCAGCCAGGCGGTTTTGGAGCCTGGTTCCTTTGGCGCCCCGTGGCCAGTGTAGTACTAAGGGGATGGCCCTACTGGGGCTTTGGCAGAGGGGTTTCTCTGCTTCCCCTGCAGCTCTGGACTGCTCCAGGAAACACCCCAGGGGCTCTGGGAATTGCAATCAGGTTTCTTGTCTAGCGGGACGCCTGGGTTATTACGATGTCATTTGCTTGCTCAGGGAAGTGGAACTTGTTCAGCAGTCGGGGTTTGCTTTGTACGCCGAACTCAGCGATTTACCTCTTCCAAATGCCACCTCAGTGCAGCTAGGATCCTCGGGTGCTGACCTTTCCGTGGGCGGTTACATTTCCTCCCGACGCGTGCAGAGAGCAGGGCGATGGGGCTCTTCCCCACACCTGCCGTGCGTGTCGGCGAGCACTGTAGGAGCCTCGGGCACTGCAATCTACGGCACTCGTCCAGTGGCCTGCACACAACATAAAGCGTACGCCTGAGATCTAAACCGCACGATACCAAATGAGTCTGGCCGGCCTCAGCCCAAGTCCTAGTGAGATGAGATTCCACACCACAAACACACTGTCCTCACTGGCCCTCGCTGTTGGGTCAGAGCGATCAGCGACTGAACGGGTCTGAACTCCCTTCTCGTCCCTTGGAGAGGGTCCCTGCAGGGTGGAGCTGAGCTGAGGTATGTGGAGGAGTCACCACTGGGAAGGCTGCAGAGCTGCCGTCTATCCTGTGCCTGTTCTGCACGTAGGGGCTGTGCAGTCCCCAGCGGGGTCAGTCCAGCATGGCTCTGCCCCGGTGCTAAACTATTTGATAAGAAAACAGGGAGTAAAGGAAAACCATGGTGGAAATAAGCACAATAGACTCATTGTAAATCCATCCGTGTCCACCCTCTCCCCTGCCCACGGCTCCTGGAGCATCTGCTCACAATGGGGATTAAGTGTAATTTAGTTTATCTGGCCGCTGATTCTTTCAAATCTACTCCATTTAGTTTAGGGCGTTAGACTTTTAATCTGGCTTTAAAATTTTAGCCAACGTCAATGTAAAAATGTGGGTTTTTTTGGGGGGGGGGCGGGGAATGGGTTGGAGTGGCAGCTGGCTCCTAATGTGATACTGAAAAACTTGTCTCTGTCTCCCCGGTGTCTGTATCTTGGACTGTTGGAGCTACGGGGTGCGGGATATGGGAACGGATGGAAAGGCTGATCCTTCGCTTACCGCAGGCAAAGCTCCGATTGATTTCAGTGGGGCAGGATCAGAGCTAAGACCCTTGAACCAGGCTACACTGGCCTCTGTGTGGTTTCGAAGCGTCACATGAGCTCCTAGTTTTCCCATATTAGAGATACTATTGTAATGTAATACAGTCCGGCAGCTTGGGAAACTACAGTCCTGCCCGGTGGGTCCCACTGAATAGCATTGACTCTTATTTAAAACAAATGAGTTCCCATTTACCCCCATTTACACCCTATTTCCTGCAAGCCAGGTGGGATTTTAAGGCCTCAGAACTCTGTCTGTGTTTACAAAATACAAAATTGCATCCAAAAACCTATGCTAAAAGAATATCAAGTTTGCAAAGTGAAGCACTCACCGGCTAGGAAATGCCAGTATTAATGTTGCCTGTGCAACTGAAATTCTGCCCCTCTGTGGATATGCATGTTGTAAATTACACGACCACACAGTTGTTTTCTTGCAACCCCATCTTACGCAGTACACTGGCTGGACGGCGGACACCGGATGGGCAGCATTGTTCCCTGCACACTATCCAAAGCCTTCTCTGAAGACAGAATTATTAATTTCCTCCTGGGCTTTTCTACGGGGCTTTCATCGCAGTATCTCAGTGCTTTACAAACACGAAGGCATTTATCTTCCCAACACCTCTGTGAGGAGGTTTTATTAAACCCGTTCTACACATGGGGAATTGAGGCCCAGAGATTAAAGCAAAAAGTGTTAATTAGCCTTGCGTGCCCAATTTCGAGATGCGTCAGACCTGATTTTTCAGAGTATTTAGCATTTTATAGCACTTAATGTGTTCTGAGAAGAACTCCCAGTTGCAGTTGTGAGTACTCAGCGCTTCTGCAAATCGGATGTCACGTGCCTCAAGCTGGGGTCCCAGTAAATGAGGAACTGACAAGCCTCCTGGGAAGATGATGGTTTAACTGACTTGCCGAGCAGCGAATGGGAACTCTGTGGCAGAGGCAGGGATAGAATCCAATTCTCCGTGGCCGTATTCCGTTATCCGAACCATGAAACCCGAGGCAGGGGCCCTACAGAAAACAACCTTCACTACCCAACCTTGATTCATTCCTAGAGAACACTTTGTCCTGTTCACCGAACAAGCAGTGTTCTGTGGAACAATTTAGTATGTGATCATGTAGTTAGAGACCGTGTCCTAATACAGCTGCATAAGATGGCTGCATGCGGGTGGCATTTTCCAATTTTTGGGTGCGTGACTTTGCAACTCTAATGTTCTTTTAATGGAATTTCCTAAATTAAAAAAACAAACAAACCCCATTCAAATTGAAAAAACAAACAAACAAAAAATGTAATCAAGTGGAACTATGCTGACTCCTGACATGGGTTGGGGTCTTTACAGACACAGCACAGTTCTCCGCTACTTGTAGCAGTAGAAGGCTGTTATCTTTTATGCCATCCTTCCCCTAGAGTGACACCCTGTGCCAGTGGGTTTCACAGGTATCTGCTGGCAGCAGAGGAATGTAGGGACTCGGGAATAAAGCGTTCTACACCTGCATCTGGAGGGTAGTGTTCTCTAGTAGTTACAGACCTTCCTGCCCCTGTCTGCCTGAACCCCACCCCCACGTTAGTTCGATTAGGGGCCTTAATTTCCTTGGTTTCCTTTGAAGATCTCAGCCTGGCACTCGAGTCCCTGACCCCTCTTTAGGGAAAGCTGGGGCGGGAGAGGCAGTGAAAACAGAGCGCTTTTGTGGAAACACATAGATCTTCCTCTGTTAATTAATTTGACATTTATATAGAGTCTCTCATGCAAAGATCCAGCGTGCTTTGGCAGCCCTCACAGGCAGGACAGCGTATGTAGGCAGGGTGCCCTTTGTATCAGCTAGCGATGCAGTGACGCTCCACAGACATCCAGGCTGGAAAGGAAGAACAGTTCTGTCCCCAGCTGCAAGTGCAAGAGAAAGAGCAACCGAACGGGAGCGGCCGAATGAAATCCTCGTGCTGACAGCTCGCACCCGCCTCTAGCACCGGGGGATCAGGGCGGCGGTTGGGTTCTAATCTGAAATACAGCAGCATGACACCCCCTGCAGAGGAAAATGACCCCTTCATTGAGTCACTAACACCATGTCCTGTAGCAGGCAACTGCTTTCCCAGGGATCGTTAGAACCGTCGGGTGAGAAGGGAACTGCAAGGGTCACCTGGTCTAACCCCCTGCCACGAGGCAGGATATGTTGTGTCTAAACCATCCAGCCTCCTTTGAAAACCTCCCATGAAGGAGCAAGGTGCCTCCTCCCTGGTCTATCGAGCTGTGGTACTTAGATGGCTCCATCACCATAGATCTGGCCACCTCACACTATATTTATCCTCAGGCCCCGCTGTGAGATGGGGCAGGCTATTATCTCCACTTTACTGAGGGGGACACTGAGGCACGTAAGCCAGGGTCACACAGGGAGTCTATGACAGAGCAAGGACTTGAACTGAGGTCCCCTACATCCTAGGTTAGTGTCCTGGACCCCAGACCATCCTGCCTGTCTTGTGTTCGTTAACAGGCCACACCTGCTCCGCCCCAGGCCCTGAAGTTGAGGGTCAGAAGCCCAGCAAGGTTCCCTCTCCAAGGCAGTGTTGCGTGACGCAAGATCTTTCTCCCCGGCAGACTAGGCGGGATGCTACTTGATCTGTTTATGCACGGTCCTGCTTTGGGCAGGGGGTGTGTCTGAGCGATGCATTTAGCGCTAACAATAACAGTCACAGGGGCAGTTTTAGGGCTGCTGTGTCTTGTACGGTGCTGAAGCTATTCCAGGGACGTACAGCTTCCTTCCTCGAGCGAATTGCAATGATCGAGCCCGGAGGTCAGGAATTTGTGGGTCGCTCGGGCCAGGGCTTTACCTAGTAGGGTGGGGCAGGATCTGGGTAGGGGCCAGGTTTGTTGCCACTTCTATTTGGACACCAATAGCATGGAGGAACCTTAGGCTGCATCCAGCTTAATAATCGTTAGCATGTGTGTGTGTGCTGGGGTGTGTGTGTGCTGGGGTGTGTGTGTGTGTGTGTGTGCTGGGGTGTGTGTGCTGGGGTGTGTGTGTGTGTGTGTGTGTGCTGGTGTGTGTGTGTGCTGGGGTGTGGGGGGGTGTTTATACANACTAGGCGGGATGCTACTTGATCTGTTTATGCACATGTATCGCCGCCATCCCCACAGTGTCTGAGCGATGCATTTAGCGCTAACAATAACAGTCACAGGGGCAGTTTTAGGGCCGCTGTGTCTTGTACGGTGCTGAAGCTATTTCAGGGACGTAAAGCTTCCTTCCTAGAGCGAATTGCAATGATCGAGCCCGGAGGTCAGGAATTTGTGGGTCGCTCGGGCCAGGGCTTTACCTAGTAGGGTGGGGCAGGATCTGGGTAGGGGCCAGGTTTGTTGCCATTTCTATTTGGACACCAATAGCATGGAGGAACCTTAGGCTGCATCCAGCTTAATAATCGTTAGTATGTGTGTGTGTGCTGGGGTGTGTGTGCTGGTGTGTGTGTGCTGGGGTGTGTGTGTGTGTGTGTGTGTGTGCTGGGGGTGGGGGGGTGTTTATACTGGAGGCTGTTTTCTCTTTTCGCCAGTATCACCTGCACCCAGGTCCTGGTCTTAGCTCAGCATCGGGTCTCTAGAATCCACTGCAGTGGCTGTGACCTCTGCCTCCCTTCCCCCTGCTGTACCCAGCCAGGAGTGGGGGGAGCCCATCCCGCCCCCACCCCCACCTCGCCTCAACCCCCCTCCAAAGTGCAGCTGGAAATAGCTTTACATTTTAAAGCCAGCCCATAAATATTTGACAGTCCCTGCATCCAGCTCATTGAAGGGATATTACCGGCTGATGGCTTTTTAGCTGGTGTCTGTCCTGCGGCTGTTAGCTCTATAACGAGATCTCGACAGGAAACCATCCCGGTTCCACGCCATAAAGATTAATCAAAACAAGCTGAACGGGGGCAGGGGGGAGGGAGGCAGGGGCTTTTGCAACAATCATTTTTATTTTCCTGGTGTGCGGCTCGAAAGGCAGATAACTAGCAAGGAAAGGCCAAGAGAGATGCGTGTCACGGGGAGAGCTAGCCCAAAGCTCCCGTTAGGGAGAGAGCCCAGGAGCATTGCCAACTCTGAGCGTCCAAGCATCATGATCGAGGCCCCAAGAAATCCTGAGATTGGCTTAAAAATCATGAGGTCTTATTTATTCATTTGTCTTCTTCCTTCTGAGCCTTTGCGGGGGGGTCACATTTTCCAGCTTTTCTCTGCAACCACGAGGGCTAGAGCCATTGTATTTAAGTGGAAGCTGAGAGTCCCACATAATCACGTGACTTCAGGAGCTGGGGCTTTAAGGAAAAACAACCAGGGAGCGGGAGTCCCGTGATACAATTGCAAATGCCGGCAACACTGGAGGAGGGGATGGTGTGTCGGCATGGCTGGACAGTTGCAAACCAAAAGACTGGGAGCAAGATCTCACTTTGCTCTGGATCTTGTTTCGTTTCTTGTTTGCCCCGTGGTAGCATCCAGAGGCCCTAGGGAAGATCGGGGCCTCATGGCGCTAGGACAAAGGCATACGAAGCCCCTGCCTGAACAGCTCTTCGTGCATTACGGCTGGCGGCCCTAGCCTCTGCCAGCACCTTGGGTGCTGGTTTGTGTGAAGCGATCCCCTGGCTGCGACGAAACTGGACTGAGAATCCCCCAACTCCTGTCGCGTGAGAGCCGTCAGACAGGAAGGGCTACCAGCTCACCAGTCATGGCCAGTGGGGGCTGGAACTGAAGTGATGACCTAGAGGGGGAGGCCGCATTTCCCCTCTTAGCCTCCTGAGTCGTGGGAGTGGGACATAGGCAGAGTCCAGGTCGGGGAGTTGGGCAGGGCCTGCAGCTTGTGGATCCCCCTCTGTCTTCTGTCCGTCACTAGAGCAGCTCGCTCGTCGGAACGATGCTCAAATGAATCCAAGGCCTTGGCTCCAGCCCAGTGGAAAAACCCAGAGTTGCCAGGTATTTGTTGATGAAACAGGATTATTTTATACATCTCCAGCAAAGCTTTAATCTGCTGCTGGGAGTCTTATCAGAGCAAAAAGTTCCCTTTTTTGGAGTTCGGAACACAGGAAGGAGTGGGCAGCCCGGGCACTGGAGTCAGCAGCAAAGTCAAAAGCCCACGCTAGGTTTGATCTGTTCCCCTAGCCAATGACGAAGGCAGGTCTGGGGCTGAGGCCCTGGCCTGGGGACCAGGGCTCAATTCTTGGCTCTGCCACAGACTCCCTGGGTGGCCTTGCACAAGTCATTTAACTGCTCAGTGCCTCAGTTTCTCATCTGTAACATAGGGATAATGATGCTTCGTCCAGCGTCCCACCGCTTCATCTGCCTGGTCTGGTCACACTGGAAGCTCTTCGGGGCAGGGATCCTCTCATTACGTACAGCACCTAGCGCAATGGGGGCCTTGGTGTGGGCGGAGGTCCGTAAGAGTGACTGTAATGCAGGTACTTGGTCTACATTTGCCTTGTGCTTGAGGCCCGGTGACTGGGAGGGCTCTGCTGCGCGGGGGCACAGTGCTGCGGCCGTGCTTATGGTATATTTGAGGGGGTTAGTGGTGGGGGCCAGAGCAGGTTGGATAAAGTAAAACTGGACTGGGGTTTATTGCACGGGGGACAGTTCATGTGGCCGGCGGCTGCAGCAGACGGGGCTAAGGGCCTGGGCTGTGCTCTTGTCTCTCTGACCCGCAGTGATCCGGGCGAGGGAAGGGCTCGCTTGTGGCTCTGAGGTTTCGGTGAATCGCCCATCAGACCTCCCTGCGCACACGCACGGCGGAGTCATCGCTTCCCGGTCTGGCGGCCCGGGGAACAGGATTCCCCGCGCTCGTGACCCGGCCGTTGCGACATGATCGATGCGGTGCCAGAAGCAGCTGAGCAGCAGCTGGGCACGTTGCGCAGAGCAGAGGCCAGTGGTTCTCAGGGCCCACTGGGGGGCTGCGAGCAGGTTTCAGGGGTCCACCAAAATAAACCAGAGAGCAGGGCTGGCGTTAGACTCCCTGCGGCCCGGGGCTGAAGGCAAAGCCTGAGCCCCACCACCCTGGGATGAAGCCGAAGCCTGAGCAACTTAGCTACGCAGGGCCCCAGGCAATTGTCCTGCTTGCTACCCCCAAGGCTGGCCCTGGCTTTTATAGGCAGGAAAGCAGTTGCAGTGGCCCAGGCGGACCGTGGAGTTTTTATAGCACGTGTGTGTGTGTGTGTGTGGGGGGGGGGGGGCTCAGAAAGACAAAGGTTGAGAACCCGTCTTAGGGGCTGGCTTTGCTGCAGGTAACGTGACTCCTCTCCGCTTGAGTCAAAGCAGGCAAAGTGAAAGGATACGCACGCTGCTGTGTCCCCATGGGCCCCGCCCCACCCCACCCCGCGGGGGCGCTAGGACTTCGGGGGGCACATCCCCTGGGGCTTAGGCTGAGGAGCTCCTTGAATTCCTTCCCAGCGAAGGGGGAGGAGAACGTGTCTGGCCTTCCTGGCACACGGGGGGATTGTGGGAAGGCTCTGGAGGCAAATGGCGCTAGCCGGCATCCACCGGCAGCATGATTGTGCCAGCAGCTGACTAGCTGGGCTCCCTCGAGCGGTAGCCAGTAGCCACACGGGGCAAGACAGAGAGGTAGAAACCCGGCCACACTCAGGTGAAGGGTTTCGTGTGCAGATGGGACTCGAGTTAGGGGCAACACTTGAATTATAACTCAGGTCAACTTTGCAATGACAACAAGCCCTGGGAGGGGTCCCCCTTGGTCCATGACGTCTCCTGCCCTGCTTCTCTAGTCCTTCCCCCACTGCCCCCAGGTAACAGTCTGCCAGTGACACAATTACCCTGCCTTCAATGGAGCTGTGTCCCATCCTCCCCCTTTGTGCAGGGCTGTCTCTGCTCAGGGCGACTGAGACTAGGGGTCGCAGGTCACTGCAGTGGCTCGTTTGCTGGTTAGCGTCACTTTCATTTCTGTCTCTTCTGCGAACGCTTCTGCGCCTCCAAGCCCAGATCAAACTACCCCTTGGAATGCAAGGCCACCCCTCCCCTGGTCCGTGGGGTTTCAAGCTGGTCTGGCCCCTGTGCACTGAGCCGTTGAATGGTGCATGGACCATTCGCTGTTCAGGACAGGCTTGGCGAGGGGCGGGTTTTGTGTGCGTTTGCTTGGGCTGCCGTCAGCTAATTTGACCATGTTTATTTAAACGCGCTCTGCAGCCCAGATCAGAGGAGCCTGTGGGCTTGTGGCTGGTGGAGGGGGGCGGAGGGGAGGAGAAGGAATTCTCTGGCATAATCAGGATTCTGTCTCTCCTTCCTTACACATCGTAAAAACAAACCCGCGGCGAGAGACGTTTTAGAACAATATTCCATTCAAAAGGTGCGCCCGGGCCAGTTCCTGGGCATGGCTGGCGTTCTTGGAGGGGACTGGGCCGGTTTTCATGCCGCAGGGAAAGGAGATGATTGAGGGTGGAAAGTATCAACCACGTTCCAGCAGGAAAACGTGACGGGCTTTCCCTCCTCCACTTGCAGATCTCTTCCCTCCCGTCTCGCCTAGCGGGGCCCCCCAGCTTCAGAACCCAGCAGGGTGAGCTCTTGGGGGTTGGATCACCTTGTTCTGGGGCTGGGCAACTCTAAGCGCCATGGGGCCCTGGCCCCACGGCTGCGGCGCCTGGTGCTACTGGAAACGATCCTCTGTGCGGGATGGGTTTGAAATCCAGGCGCTTGGATCTCACAACCAGGGGCGCTGTGTAAATACTCACATGCAGAGCAGCCTCCTTCTGTGCAGGGGACGTGTCTTGTTTGTCGCCCGCGGCTCCGGAGGTCCCCGGTTCATCCAAGCTCGTGGTTAGCTAAGCACCGGCATGTGCTGGTTGAATGGACCTGAGGGGCAGGGTGGCTCAAGGAATTACTGTGCACCAAGCAGTAATCAGCTGCTTCCTGCCCAGCTGTCTTGAGATGTCCATCAAGAGGTTTGGTCAGATTGGGATGGGGGTGATTGTAGCTAAACCAGGATCTTTGCGTGGCGGGGGTTGGCATGCCCATTGCAGATGTGGAGTCCCTGCAGTCTGAGATCAAGCATGGTGCAGGCATTTAAATCTCACGCTCACCCGGTCTGGCAGGTAAATGTTAGCCCCATTTTAGAGATGAGGCGACTGAGGCCTGGAGAGCGGCAGTGACTTGTCCAGAGGGAGCTGGTGTTAGGGTTGCAGCAGGAACTCACAGTTCCACTCTGCCATCCCTAATCTGGTGTCGTCACACATCCGCGGCAGTGGGGGTGGGCATGTTGTTCGAAGGGTTTCTTGCCAGCTCGATCTCGGAGGCTGGTCCTGTGTCGGGTTTGTGCTGTTGGCTGATTGCCACCATCCAGGGGACTGGAAGGTTTTGCTCCTGTTAGGATGGGCACTGAAGGCTTAGCCTGGCCTCGAGAACAGAATGCAGCCCACGGGCATCCCTGCTTCCTCCTGCCCCACACTACACTGGCCTGAAAATGCTACTTCTAACCGCCTAGAAACAGCACCTCCGGCTGGGAGACCACCCCACTGCCCTGTCCCCGACCCGAACCCTCGTGTTTCCACTGGGGCCTTTCCCAGTGCGCTGCCTCGCCACGATGGCAGAGCTCGCTTGACCTCACCACCATCATCTCTTGGGGGACCCCTTCCCATCATGCACCTCTGACCTCCCCTACGTGCTCAGGCCCCCTACCACTGAAAGGGGACCTTGGGAGAGAGGCCCCAGAAGTGCCCTAAACCAGCCCCTATTCTCGTCTGCTTCTGGACCCCTCCCCATTTCCTGTCCTAGCTCAGCAAACCCTCCCCCATGCCCTTTATGACCAGTTCCACCTGGAGGGCCCAAAGCCACCCCCCTCCCTTCAGGGCAGTGGGAGTTTCACCACCAAATCGGTCCCCAGACGCGCTGAGTTCCTGGAGTTGGTTTACATATCTGACGACTCCTGGGATCCCCCCAACCCTGCAGCCCTGAGATCCTCTGCCCCTGACCTGGCCCATTTCATCAATTCCACAGCGTTTATGGCCAGAAGGGACCATTAGATCATAGTCTGCCTCCTGTCCCCCAGATACTCCTGTATTAAACTCAGTAACTTGGATTAGACGAAACCCTTTCAGCCCTCGGGAGACACAGTGGCCGTGTGCCACAAGCAGAAAGCAGGAGAGACCAAGGTGCCAGCCGAGGCCCCTGCAGCTGCTGGGCGTCGATTAAGTGAGACGTGTCCGGGTGATGCCAGCAGGCGAGCCACCCCCCATGCTGCAAAGGGAGGCAACTCCCTCCTCTCCCCCACGCAAGATTCCTCCCCATCTGATCTGGGGGGAAATTCCTTCTCGACTCCACGTCTGGTGATCAGTGTGACCCCGAGCATGCGAGACAACTAAGAAAAAGGATTCTCTGGACCGCCTCAGAGCCCGGCCCGCCCCATCTCAGCCCTTGATCTCCCTTGGATTCTTTGACCATGGGATGTTGTTCCAGGAAGAAGGATTGCTAGGAAGAGATGGAATCCACCTAACGAAGAGAGGGAGGCAGGCTTGGTAACCTACTGAGGAGGGCTTTAAACTAGGTTCGCCAGGGGATGGAGACCTAAGCCTGGAGGGAAGTGGGAGACCATGAGGAAACACAAGGAGGAAGGTGCAACAGGGGAGGCCTCCTGATTCATACTGAGAAAATAGGGCGATCGGCTAGTTATCTTAGGTGCCTGTACATGAACACAAGAACTCTGGGAAACAAGCAGGAAGAATTGGAAGTCCTGGCACAGTCAAGGTACTATGATGTGATTGGAATAACAGAGACTTGGTGGACTGGAGCACTGTCATGGATGGATATAAACTGTTCAGGAAGGACAGGCAGGGGAGGAAAGATGGAGGAGTTGCACTGTATGTAAGGGAGCAGTATGATTGCTCAGAGCTCCAGTATGAAACTGGAGAAAAGCCTGTTGAGTCTTTGGGTTAAGTTTAGAGGCGAGAGCAACAAGGATCGTGTCATGGTGGGCATCTGCTATAGACCACCAGACCAGGAGGATGAGGTAGACGAGGCTTTCTTTGGAAAACGAACGGAGGTTTCCAGATCACAGGCCCTGGTTCTCATGGGGGAGTTCAATCACCCTGACATCTGCTGGGAGAGCAATACAGCGGTGCACAGACAATCCAGGAAGTTTTGGAGTGTGGGGACAACTTCCTGGTGCAAGTGCTGGAGGAACCAACTAGGGGCCGTGTGTGACTATGACATAACTGGAATATGTTTTGTGCTGCCTGTGCCGGGTAACATATCTCTGTAAAGGTTATGGTCTACTATATCTAATCCAGTTACAAAATGGAGATTCGGAATCACATGGGCAGGTCACATGCCCATGCATAACTCAGTATTTGCAGGTAGCAGCCATTACCCACATGGTATCTTGCATGTCTCCAGGAAGACTTCTTATGTGGATTGGAGCATTCCAAGATGCATTGTTCCCCAAATGCTTCCTGATCGGGTACTTAACCTAGTGAATTCCTTCCTAAAGAGGCTGACCAAATGCCTCACAAAGCTTACTTAGAGATCAAGCAAGTATACAACCCATATTCTTAACCTCAAGTACAAAATGATATATGTGTACAAAATGATGAATAGATATAGTAGACCATAACCTTTACAGAGATATGTTACCTGGCACAGGCAGCACAAAACATATTCCAGTTATGTCATATTCCCACAAAGCCTTATGGGAGGTACCGTCACACCATGTTCCTCTTGACCTGCTGCTCACAAACAGGGAAGAATTAGTAGGGGAAGCAAAAGTGGACGGGAACCTGGGCAGCAGTGACCATGAGATGGTTGAGTTCAGGATCCTGACAAAAGGAAGAAAGGAGAGCAGCAGAATATGGACGCTGGACTTCAGAAAAGCAGACTTTGACTCCCTCAGGGAACTGATGGGCAGGATCCCCTGGGAGGCTAATATGAGGGGGAAAGGAGTCCAGGAGAGCTGGCTGTATTTTAAAGAATCCTTATTGAGGGCACAGGAACAAACCATCCCAATGTGCAGAAAGAATAGCAAATAGGGCCAGCGATCAGCTTGGCTTAACAGTGAAATCTTCAGTGAGCTTAAACTCAAAAAGGAAGCTTACAAGAAGTGGAAATTTGAACAGATGACTAGGGAGGAGTATATAAATATTGCTAGAGCCTGCAGGGGTGTAATCAGGAAGGCCAAGGCACAATTGGAGTTTCAGCTGGCAAGGGATGTGAAGGGTAACAAGAAGGGTTTCTACAGGTATGTTAGCAACACAAAGGTGGTCAGGGAAAGTGTTGGACCCTTACTGAATGGGGGAGGTTGCCACTAGGTGACAGATGATGTGGAAAAAGCTGAAGTACTCAATGCTTTTTTTGCCTCGGTCTTCACAGACAAGCTGGACATGTACAAGTCCATGGGGACGGATGCAATGCGTCCAAGGGTGCTGAGGGAGTTGGCTGATGTGATTGCAGAGCCATTGGCCATTATCTTTGAAAACTCGTGGCGATTGGGGGAGGTCCTGGACGATTGGAAAAAGGCAAATATAGTGCCCATCTTTAAAAAAAGGGAAGAAGGAGAATCTGGGGAACTACAGATTGGTCAGCCTCACCTCAGTCCCTGGAAAAATCATGGAGCAGGTCCTCAAGGAATCCATTTTGAAGCACTTGGAGGAGAGGAAGGTGATCAGGAACAGTCAACATGGATTCATCAAGGGCAAGTCATGCCTGACCAACCTGATTGCCTTCTATGATGAGATAACTGGCTCTGTGGATATGGGGAAAGCGGTGGACGTGATATATCTTGACTTTTGCAAAGCTTTTGATACGGTCTCCCACAGTATTCTTGCCAGCAAGTTAAAAAGGTATGGCTTGGATGAATGGACTATAAGGTGGATAGAAAGCTGGCTAGATTGTCGGGCTCAACGGGTAGTGATCAACGGCTCCATGTCTAGTTGGCAGCCGGTATCAAGCAGAGTGCCCCAGGGGTCTGTTCTGGGGCCGGTTTTGTTCAACATCTTCATAAATTATCTGGATGATGGGATGAATTGCACCCTCAGCAAGTTCATGGATGACACTAAGCTGGGGGGAGAGGTAGCTACGCTGGAGGGTAGGGATAGGGTCCAGAGTGACCTGGACAAATTGGGCCAAAAGAAATCGGATGAGGGTCAACAAGGACAAGTGCAGAGTCCTGCACTTAGGACGGAAGAATCCCATGCACTGCTACAGGCTGGGGACCGACTGGTTCTGCAGAAAAGGACCTAGGGGTTACAGTGGATGAGAAGCTGGGTATGAGTCAACAGTGTGCCCTTGTAGCCAAGAAGGCTAATGGCATATTGGGCTGCATTAGTAGGAGCATTGCCAGCAGATCTAGGGAAGTGATTATTCCCCTGTATTCGGCACTGGTGAGGTCACTTCTGGAATATTGCGTCCCGTTTTGGGCCCCCCACTACAGAAAGGATGTGGACAAATTGGAGAGAGTCCAGCGGAGGGCAACAAAAATGATTAGGGGGCTGGGGCACATGACTTACAAGAAGAGGCTGAGGGAACTGGGCTTGTTTAGTCTGCAGAAGGGAAGAGTGAGGGGGGATTTGATAGCTGCTTTCAACTACCTGAAAGGGGGTTCCAAAGAGGATGGAGCTCGGCTGTTCTCAGTGGTAGCAGATGACAGAACAAGGAGTAATGGTCTCAAGTTGCAGTGGGGGAGGTTTAGGTTGGATATTAGGAAAAACGGTTTCACTAGGAGGGTGGTGAAGCACTGGAATGGGTTCCCTAGGGAGGTGGTGGAATCTCCTTCCTTTGAGGTTTTTAAGGCCCGGCTTGACAAAGCCCTGGCTGGGATGATTTAGTTGGCGTTGGTCCTGCTTTGAGCAGGGGGTTGGACTAGATACCTCCTGAGGTCCCTTCCAACCCTGATATTCTGTGATTCAAAGCACCGGGAGCCGTTCACAGCGGGTGGTCAGTCGGCACAGCGCCGCCATTGAAGGCTTTCTTTGCTATGTCACCGGAGCTCCCTTTGAAGTTGCCCTCAGTTTTTTCCTTGCTGCCCTCAGTGTGGCTGAGGTCGCGGGGCTCGGCAGGCAAGCGCAGGCCAGGCACACATGCAGGAAGGGCCGGGGAAGCGGAGGGAGGGACAGGAAGGGAAGGGGGGCAGGAGGTGTGGATGACATAGCCCAGGACTTTTACCGTCTCTGCTTCAAATACCGGCGAGCCGACAGGGCCCGGCCACGGCACTGTAAATTTCGTCCGTTGGGAGATGAAAGGCCCTCAGTTTCGCTGGGGGAGGGGTGAAGCGGTGCTGGGGGGTGTTTGCTGACATCTGCGGCTGTTGTGCTCGGTTAGGGTGAACCCAGTCTGTGCGGGCTGTGGCCTGGGGCTCCGTGTGCCACCAGTCCCACAATGTTGGGATCAGGGGGAGGCTGGGGTGGAATGAGTTTGTCAGGCCTCAGGCCAGTTCCTACCGGTCTGTGGGAAATCGCCCCCATCATAGCTGGTGCTGACTAAGCCTCTCATGCGCTGTCTCAGCTGGGAAACCAAGAACTGGCCAGGCCAGGGAGACTGAGCTCCTCTCTCGGCCCACACTGCCACTGCCCATGCTGGAGCTGCTCTGAGTATGGACAGGCAGTGTTGCCTAGTCAGTGGACAGAGCACTGGATGGGACACTAGAGACCTGGGTTATGTTCCTAGCCCTGCCACTGGCCTGCTGGGTGACCTTGGGCAAGTCACTTCACCATTCTGTGCCTCAGTTTCCCCATCTGTAAAATGGGGATAATAATTATGACACCCCCCCCCCGTAAAGTGCTTTAAGATCCATTGATGGAAAAGTGCTACATCAAAGATTAATGAATAATTATTATAGGTCTCTGGGGCTGTCAGTCCAGCCCCTTTCAGTGCAGCCTGTGCCAAAGAGGATGCAGCATCATGGAACTTGCATGGGGCGCAGCCAGGCCCCTCCCTCTGGTGCTGGCTCCGAGGGGCCCGTCCATGGCTTGCCACTGACTCCTGGCACCAGGACACTGGAGTGGTTCCAGGGTATTTGCTGGAAGTGTTGCAGGGCCAGCAGGGAACCTTCCTGCCATAGGGAGGGTTGGGGCAGAGCTGGGCCTGGCACCTAACATCCCGATGCACGAAACATCAGCCCCCAGAAGACACCAGCCTAAATGCTCCCTCGAGGGACGTCTCTGGCCTTGGTTCCCATGTGCTCGCCCTGGGTTCTTTCTCTCTAATGACCTTGGCAGCACTCCAGCGAGCTCAAACTGCCCCCACCCTGTCTGCCCTCTGGGCTGAGTCTTCCTGGCTATTCCCACCCCCTCCCCTTCCTCCCTCTGTGCATCTCAGGGTGCAGAAGGGGTTAAAGGGATTCCGCGTGCTGGCCCCAGGCTCCATGGCCCCAGGACAGTGCACCAGCAGGGCACTGTGCCCTCTGGAGTGAGGAGTAATTCTGGTCCGAGCTCTGTACCGGGGCTGCAGGAATCCCCGTCCCTGCTCCTGATTTCTGCTGCACCCAGGCGTCCCCTCTGATCCAGGGCACGAAGTCACCTGAACTCTGCGCCCCGACCAACCGGAAGCTCGGCGCATCCATGCACCCACCCGCGGTGCTGCCTCGTGGGAAATCGATCCCTCAGCAGGATCATTGCTATCGTCCAATGGCGCCGGTGAGCGCTAATTGAGGCCTAATTACTGATGACTGGTTGCTGCTAGCAGCCAACTGCCCCACTGAGTTCCCTGCTGCTGCGCTGTCCTGTGCGGCTGCTCGGAATCCATCTGCAGCACCTGCTGACCGATTTCCCCAGGTGTTCCCGTTTCAGAGCAGGTGGCACTTCCATGGCACCCATCCTTGGAGGAGTGCCTAGCTCTTCAGTAATAGCACGCAGCACTTGTGCAAAGCACTTTCCAGACATTCACCGGTCCCCGCAGAGCCCGCCCGTGACGCTAGGTCGGTCGTTATCCCCATTTCCTGATCAGGAAACTGAGGCACAGAGAGGTTAAAATCAAATGGAGTCAGTGGCAGCGCTTGGAATAGAACCCAGGAGTCCTGACACCCAGTCCCATGCTCGCCCGCCTCTCAGCATGGCATGCTGGGGGTTGTAGTTCATTGTTGATCTTATCTGCATGTGTTTCCTTTCTGGCCTGCTATTGAAACAAAATTGGAAGTTCACTAAGGATCTTGGCTGCTTGAAACGAGATCGGGTGACCTTTGCTCTGGCTTTCGTTCCACTCCTTGAGCTCCGGCCACACGGAGATTGCTCTCAGGCTTCACTCCCATGGTATGCAGCGTGTGCCATTTGTCTAGCCCTGGCTGGACAGATCGGGCTGTCAGGGAGCACAGCAGCACCATGGCAATGCGATGAATATGGATGACCCTATACCTACCCACTAGGTATCGCTCCCCATTGGGTGGAAAGAGTGAATTCTCTGCCAGGGACAAGCGAGGGCAAGTGTGGGTCTGTTTGGGTTGGAATCAACAGGATTGAATGGCAGCCTCAGTGGCCGGATATCAAACACCAGGCAGCTGAAGGTGTGAACACAGCATGGTTGGAGCAAGAGACAAAGGGAACAGACAGGTGTGAACAGATGGTACTTAAGGCAGGTGCTGGGAACAATGGAGAGGGACAGGGACAGAGAGGGAGCACGGATCTGGGGCCCTGGCTCCTGCCAGCATGAACTCCGTTTTGAGAGGACCGTGCCCGTGTTCACCTAAGGACTCTCGGGGGCTAATCAATGGTACGGTGCTTTGAGAAGGCTGCTGGGTGTCACTGCAAATGCTGCCTGAGGTGCATCGTGCCCTGCGCAGGGAAAGTCTCTCCCAGGAATCTGACTTCAGCTGGACTCGCTGCAGGAGCCACAGAGAGAAACAGCCGTTGGTGCGTGGAGGCCCAGTTTTGGAGCTGTTGAGGCTGTGGGCCTGCCCTTGTGGAACAGCCTGGATCTCTGGGGTCCGGGTTACTCCCGGGAGACTGTGTAAAGCCGGGACATAGCCCAGGCCCTGTGAATTCGTGACACGTGGTCAGAGGGAGATGTGGGTGGAGGGGTCCATCTTGCCTGGGGATCCACGTGCTGGAGCAAGAGGTGCTAAGGTGTTTCGTTCGTCCCACTAGGAGCTCTGAGTCCACGAGAGGCCGGCGGGGTGAGCTCGATATCTCTGCTGCCCCGGGGAAATCCCAGCGGAGTGTGTGCGTTTGTGTGAACGAGAGAGAGACAGAACCCGTTCCCGGCGTAATTTGGCACCCGGGCCCAGGGCTCCTGACAAGCACAATAACAGGCTGTTCTCGGCACCCGGCCTCCTTAATTGGTTGTTTCTGTTTGTGACGGAGCTGAAAGGAGCTGAGCCTGCCCGTTTATCTGAAGATAATTGGTTTGGGTGCTGCTCGGAAAGCAGCAATTAGGAGCCTGGGAGAGGGCTGCATGCGGGCTGGTGGCATAATCATTCCCCGTCTGGCTCGGTGAGCCTGGCTGCACACCAGCCATTCTTCCCGAAGAGTTCCCACCATTGGAAATGCCCGACAGGCGGGAGAGTCAGCGCAGCCGGGCCGCGGGCGTTTCAACCGCTGGGCTCTCCCCTGCTCTGAGCAGGCCGGGTTGCCGTGGGGGAGCATAAGCAGCCAGTGGGGCTGCAGCGCCTGGGAGATTTTAGGGGGGGAAAGCTGGGGTGGTTACGGCCGGAGGGAGCTAGAAGATGGGAAAACAAACGCCCCACCCCCCCGGGGAGCTGAGATTTCTGCCTTACTGCTGGACATGCAGCAAAGCTGGCTGTCTGTCCCCCTTTGCCACAGCAAGGCAGCCTGGGGCAGGTTAGAAGGCAACGTGGGGAATATATTCACACTTGCCTCAGATGGGGTTGGTCATTCATATTATGAATATCATGGTAGGCCCGAAAGGCCCCAGCTGAGATCAGGGCCCCATTGCCACAGCACCTAATGAGAGGCAGCCCCTACCCCAAAGAGCTTCCAGGGTAAGTAGACAAAGGGTCGGAGAGAGGAAGTATCATTATCGCCACTGTCCAGCTGGGTAACTGAGGCACCGGGAGGGTAAGTGACTTGCCCAGTGTGGCAAAGGGAGTCTGTGGCACAGCTGGGAATTGAACTTTGGCTAATGCCTGGGCTCACCGTGCAGTGTGGAGGAATATTTGCATTGCCATATTAAGCTGTGGTACCGCGTCTTTGCCGCGCAGGCACGAAGGGAGGCTGCCCGGAGCAGGGCGCCATGTGAGGCTCGAAGGGGTGGGGATGCTAGGGGTGTGTGCATGAGGCGGGAGGGCACAGGGGGGCTCTGAACGCAGGGCAGCTTTGTGGGAGACACATTGTAAAGGGGCTGGGTAAGGTTCTCCTTGTCAGCTGCTAGGAGAAAGAGCTGGCTCGGTGCACCCCACCCCCCGTTCCCAGCCCCCTCCTCATTCTGCTTGCCCTTCATTTCCACGCCTCTTGTCCTTTCCTTGGTCTCCCTCAGTCCCCCCCTTTTGAATTACACTTGTTGCCATGGGAACGGTGTCATTGATGCAAGAGATGCTCGGTGACATTCCCAGGTGCCGTGTGGAGCCAGCAGCTCTAATCGCTTGAAATGCTGCACCCTGGGGTGTGAAACGGGGGAGCTTATGCCACAGATGAGGTCATGTGTGGGTGGGGGTGGTTCTATCCCTCCAGGCCGCAGACCCCCCCCCTGAGTAAGTGGGAGGGCACTTACGTGGGAATTGGGATTGGGGAGGGTTGTCCCCCCAGTGCACGGTTCAGTGCATTCATCATGCACTTTGTGAAAGCCACAGCCCCACGCCCCAGTTCCCCACCATTATCCTGCAGAGAGCACGGCCCGTGCCGCACTGCCATGACAGCTCTAGACCCCCTCTTGTTTCCTGCCCCCACCCCCCGCCCTACCCCCATCCCTTTGCTCGCAGTGCTGCTTTTCCTTTTTGGGAGGCAGCAGGCTTCATTCCTGTATTTGCAGCCCCTGGCTCTCAGCGGACACGCTGTCATTCCAAGTCACCGGAGGCGACTCCTCGGTGAATCCCTTCCCCGTATCCCGACTGGGCCGCGGGGCCCATCAAAAAATGGATTTTGTGTCAGGGACTAAAAATAAAGTGGGGTTGTATTTTTCCTGGGAGGTGGGTGGGGCTGAGTCTTGCCCATGTATATGTTGTGTGTGTGTGGCTCTTGCGTGTGTGTATTGTACATTTTATGTGTGAGGCATGTGTGCATTTTGTGCATATCTTGCACATGTGTGTATTGTGTATTTTGTGTGCCTTGGGTGTGTGGTTTATGGGTATCTAGCATGTGTGTCGCAGGTGGGTCTCTCTCGCGTGTGTGTGTTGTGTATTTTGCATGCATTGTGTGTGTCTAGTGTGTGTGTGTGTTGTGTGGCTATGTTTAACATCACGTCCCCCGCCCCAAACTCTTAAAATGTTTCACGCTGCCTTGCGAGCCCTGCTCTTCATTTGGGGACCCATCCCTGAGCATCCTTGGGACTGCCCAAGGGGCGGGAGCTCGCTTTGCCATCACCTGTTTGCCTGGAGATGGCAGAGTGCCAGGCTGGAGTGTGCTTTGGAGAAATAATTATGAATCATTGCCTTCCGCGCTGTAATCTGGTTAATTCAATTTGCTCTCCACTACTTTCCCACTCGACTTTAATTTCGATCTGACTTGCCTTCCTCCAAGAACACGCTTTCCTTGAATGACTCTGGGCTTTTCTCTCTCCGTTCCCCGCATATTGGGTTATCTGTGAATTATTGATGAAAGATGAGCTGCCCCTCGCCCTGCACTGGTGTGGCACTCGTGTGCTAGGGCCTTGCCGGGAGATCTGACAGCTCCAGGTTACCACTTAACGAGATTAGGCCGAGGGTGCCATTGAGCCCGGCCCCAGCGGTTAGGGCACGCAGCCTTTAACCTCTGCATCGATTGCTCCCAGGGACTGCGTGGAAGATACCCATTGCATGCAGGGTCCTCTGTGACAGCGGGCAAGAGACTCCTCAGCATCTCCAAAGCCCACGGAGATGCTATGTCTTCTACACTGGGGGTTCTCAACCTTTGTCTTTCTGAGCCCCCCCCCAACATGCTGTAAAAGCTCCATGGCCCACCTGTACCACAACAACTTTTTCTGCATACCCAGTGGATTAAAAGCCAGGGCTGGCATTAGGGGGTAGCAGGCAGGGCAATTGCCTGGGGCCCCACGGCACAGGGGGCCCGCAAAGCTCAGTTGCTCGAGCTTCGGCTTCCACCCAGTGCGGTGGGGCTCGGGCTTCAGCCCCAGACCCCTGTGAGTCCAGCGCCGGCCCTGCTCTCTTCCTGGTTGAGAACCATTCCCTACACCCTAAAGACTCCCAACCAGATGCCTCCAGCTCTTAAAGGCACAGCGCTTTATAATCCCAGGGAATACTCAATAGGGCATAACCCTGCCGCAAGAGATGGGCAAACGGCCTGTTTCAAATCCCGCGTTCCTGATGGCTGGGCTATTTCCTTGGGAGCGGGTGTTTCTATTCCAATCAGTGCGCATGGAAGAGGGAGATTCTGGCTTTTCCACCTGCTAGACTAATCACTGGCGGCTGTCGGAATCGACAATCGTGAAATCCACAAGCGAAGCCCGAGGTTGTCATGCCAACCGCTTTGCTCTGGATCTGAATGATAGTCGTTGTTGCATGCCTTGCCCTTTACACGCACAGATCCAGCTTCCCAGGTGGCGAGATGGGTGGTATCAGGTTAGCTCTGGGGGGAAATGAGGCACAGAGAGATTGAATGTTTACAGAAGGTTAGGCTTGTGGCAAGGGCACTGGACTGGAACTCAGGAGAACTGGGCTCAGTTCCTGGCTCTGCCACAGACACCCTGGACGACCTTGGGCAAGTCTCTTAATCTCCATGCCTCAGTTTCCCCTCTGTACACTAGGGATCCTCTTTCCTTTCTCCTGCTCTTGACATGTCCATTTAGACCAGAAACTCTGTCGAGGCAGGGAGTGACTCTTTGGCTCCGGGTTTAGTCAGGGCTTCTAGACGCTATTGTCAAATAAATAAGGAAATAATTGATTTCTCCCAGGGCCCTGAGGGGCAACCGCTGTCCGAGATCAGGACTCGGAGCCCTTGGATCCCAGTCCAGTGCTCTGATCACTAGCCCATGCTCCTTTCTCAACCTGCATTAACCCTTTCCTGGGGGCCTGTTTCGGGGCACAGCTTCCACGTTAACCCACAAAGGAGAAGTTTGTCAGCCCTGCCCACTCCCTGCCTCCCCGGAGTATCACAGACAGACCTCCCATTGGATTCCCATACAATCTGCCCACCCCCGCCTTTGTTCCCGTGTGGGGGTCTCTGTGTATGTCGAAGCATCTGCTGCCAGGGGCACAGAACGGCTGCTCCTCGTAGAGTCACAGATTCCAAGGCCAGAAGGGACCACGGTGATCACCAGTCTTGATTTAAACACGGTCAGCGATGGAGACTCCCCCACGAGCCTCGGTAACTTGTCACACCAGGGCTGATCGCCTGCATGGAATGGACATAACCAGGTGTAGCAGACACCCTGCTCTGCAAACCAGGCTCCGGGACCCTCGCCAGCCCTAATGCTGCAGGTGCAGCTCTCCTTGCCTTCAGCGGAGTTGCACCCGCTGGGTTGAATCCAGCCTTGTGTGTGTGTCTGTCTGTCCGTCTTCGTGTCTGTCGCAGGATCTGCCCCTTCCACAGGGAACAGCTCTACCATTCGAAGCAGGAATAGAAGTGGTGCTGGGCTGGCCTGGCAGGACGTCTCCTCCCTCCGTGCCCAGCTTGTGCCAGCTGGGTCCCCTCCCTCTGGCTGAGCTGGTCGGCGCTGGGCTGAGTTCAGCTGTTCCAGCTGCAAGTTGCCGGCTGGGCTGGGCTGAGCTGGGAGCCGAGGTCCACCAGGGGATCCAGGACTGCTGAGTTCTCTTCCTGGCTCAGCCCCCTTGTTGCAGTCTGATCTCGGGGAAGCCCCTTCTCTCAGTGCCCGATGTGTAGAATGGGGCTGATCCCCCCCATCCGGGCCGCTCTGTTAATGTCTCATGAGGCGTGTGGAGTCCTTTGGATGAAAGGTGCCATGGGTGTGCCCAGTAGCCAGCGTGCCTAATGACCGTGTCCCCGGGAATCCATCTGCTGCCGCGGCGGGTAGCCGGCCCAGGGGATGAGGCCGATCAAAGCGGTGCTTTTAGAAAAGGAGCCAGGCCGTCTTGCTCGCAAAGGCCTGTGTGTGGCAGGCCGGGCAGTGCAGATGTGCTCTGCGGGGAGGGGACACCCCTTTACTTCCTGCTCCAAGGTCTTTCCAAGTGAAAAGCAAAGGCCGGAGGAGGAGGAGGAATATCCCTCCCCCCCAGCAATGTGGAGTTTGGGCGCGTGGGGAGGGAATTGCTTTAACAGAATTCATGCTGCCAGGCTTCAGCGGGAACGGGATTAAGCTGGCAGGGCTGGCATTTACAGCAGCTAATTGGATAAAAGGAATTTGTCCTTATTTGTTACATATCGTGATGGGGAAGGGGCTGGCTGCTCGGTGCCCTCAGAATGCCCTTCCTGGGTGCTCGCCCGCCCTGGGGGAGTTTAGGTAGGTGTCTTCGTGACTGCTAGGCCGGGCTAGCTCCCGTGCGTTCCAGGCCACTGAATGAGGTGGCCGCCTGTACTCTCCCATTGGCTTGCACAGCTGCATGGGCCCTGGTTGGTGCAGGCTACATCAGGGCATTGTGACCGGGCGATCTCTGGGCAGGGGTGGCTGCGTGTGTTGGCATGTGGGGGTCTGGGGGAGGTGCGGGGCTCTATGCAGCCCTGCGTTTGTGCATGCGTGTGCCTCTCCCTGCGTGTCTGTGGGCGTAGCCGCCTGTCCCAGCTGGGCACCTGCGCCAGTTACAGCCCATCTCCTTAGCCGCTCGAACGCTTCACAGCAGCAATAACGTGGTCACAGGCATGCGCCTCCTGAGTAGCTGATCCCCTCCCAGAACCTGCCTGGTCCCCGATGCCCCTGGGGCGGAGGCTGATTCTCGGGAAGGGCAGAGAAGTGCCAGACTCTGTCCTCAGCATCCATCTGGCTCCCTGGCTGAGTCTCACTCGGTTATGGCTGTGTCTGCATTATCACCGGCCACTGCCGCGCAGCCCCCTCCGCCTGTTAGCTGCCATCAGCCTGTTTGCGCTCTGGGGGACGAGCTGTGGCTGAGAGGCAGAGGGAGCGTTGGCTGCCCTGGTGCAGGGCTAATGCCAAGGGGATGGGATGCCCTTAAAGGGACAGTCAGGACACTTCGCCTACGCCAGGAGCCATGTCATCTCCCAGCTTGGCCTCAATTCCCTTTTGCAGCCAGCCACAAGGATGCTAAGAGGCTCCCTTTCAGGGGAAGGTGGCCTTTGTGGTTAGGACACAGGACTGGGAGTCAGAACTGGGTTCTGATCCTGGCTCTGTCACCAGTTCCTGTGGGCCCTTTAGTGAGTGTCTCAGTGCTTCAGTCCCCTTCACAGGGATAGTGCTGCTGTAGAGAGCTGGTGTGTGTGTGCTCCTACTCCTACTATTTGATGGAATGAGGACTGTGTGTGTCTTAAACCCTATACTGCTAACAGCCAATGGTGATTTCCCATTAGATCAAATGGCAGGGGACTGTGCCCCAGGAAAAGTTGGTTCTGAGTTGCATCCTCACTGTCACTGTGAAGTTCCGAGTAGCCACAGCATGTAGCGCAGGAACAGCTGTGAATTCCTCCACTGGCCGCAGATGTTTTACCAACCTGGCCCAAAAGGGGCTGTGGGGGCTGAATTCATTAACATATTTTCAGGCCCCGGCATTCCTCGGTTCCCCGATGGAAGTTGCTAGGACCGGGCAGAATGTGGCTATGGTAGAGTTTGGGGATGGTTTGCAAATAAACAGCATGTGTTTGTGCCAGCAACATCCCCAAACCCAAAATAGCCCTGTGAGAAATGGATCCTTTGCTCCTTAAAATTAACACGGATAAGAAAAACCCCACCTCCCTGGACTCTGTCTGCAGGAACCTCGCTTCAAACACACTCAAATTAGAGAGGAAATTGAAATGATAACTTCTGTGGAGGAAAAGCAGCAGGTGTGGAGCGGATGCGACCGAATCAAGCAATAATAGCCGCTCTGCTGTGCATGCCTCGTTCGTCAGTGCCCCAGTCCTTCTCCGCCGAGTGCTTATTTAGCGCCTTTGGGTACACAAGGGCATCTGTGTGTGTTTGTTCTCACTCCGGGCTAGGAGTGCCTTCCTAACCAGAGAAGCCACTCTGCCAAATTGACATTGTGGGCTTCCTTATTTAGCTCTAACACAGATTTGGGGAAAAGTGTTTTTCTCCATTTACAAATCCCAAGGGAACTTTTCTAGCTGCCAGTGATTCCAACCCAGCCTGGGATCTGAAAACCCACCTGGGTTCATTCTGTCTGTACAGGGAGTGACAATGCCGGGGGAGAAAGTACGTTCTCAGTGTTAGAGCAGGGGACTGGGAGACAGGACCCCGGACTCCTGGGTTCTGTTTCTGACTACACCACTTGCTCACTGCATGACTTTGGGCAAGCGGCTCAGCTTCTCCATGGCTCAGTCTATAAAATGGGGAAGTTGAAACCAAGCTCCCAGCGATGTAGGGAGGGGTGTGTGTATAAAGTGCTTTGAGATCCTTGGGCAAAAGGATCGCTCTGTGGGTAAAATAATCTTCATTCTCTGGTTGGAATTTAACTGACCTGCACGCTGGGACGGGAATCAGAATCGAATCCAGCTTCCATAGCTGTATGGACTCCACAGGGCTTACAGGGATAAATGTTTGTGCCAGTCAAATCAGCAGCTCCAGGATTCGGAGACACGGATGTGTTGAGTAAGGAGGAGCTGTTGTAACATAGCTATTTTCCTGGCCATAACTGCACCGGAGCGCTCCCTTTGGGGGCACAGTGGGTTCCACACACCCCAAGAACTCCCTGCGAGATGCAGGTCGAAGCCCCGGCGGAGCCGGGAGCAGCTCGGCGGCTGTCCAATCAGTCGCTGAGGCCGGGGGAGGACATCTGTAGCACTGTCACAGGCAGCCCCACTAACTGGTCCTCGGGCCATACATCACTGGGCTCTAACCCCGCAGCTCGAAGGGGCTGCTGAATCCGCGTACACTGTAAGTGGTGCGTGTTACTATGGTTGAGGAGCCGGGAGCACAGGGTCAAGGGGGAACCACTTGTTTTCATCAGGCAGGGGCTGAATGAGGGGTGCCCGGGGGTGAGGCTGGGAGGTGGGCTCTGCCTTCTCCCGTGGAACAGGCTGCTGGTGTGAAGCAGCAGGGGCTACAGGTGGCCACCCGCTGGGGATTTCCATGCCCCGCTCCCCCCACAACTGACTCTCACACCGCATCTCGGAGGGTCGTTCCATGCCTCCCCCCCTTACAGCCTGAACCTCAAGGGCTGGGAAATGGTTGCATGCTGTGTCCATGCAACTAGCTTCCGAGGCAAATGGGCATCCCCCCCCCATCCCTGCCTTCACTCCCTTTCTTTCGGAAGTATTTTGTTCTGAGAATCGGATGGATTATAATGAATGTGTGCTGGAAAGCGGACAGGCTGTCAGCTATTAGTCTAATGCCAAGCTCCCAGATCCCGCTCTCTGCTCCTCTTCTGGGGGAGGGGTACAGTTCGTCATTTGTAACAATGCGGGGTGGGTGGGGGGGGGGTGTCTCACATGGAGGCTGATGCGAGTTTTCGGCTGGTGGATCTGGAGACAAGGGGTTATTTATTCGCAGTGTATTTCCCTAGGAAAGTCCTGTGGAGCCTGATTCAGAGTGGAGGGGTGTGCGTGTGTGTGTGTGTAAGGTTGTAGTTTATTTCCCCCAGGGAAGTTCAGTTCAGATGCCTGTCTGCTTTTGGTGAGGTTCCTGCTTTTTTGGCCAGGTTTCCAGACAGAGAAATGAGGCAGGAGGTCAGGATATAGTCCCAGCGTCTGAGCAAATCATTGGGGGTATTACCCAATTTCCTCCCGGCCCCTGACCTCTGAGATCCCTGATCTTTGCTCTGAATTCCTAGAGCTCCTAATCTGAGCATTTTGCCCTCCGATAAGCCTTTCTCATTACCACTCATTCCAGAGCAGAAGAACGTCGAAGGGGATTTCTGTAACGTTTCCTTGGTCTGAATCTCATTCCTTTAAAAAATGCTTCTGGGGTTCAAATATCTGTAGCTACATAATGGGCCAAATTCCCCCTTTGTGTCACGCCAGTTACATCAGTGGCATCACCCCAGGAATGGCCGTTGTGTGTGAGACCAAACCGTGGCGGGGTCCTGCTGAGAACCCACTCACTAAAAGATGTCTCCATCCCATGTGCTAATTTCCCTGCTCTAAGCAAGTGGTGGTTGCTGGCTGTCTCTGTCCCAGTATAGAGTCCCTCCACCCCAGCCTTATGCACTGCCCATGGAGCGGCATCTGACCCTAATCCGGTTCCCCCTGCCTGGTGTGTCTGGCTAGGCAGGTACCACAGGCAACAGGAACGAGTTAGGTTTTCAGAAGCTGCCTGCAACTATAAATATCTTGGAGAGCAGCAAAATCTCCCAGGGGTTTGGCACTAAATATAGTTCTCTGCCGCATGAAGGCATTGCCATGGAGAACTGTTGGTTGGGGTCTCGCTGCTCCCTGCCTCCCTGTTAAAGAAAGGGTGGAGGAGGAAAAGAGGGTAGAGCGGGAGAGACGTGCAGGAAAACCGTTGCGTACAGCAGGATCTGCAGAGGAGAAGACTCTCTCACGTAGCCAGTGGTACGGCTGTGCAAAGGGCCGGGGGTGTGGGGAGGGGTCTAGCACGATGAGGGTGGAGACTCTGTGCTAAGCCCAGAACAGCAAAGGTGGTTTTACCTCTTCACCAATGGAATTCTGGGCTGCTCTCGGGGCAGAGATGTTCCCCAGCGTAAATTAGAGCAGCCCCTGGGGTGCTCTAATTTACAGCAGCCTCCCAAGGCTCCACCCAGAATCTCTCTAGCAGGAGGCATTATGGAGAACCCCCGCCCCGTGCCTGTCGCACCAGGACTTGTGATTGGCAGCTCTCTACTGTTCCTGCCCACTCATGCTAAATATGTGAGCACTTGGCAGGGCTGCTCTGCTCCTGCAACATCCCTTGCCATTCGAGTCCTGGCCTGCTCCAAATGGCTCTGTGAATGCACCGAGGTTCTGACATGCCGCCCTCTGCTATTCTGGTCCTGGGGAACACACACGCACGTGGATCTGACTGTGTATCTGGGACACACGCATGTGGATCTGACAGTGCACTTGAAACCTGACCCACCGCACCCCCGCCAGTGAAACTCCATTCCGACCTGTACCTTCCTCCCCAGCCATTCAAGTCCGTGACCCCACATGATACATCTTGATCCTGACCTGCAACGCCCCTTGCTATTCTGGGCTGGAACCCTCCTTGCTTAGCCCTGCTCAGTCATGACCTGTTATTCAGTCCTGGGCTTTTCCTTCTGGGTTTGCCACTATCAGTAAATTTACTGACTGTGAGTTTTTTAAAAAGAGACATAAAACATTTACAGCCATTGAAATTTGGCAGAGAAATTTATCTCTCTGTAAAAATAGGAACAGTAAAAAAAGGAACAGTTCAAAAAAAACGTTTTTTTCCTTTTATTCTGGTGTAAATTCCCAGCGCCTCTGAGCACTCTCCATATGCAGCCGGGATTCATAGAATTCTTTTTTTATTTTTTAATTCTGGAATGATTGAAAACAGTGGATTCTGTTTCTAAAAACAAACCCGCTGTGACCAGAAGCAGCAGCCATTACAAATCCCCCAAATTGCTTTCAAAACTTAATTTTGTGGATTGCGTGAGCACTTTCAAAATGTAATCTGGGTTTAAAATTACAGGGCACCGGAAAGGGTCATTGCAAAACCAAAAAAGACTAGGATCAGCGAGCAAAAATGAAGCTGGCTAGTACCTGCTGAGTGGGATTAGCATGTCTTGTCTGTTTCTGAATAAGAAGTGCGTGCGTGTTTGACATTGATATAGAATCTCAGACAGAGAACACACACACACGCGCGCGCACACACACACATGCACGCACACACACACACACGCACACACACACACCCCATGCCCCCATAAGTGAGAGCCCAGGTTTTCAGACTGCCCTAGCCTGGATGTTTGTTTTCGCTGCAGCATGGTTAGTCTGGTCCCTACTCCGGAGGATCATGATTACTTTACTCCAAATTCTTTAAGGATCACAGCTTGTTGCCTCGTTAAATGACTCCTCTTTGCTGCCCCAGCTCAAATCGGCTTAGGGCTCTCTCTTATGATACAGGTCACTGCAACAGCACCAAGGCCTCGTTGCGTAACACAGGGCTGGCTGTGTATGCAGCAGCTGGACTGAGGGAGGATTGCATTGTGGGTAGTTATTTGTATTGCGGATGGCAGCTCCTAGGGACCCAGGACTGTGTTGTGTCAGGTGCTGTACAGAGAGAACAAAGAGATTGTCCCTGTCCTGATGATCTTATCATCTAAGTATAAGACAAGAGATAGAGCAGGGGTAGGCAACCTATGGCACGCGTGCCGAAGGCGGCACACGAGCTGATTTTCAGTGGCACTCTCACTGCCCGGGTCCTGGCCACTGGTCCAGGGGGGCTCTGCATTTTAATTTAATTTTAAATGAAGCTTCTTAAACATTTTAAAAATCTTATTTACTTGACATACAACAATAGTTTAGTTATATATTATAGACTTATAGAAAGAGACCTTCTAAAAACGTTAAAATGTATTACCGGCACGTGAAACCTTAAATCAGAGTGAATAAATGAAGACTCGGCACCCCACTTCTGAAAGGTTGCTGACCCCTGAGATAGAGGATGGAGACAGACGGAGAGACGGATGGGGGAACCCACGAAGACAATGAGACAGTACTGGTCAGCAGTGTTCCCTCTAATTTTTCCCACCCATGTGTGGAATGACTCATCACCTTCATATCGGTGCACATAACAAAATTCATGTGGTGGGGGTGGGGCCAAGGGGTTCGGAGGGTGGGGCTCAGGGCTGGGGCAGAGGTTTGGGGTGGGGCTCCCGCTGGGGTTTGGGCTTCGGCTGGGGGTTCGGGCTCTGGCGTGGGGCTGGGGATGAGGGGTTTGGGTGCAAGGGGGTGCTCCGGGGCTCCGGCAGGCAGAGAGGGCTCCCCCCAGCGCTCTCTCCCCGCAGCAGCACCTGGGATTGGGGTGCGGGGAGGCGCCTCTCCCCGCCACTGGAGCTCTGGGGCTGGGGCTGCAGGATAGGCACCCCTCCCCCAGCCGCGGCAGGTCTCGGCTGCAGGCTGAGTTGGGGAGGGGGAAGGGGAGTGGTGCCCTCCCCTGGCAGGTTGGGGGCCGGGCTAGGTGGGGGCTGGGGGAGTGGTGCCCTCCCCTGGCAGGTTGGGGGCCGGGCTAGGTGGGGGTCGGGGGAGTGGTGCCCTCCCCTGGCAGGTTGGGGGCTGGGCTAGGTCGGGGGAGGGGCGCCCTCCCCTGGCAGGTTGGGGGCCGGGCTAGGTGGGGGTCGGGGGAGGGTCCCCGCTCCAGGTGGCCGTGCAGCTTACAGGGAACGTATCTGGCCAGCATGCTAGGCAGGTCTCAGAGCAGCAGCAGCCCAGCTGCGGTCACGTTTTGGGTGGGCATCACAGCAAAGGAGAGTTTGCAGGAGGAGAAGGAGGTGGATTTGCAGATATTTACGGGAGCAGCACGGGAGAGAACACAAAGGTGTTTGTGGGATATTTTCAGAAGTGGGCCATGGACACTGGTCTGATTGGCAGAGTGGAGGCGGGCGTTGACAGCTGGATAGTGATGGGTGGGGATAGCAACAGAGGCAGTGATTCCAGCCAGTGGTTTCTGAAGACTCCAGGAGGAGGGATGTACGCCAGTGGTGACGAAGTATTTTGCAGATTGTCCATGCAGCTGCATTCCTGCACTTTTGTTCAGCAGCCAGCTGGACAACAGACCTCCCCTTGATGCAAGGTTCAGGACCAGCCATGCTTAGCACCTTATGGTCCAGTCAGTCTAGATGTATAAAAGGTCACAGAAGTCATGCATAGCGTGATCTACTGACCTCAAATAGGACGGAAAGCTTGGTTCACTGGCTGTTTGTTACTTAAATGTCACTTGGAGCCAAAAGAGGAACTTTAAAGGGAAGGAAACTGATGAGCAGAGTTGTGTGACATAGGGAAAACCTTTTCATGATGTGTGCAGTTCTTGCTTTAGGGAGATTTCGCATCTGTAAAATTTTTCCTTATTTTGCAATATTTTGTCAAAGCAAATGGGTGGTAGGGGACGTGTGGAATGCCGTATTCAGGTTATGGGGAAAACTTGGTCTAACTGACCTATCTTGGTCTAACTGAAATGTAGAAAATGTCCCCTTGAAAAATAGGGCCATTTATGAAGGCAAAGTGGCCGGTTTTGACCTGAAGATATGTGTGATTTAAACCCAATAAATGAAAACACCCTCAGCTTCTTGCAGCTGCTTTTGTCAAATTGGGCCATTTTCACAAAATCACAACGAAAAGAAGTCAAAGGCTCTGAGGTTAATCCAGTGTTTGCTTGTGACTATTTCAGTCTTGCCAAGCCCAGGCATTTAAAAATCATCAGTCAGGCCTCCCCAAATCATGAAACTTTAAGAAATGATAAAATTTGGGTTCCTTTTTGTTGGTTTCTGAGCTTTTTGGGGTCACATTTTCAAGCTTTTCCCTGTAACCTGGAGGACTAGAATTTTTTTTTTTTTAACATGAAAGCCGAGATAATCATGTAACACCCTTTATTCCGGCAGATAGGTTTTAAGACAACCCCCAGTATTGTGAGACTTGCCATAAAATCATGAAAGTTGGCACCAACTGCTATTTTGGCCTGGCTTTGCATGGAAACCCAGGACTCTTTTCAAAGGGGGAAGGGCTGGGTGTATGGTAAATCAAAGAGACCACTTTGGATTTCAGTGAGGAATTTGAAAATCAAGCTCCCAGAATCCAGCCTTTCCCTGAAATGGTTAAAAGTGACATTATCTGTACTTGTTAAATTGTTTTAAATTTTTTTAATTTAAAAAAAAACCCAGTGACTTCTATATTCTTTCCAAGGAAAACTAGTCACTGCGCGACATCCTCCACTCCTTACTCAAGCGGACCAGTAGCTGTTAGTGGAATGAGCTGTGTGAGAAAGGGAGAGCAGGATTTTGTTCAACTCTCCAGCTCCAGCAGCAAGCCAGATGTGGTGTTTATTAAGCTGTCGTAATTTGGTGCCACCCACGTGCTGTGGATTTTGCCCCCTATAGAAATCTGGCTCCTCCTCAAACTGCAAAACCATGTAGCAAAGGAAGAAAAGACTTGACTTTCTTTCTAATGGTGCTAACAGGGGGCTTTGAAATGCTGCCGTTTGGATGCAGTGGCAGAACTCCCCGACTCAGCCAGCCCCAGAGGACTGTGATTTAGGAGGGAGTTTGCAGGCAGAGAAGACGCCCAAGAGCTTTGGAGTAAATCTAAACATCTGAATCGCTGTTTGTCTCGGTCAAATGATGGCTCTGGCGAAGCCGACCGGCCCAGGGGAGGATGGTCACTGCTGAGCAGTGCTGCCTGCTGACGTAATGCCTACATGAGCCGCAGGAGAGGCGGGCCTTGCTGTGCCAGTGTGAGGGGACAGGACTCCACTCCTACTCCAGAGGGGCAGTGCTGCTGCTGGCAGAAAGAGCCGGCGCAGCCCCTTGCGCGCTGAAGTGCTAGGAGCCGAGTTCAGGAGGCACGAGGGAGGCTTTGCCCTGTGTGAATGCACCCCCCTCCCCCAGCATCTTAGCTCCCAGGTCGCACTGGGATCCGCCACTGTCCTTACCCCAAAGCCTGGCCATGCCTCTGCTTTACTTGGTAGCATCTCATCCCTTTGCAAAAGTTGTGTGTGTGTGTGTGTGTGTGTGTGCGTGGGGGGGGGGGAGTGTTATTTAAAGCTCCTTAGTGAGGTGCATAAATTAGCACCTGCCTTGAATACAAGGCACTGCCTGGGTATCCACACAGCAGGGGCTAAACTTCCCACCATGCACAGGGGTCAGTGGGAGGATTCACTAGGTCTGGTCTCTCTAACAGCCGGGTCAGGCAGCAGGAAGGGATGCCCGGCAGGTTGCTATGGAAATATCCAGGGCCACAGGAGGCCTCAGGCATCAGCCAGCCGGGGTGTGTGAAGGTGGTGGTGGTGGGGGGGGGCGGCGGCGTCTCCCAGGGACTCTGATGGAGCTGAGGAGGGATGTGTAGGTGGGAGATAGGATCAGGGAGTGGCTGCACCGTTTAGTCTCTGCTCCCGAGCCACTGACAGAGCACCCTGCCGTCTCCTTTGATCACACGCCGCATCTGGCCGCGTGGAGGTGCTGGGCCCGTCACCGCGTGCTGGGGAGATATGGCTCCCGGGCGGCACCCATTAGGACTGGGTTTCTTTTGTGCCCGAATAATTCTGAAGACATTGCAGTCACTACAGCATGGTTCTGGCCCCGGGGGAGGCCCGGGCTGTGCGCTCGAGCAAGGCTGCAGGGAAAAGCTGCAGTCAGCCACTGCTCTGTACCTCAGCCTTGTTCCTCAAGGACGTGGGGACGGGAGTGTCTCCCGACTGCCTTCTCCATCCCCCATCTGCTCGCAGGCGCCACACGTCAGGCCTCGCTGCCTGCCAGGAGCAATCGGGCTCCACACAAGCTGCCTCCGTGCCAAGTTCTTCCTGCATAGCTCGGTCCTTTTCCCTCCCCATTGCTCTCCGGGTGCAGATGTGCATGAACCGCTCTCGCTTCTCCCTGCCCTCTCCTCCCGCTGTGACACACACATCCCCCCACCTCCNGCTCTGTACCTCAGCCTTGTTCCTCAAGGACGTGGGGACGGGAGTGTCTCCCGACTGCCTTCTCCATCCCCCATCTGCTCGCAGGCGCCACACGTCAGGCCTCGCTGCCTGCCAGGAGCAATCGGCCTCCACACAAGCTGCCTCCGTGCCAAGTTCTTCCTGCATAGCTCGGTCCTTTTCCCTCCCCATTGCTCTCCGGGTGCAGATGTGCATGAACCGCTCTCGCTTCTCCCTGCCCTCTCCTCCTGCTGTGACACACACATCCCCCCCACCTCCTCCTNTAGTTAATCCACCTCCGCGGGAGGCGGTAGCTGTGTCAATGGGAGAGGCTCTCCGGGCGACGGCGCGCTGTCTACACCAGGGGTCAGGCCGATGTCACTGCATTGCTCACAGGGGCGGATGTAGTTACACCGAAGTCAGTTCGTTGCGTAGACCTGGCCTAAGGTGAACTCACACCACTGGAGCCCACGTCTGCACGATAAACTTCCATCGGTAGAACTACGTCGCTCAGGGATGTGAAAACCCCACACCCTGAGCGATGCAGTTACACCGACCTAACCCCCGGTGCAGACAGCGCTATGGCAGCGGGAGGGCTTCTCCCGTCGCCATAGCGACCGCCTCTCGGGGAGCCGATGGGAGAAGCTCTCCTGTTGACATAGGAGAGTCTTCACTGAATCGCTACCGTGGTGCAGCGTTTGAGGTGTAGACTTGCCTGGAGTTCCAGGCCAGCACCCTAACAAGCCAACCCTTCCTCTCTCTCTGCTTCGCCCTGTTGTCAAATGCATCATGTGCGATTTCGCTTTGGTCTTTTAAGGCTTCAAAGTAGCAAATCTAAACCAGCTGGGGAAGGGGACGACTGTCGTGAAACTCCTTTCAGCTGAGGAGGGAGATGTGCGCTCACAAATCAGAGCGTGGAAGAGGACAGCTGTTTCACTATTGGCCGTGCAGTTTTTGCACTGGTTGGAAGGTCTCTAGCCACAGGACAGGGACGGCATGGGTTAGCAGCAGGGGGAAATGGCACCTGGCAATTGTTCAGTGATCACACAGTGCTGAAGGTGCTTGCAAGAGTTCTGCTTACTTCTGTATCTGGTTCCCTCCCCTTATGTGGCTGGCTTCACATAAAAAAGAACTTCACAATACCCCACCCAGGCCTGCTTCCTGGGAAGCTCAGCCCTTAAAGAAACAGTCCCCATTACCACATCAGTGAGCCCCACGCCTGTGTTGGAGGGACCACCTCTAGGATGGAGAGGGGAAATCATTCTCTGTGACTAAGGCTAAGATTTTGGCTTGGATATTTTTATTAAAAGTCATGGACAGGACATGGGCAATAAACAATAAATCACAGAAGCCGGAGCCCTGCCATGTGGGGCTGAAGCCCACAGCCTCTGCCCCACTGTGGGGGACAGAATCCTGGAGTCCCACTGCCCAGGGCTGAATTATTGGAGTTTTCAGGAAGTCGCGGCGGTCTCATAAAATCACAGAATCCGTGACCTCCTTGAGAGAGTCGTAGCCTTATCTGGGACCCATTCAGTCCCGGGGCTCTCTGCTTAGGCTGCCAACAAGAAGGCCAGTAAGAGCAATCACGTTGTCCTGTGTGAGCGTGGGGGTGGTGTGGGACGTGGTGGACACGACTGACCTGGTCCATGGCGTCTTCGTGATGAGGACCAGGCTCTGCAAGGAACTGGATTGACACCTACCGATTCTTTGCATGCAGGCCACCAGCCAGGCATTAGGATCTATAAGGTGACTGGATTCAGACCAGTGCCCTAGAGACGGAGGCCCCCAGGGCTCCAGCTTCAAGTCCCTGAGGCCTCAGGCTCCTCTAATGACTGCCCAGAACTGGAATAAAGTGAATGGGGAGCCGTGTGCTTGCAAAGGTGGATTTACTCCTTGTCCCCAGAGAGGCGAGGGCAGAGGGGGCTGGAGGTGTCATCCCTCCCCGCGGGGGTAGGGAAGAAGGGCCCAGCTCCCTTGGAGCTCTGGGAAGAAGGCTGAGAACATGCACCAGCCGAGCCTGTTGCTGGCGCACGGTTTACCCAGCTGCATGGAAGCTCCGCTCCATTGAAGAGGCAGGCGAGTTCTCCCTGCGTGGCCACTCCAGGCGGCATGAAAGGAGGCTTCTGCTATGAGTGGCATTTAAGTTAAGTGATAAGCTGGCTCAGGAGAACAGGAAATTAAGCCTGTCTGTTTTCTACCTACTCTGGTGACTCCACACCTGACAATGGGGAGGTGGTTGTCAATTGCAGATTGCAGCCCCCTGGCTGCATGGAATTTGGTTTCAAGAGGCAAGTAAACTGTCTTTGAGCCGGTTTGATTTGGTTTGGTTTGGTTAAACGTCCTGACCTCGTTATGCTCTCTGCCCTGCCAAACCTGGGAGCTTCTCTCCCTCACCCTGCACAAGAGTTTGTTCCCCTTTAAGCCAAGAGCTCCCGCCACCCCCAGAGAAAGCATTCGGGGACGGTTGTGGGTGGTAGAGTATTTTCCAGACCGAGAGCCAAATTAATTTGGAACCAGATGCTTCGGGCTCGATTCCCAACAGAGCTCGGCACTCACCCTGCTGAGAAGCTCTGAAAACCCAGCGCCTTGTTTTAGTGCCTGAATTGGAGTTCAGCTCTTGACTTGGAGAATACCTAGACTTCAGTCACAAGGCGTGATCGCAACCCCCTAGCTGGGGCAACTCGAGCAATTACCCAGGGTTCTGGGCAGGCTTGTAGGGGGCTCGCTGAAGCTCATGCTGCTGCGGCTGCACCATTCCCGCCCCCTCGCCAGCGAGATGAGAGCTAGCTGAGGTACGTTGGCTGGCACTGCAGTCACACCCAGGGGTTGCAGGCTAGACATATCCATAGAGTTGCAAGGAAATTGCAGCTCCGATGGAAGTCATTTGGGCCTGTGGGCGTACAATGCCTCTGAAAATCAGGCCCAACGTTTGTACATGTTCACAGTCTAGCTAACCTCCTTGCTCCTGTGGTGCCAGCCCCAGAGCAGCAGCTTAACAGGGGCGGAAGGATGGCGTGGGACTCTGGAAACCTGGGCTCAGTTTCTGCTGTGCCACAGCCTCTCTGTGTGACCTTGGCAAAATCACTTAATGGCTTAGAGTTCTCTGTCTGTCCGATGGGGATAATAGCAGTGGCCTGGCTCCCCGGAGGGTTGTGAGGATAAATGCATTGGATTGTGAGGGGCTCAGATACCATAATGGAGGCTACGTACGTACCAAACAAATGTTGTGTTTACACTATTTGCCAGTCCTCTCCCTCCTATGTAGTGGAAACCATTGGACATTCACTGGGGGCTTCCCAGCCACTGGTCCCTGGGCCAAAGGGGGGGGGAGTGTCAGGAACACTGCACACTCTGCCAACTCAAAGTTCCTCTGGAGTTTCAGCTGGAGAAGTTACTTGCCGCTGACAATTGCACTAGTATATAACGATCAACCTGTGAGACTCACTGCCGCAGGAGTCTTTTGGGACAACGTTTATAGCTGGGTTTTGAGAACAGCCTGGATAACGTTCATGACCATTAATAAATACACTCCTGCTAAGATGAGGGTAACAAAACCTGGTGCTGCAGGGAGTAAGCTCCTTGCTGAAGGGGTCAGGAAGAAGTTTTTCCCCAGCTAGAACTGTACAATTGGCCGGGTGCATTAATTCCCCCCCTTCTTTCTCTGAAGCTTTAGATGTTGGGACTGGAGCCCACATACTTGCTAGGCTATTTGTCCATCTGGTATGGCAATACCTGTGTCCAAACCCAGAGGCAGCTACATTTCAGTCCAGGTGAACCTGTTCATTATAAAAACTTTGCACAGTTCTGATCAGCCATCCTGATGTTTATTTCTAGCTCACTGTGTGGCTTATGGAGGTAGGGTCAGGTGGTCCAGTGAGTAGGGTACCAGACAGAGTCAGGAGATCTGGGATCTAGTTTCAGTTCTGCTACTGACCTGCTGTGTGACCGTGAGCAATTTGCTTCACCTCCTTGTGCCTCAGTTTCCTCATAGAGAGAGTGATGTGGCATCCTTTATAAATGTTTGTCCAGTGCTTTGGGAACCTCAGATGGCAGGAGCTTCAGAAGGGTAAAATTAGGGCTGGTTGAAAGTTTTCCAGTGGAACATTTTTCCATCCGAAAATTCCAATTAATCAAAATCTAAACACTCTCCAGGAGCTCATCAGTTTTGCCAAAACTTCATTTAGGGGGGAAAAAAAATTGAAATGAAACATTTCAATAAGGTTGAAATGTTCTGTTTGGACCTTACCGTAATGGAAGGTTTTAATTTTTCATTTCAAAATGACTTTCTGTTCTGAAATGTATTTCATCTTGTAGTATAAATGTTTCCTATAGTTATTATCAACTGTAATATAAAATAAACAAATGAAATTAAAAAAAAATGTTTCAATTGACTTGAAACAATTTAGTTTTTATTTTGTTTTGGGGGAAATTTCAAACGTTTATGTTTTGGCTCCAATTCCAAAGAAAAACAAATTTGGAAATTGGGGGTTTCCTGTGAAATGGTGAAATATTAGTTATACAATGAGAAATCGATTCCAAGGCCAGAAGGAACCATTGTGATCACCTAGTCTGACACAGGCCATAGGATTCCCCCAAAATAATTCCTAGAGCAGAGCTTTTAGACAAAGGAGGAGAGTAGAAAAGAATAGTCCAGAGAAAAGAGCGTCCAGTCCCATCTGCAATATCCTCATCTTGTCTCGATGAGGCAGCACATCCACCAACGTTTGTCTTTCCAGGACGTAAAATGCAGGGTGGAAATTTAGACATTCCCCTGGTGGAGTGGAGCTTCTTCCCCCAGGGGCTTAAGATCCTTTAAATCCTTGCCAATGCAGGAACCCAGAGCTACCAAACTCCTCCCTGCTCAGGTGCCTGGTCAGAACTGTATAGTGCAGGGGTAGGCAACCTATGGCACGGGTGCCGAAGGCGGCACGCGAGCTGATTTTCAGTGGCACTCACACTGCCCAGGTCCTGGCCACCAGTCCAGAGGACTCTGCATTTTAATTTAATTTTAAATGAAGCTTCTTAAACATTCTGAAACCTTATTTACTTTACATACAACAATAGTTTAGTTATATATTATAGACTTATAGAAAGAGACCTTCTAAAAATGTTAAAATGTATGACTGGCACGCGAAACCTTAAATTAGAGTGAATAAATGAAGACTCGGCACCCCACTTCTGAAAGGTTGCCGACCCCTGGGCTAGTGCAATGCAAACAATAGCTTGTGACATGAATATTGGCCTTTCTCCCTCACCAGCGCCATTTCTAATACACACAGTGGAGTGAATGCTGCACAAACGCCTGCAAGTGAAATGATGCTAATTGGCAATGATTTAATTTTTTTTTTTAATGGAAAAAGCTGTATGTGTACAGAAGCAAGTTGGCTCCTTTGGTTGTTAAAGGCAGAATCACTGGGATGTTACATCACCCATGCAAAAAACCTGCTATACATTAGAAATAGCGTGTGTGTGCGCACACATTGATACTGTGCTGTTTACCTTCTGAATGGCTCCCAAACATTCATTGCTTCTAGAACATCCCCATCAGTGTGGTAGTGAGCGATTGTTCCCTTCTTACGGGTGAGGAAACTGAGGCACGCAGTGGTTACAGGCCTGCTTTTCAGACGTGCTGCTGAGCAGCTGCAGCTCCTATTGACTCTACTGAGAGTTCTTGGTCCTTTGCACTTCCAAGAAGCAGGTCTTGAGTTTGTCTGAGGCCACAGGGCAAGTCAGCGTCCGTCCCATGAGTAGAACTCGGGTGTTCCAGGCTCCCAGTCCTGTGCTTGAACGAACAGATCCGTCTTCCCGCTAGTCAGAGACACCGTGTATAGAGCTGTCAACTCGCTGCAATGGCCGTGTCGCTGCTGTATGGAAAGTTTGAGATGCCCAGGTTGCTGCTATGTGTGAATACCCCGACTGTGCCCTTTTGAAAGCAGAGTGCTGCCTGCCGCTGAGCTCCCAGCTGTCTGAATGAAACTTCCGGCTGACCCTTGATCTGAGAGGGGTGGCCCAGACTGGCTCTATGCTAATCAGAGCTCTCTGGATTGCCTAGTTTGGGCCTGATCCTAGACTCATTGAAGCTGCTGGCTGTTTGGCCTTTTATTGGGGCAGGATCTGGCCCATTTTAAGCCTATCACCCAGTGGAGGAACGCAGATCCTGAAAGTTGGCTGTCTTTCCCTGCTTTGTTTCGCTGTCTCCCTCATGCAGGTGGCTCCAAGGGCGTGTCTACGCAGGGAAATGAACCACAATAGCTATTTTCTGGCTTAGCTTAATCAAGTTAAAGCTTAACTTCCAGATGAAATCCGAAAACGGCACTCTTACTCTGGATTAAGTTTGTCTACACGGGGAGCTATTCTGGAATAGCTACAGCACTGTAAGGCCACACTCTACACGACAATTTCCCCCTGTAGATAAAATCACCTTTTCTGGTCCTGGATCCTGGATCCCAGACGGGTGATCACACGCAGCGTGCCAACAGAAGTGACCTACAGGGCAGCAAGCGCTTATTCGTGAACTGCCTAGACAGCCGTACAGACCCAGCCGGTCGGGTCCCTCCTCTCTACGCTCCCCAAACAGTCAGCGAATGCACCCCTTGAAGCTCCACAGTTAAGCAGGCTGGGGAAAGTAGGTCGTGTGGGCAGGCTTTGTCCTACATATGTAAATCACGTCTATTTATGGTCACTGGCGTGACAGCAGGATCTGGTCTCTCTCCCGGAGATGCTGCCCACTCCCTCGTTCCGTCTTTGGGTGCAAGTGATTTGTTCTGTGGCCATCTCAGGCTGGGTGTGCCCCATGCTTTGCAGTGCAATGCCTTCACTGTTCCTGTTTGCTAGCATTCAGTAATGGATGTCAGAGGATCAGCAATCCGCTGTGCTGTGTGGTGTGAAATAAACATGGCACTGGGGTTGTGTTACATCCACATCACTTGTCAAGTAAAGCTAGAAGAGCCAAGGGAGTCACTAGTGACCAGCTACCAGGGCAGCATCATTAGTGCTAGGGCCTGGGAGTCAGGACTCCTGGGTTCTATTTATGGTTGTGCTATTTGCTCTCAGCATGATCTTGGGCAGCTCACTACAGAGTAGAGCCGGGCAAAGTTTTTTGACTGAACCTTTTTTTTTGGGGGGGGGGTGAAAAAATGCAAATTTGAGTGGAGCGAAACATTTTGCAAATGTATGTCAACTGGGCAAATTGTGTCGGTCAAAAAAACCCAAACCAAACTGCCCTTAATAATGTCTGAAAAAGTCTAAACAGTTTGTTGTGACATTTTAGAAATGAAATACGTTGGCTTTGTGTTTTGATATTACCGTTTCATTTTATTTTTGTAAAAAAGGAAAAATAACAAGCTCAACGTTGAAACAAAAAATTTAGTTTGACCTGAAACTATTCTTTTCGAATTTGCAATTTGCTGATAATTTTGAAAAGTCTCATTTTCCTGTCGACCCCAAACCAAATCCCTTTTAGATTTTTTTTCTTTTTCAAAATTGCCCCCAAACCCAAAAATCCATTATTTGCCCAGCTCTAATTACAGAGGCACGGAAGGCTCTGGGCTCTTGATTCGCTATATAACCCGGGCGCCCTCTTATCTCACGACGGATGCCACCGTTGGGGTGGAATGCTGGGGAGAGGTTACAAGGCCTGGGCTTCCACTTCCTGAGTTGAATGGGACCTTCTACCAACTTATTTAGATACTTACCGTATATACTCGCTCATTAGCCCGTTCGTTTATAAGCCGACCCCCCCCCCAAGATGGTTAGGTAAAAACAGCAAAAACTGTAGGACCCTTTCATAAGCCGACCCTATATTTCAGGGGTTGGCAAACTTTGGCTCCCGGCCATCAGGGTAAGCAGCTGGTGGGTCGGGAGATTTTGTTTACTTGGAGTGTCTGCAGGCATGGAGCCCCTCAGCTCCCCGTGGCTGCTGTTCGCCGTTCCCAGGTGCTGCGGGAAGTAGCGCACCATTTCCCACAGCTCCCATTGGCTGGGAACGGCGAACAGCAGCCACGNAGTGAATAAATGAAGACTCGGCACCCCACTTCTGAAAGGTTGCCGACCCCTGGGCTAGTGCAATGCAAACAATAGCTTGTGACATGAATATTGGCCTTTCTCCCTCACCAGCGCCATTTCTAATACACACAGTGGAGTGAATGCTGCACAAACGCCTGCAAGTGAAATGATGCTAATTGGCAATGATTTAATTTTTTTTTTTAATGGAAAAAGCTGTATGTGTACAGAAGCAAGTTGGCTCCTTTGGTTGTTAAAGGCAGAATCACTGGGATGTTACATCACCCATGCAAAAAACCTGCTATACATTAGAAATAGCGTGTGTGTGCGCACACATTGATACTGTGCTGTTTACCTTCTGAATGGCTCCCAAACATTCATTGCTTCTAGAACATCCCCATCAGTGTGGTAGTGAGCGATTGTTCCCTTCTTACGGGTGAGGAAACTGAGGCACGCAGTGGTTACAGGCCTGCTTTTCAGACGTGCTGCTGAGCAGCTGCAGCTCCTATTGACTCTACTGAGAGTTCTTGGTCCTTTGCACTTCCAAGAAGCAGGTCTTGAGTTTGTCTGAGGCCACAGGGCAAGTCAGCGTCCGTCCCATGAGTAGAACTCGGGTGTTCCAGGCTCCCAGTCCTGTGCTTGAACGAACAGATCCGTCTTCCCGCTAGTCAGAGACACCGTGTATAGAGCTGTCAACTCGCTGCAATGGCCGTGTCGCTGCTGTATGGAAAGTTTGAGATGCCCAGGTTGCTGCTATGTGTGAATACCCCGACTGTGCCCTTTTGAAAGCAGAGTGCTGCCTGCCGCTGAGCTCCCAGCTGTCTGAATGAAACTTCCGGCTGACCCTTGATCTGAGAGGGGTGGCCCAGACTGGCTCTATGCTAATCAGAGCTCTCTGGATTGCCTAGTTTGGGCCTGATCCTAGACTCATTGAAGCTGCTGGCTGTTTGGCCTTTTATTGGGGCAGGATCTGGCCCATTTTAAGCCTATCACCCAGTGGAGGAACGCAGATCCTGAAAGTTGGCTGTCTTTCCCTGCTTTGTTTCGCTGTCTCCCTCATGCAGGTGGCTCCAAGGGCGTGTCTACGCAGGGAAATGAACCACAATAGCTATTTTCTGGCTTAGCTTAATCAAGTTAAAGCTTAACTTCCAGATGAAATCCGAAAACGGCACTCTTACTCTGGATTAAGTTTGTCTACACGGGGAGCTATTCTGGAATAGCTACAGCACTGTAAGGCCACACTCTACACGACAATTTCCCCCTGTAGATAAAATCACCTTTTCTGGTCCTGGATCCTGGATCCCAGACGGGTGATCACACGCAGCGTGCCAACAGAAGTGACCTACAGGGCAGCAAGCGCTTATTCGTGAACTGCCTAGACAGCCGTACAGACCCAGCCGGTCGGGTCCCTCCTCTCTACGCTCCCCAAACAGTCAGCGAATGCACCCCTTGAAGCTCCACAGTTAAGCAGGCTGGGGAAAGTAGGTCGTGTGGGCAGGCTTTGTCCTACATATGTAAATCACGTCTATTTATGGTCACTGGCGTGACAGCAGGATCTGGTCTCTCTCCCGGAGATGCTGCCCACTCCCTCGTTCCGTCTTTGGGTGCAAGTGATTTGTTCTGTGGCCATCTCAGGCTGGGTGTGCCCCATGCTTTGCAGTGCAATGCCTTCACTGTTCCTGTTTGCTAGCATTCAGTAATGGATGTCAGAGGATCAGCAATCCGCTGTGCTGTGTGGTGTGAAATAAACATGGCACTGGGGTTGTGTTACATCCACATCACTTGTCAAGTAAAGCTAGAAGAGCCAAGGGAGTCACTAGTGACCAGCTACCAGGGCAGCATCATTAGTGCTAGGGCCTGGGAGTCAGGACTCCTGGGTTCTATTTATGGTTGTGCTATTTGCTCTCAGCATGATCTTGGGCAGCTCACTACAGAGTAGAGCCGGGCAAAGTTTTTTGACTGAACCTTTTTTTTTGGGGGGGGGGTGAAAAAATGCAAATTTGAGTGGAGCGAAACATTTTGCAAATGTATGTCAACTGGGCAAATTGTGTCGGTCAAAAAAACCCAAACCAAACTGCCCTTAATAATGTCTGAAAAAGTCTAAACAGTTTGTTGTGACATTTTAGAAATGAAATACGTTGGCTTTGTGTTTTGATATTACCGTTTCATTTTATTTTTGTAAAAAAGGAAAAATAACAAGCTCAACGTTGAAACAAAAAATTTAGTTTGACCTGAAACTATTCTTTTCGAATTTGCAATTTGCTGATAATTTTGAAAAGTCTCATTTTCCTGTCGACCCCAAACCAAATCCCTTTTAGATTTTTTTTCTTTTTCAAAATTGCCCCCAAACCCAAAAATCCATTATTTGCCCAGCTCTAATTACAGAGGCACGGAAGGCTCTGGGCTCTTGATTCGCTATATAACCCGGGCGCCCTCTTATCTCACGACGGATGCCACCGTTGGGGTGGAATGCTGGGGAGAGGTTACAAGGCCTGGGCTTCCACTTCCTGAGTTGAATGGGACCTTCTACCAACTTATTTAGATACTTACCGTATATACTCGCTCATTAGCCCGTTCGTTTATAAGCCGACCCCCCCCCCAAGATGGTTAGGTAAAAACAGCAAAAACTGTAGGACCCTTTCATAAGCCGACCCTATATTTCAGGGGTTGGCAAACTTTGGCTCCCGGCCATCAGGGTAAGCAGCTGGTGGGTCGGGAGATTTTGTTTACTTGGAGTGTCTGCAGGCATGGAGCCCCTCAGCTCCCCGTGGCTGCTGTTCGCCGTTCCCAGGTGCTGCGGGAAGTAGCGCACCATTTCCCACAGCTCCCATTGGCTGGGAACGGCGAACAGCAGCCACGGGGAGCTGAGGGGCTCCGTGCCTGCAGACACTCCAGGTAAACAAAACAACAATGTATTAGATATTCAATCAATGATTCCATAGAGTATAAAATCACCCGTTTATAAGCCAGCCCCCGCTCTCTGATGCGTCACTTTTTTACCAAAAATATTCGGCTTATGAACGAGTATATACGGTATATGGCCTCCATCACCTCGCATCCTAACAGAGCAGCTTCTTGGTATCTCAAATAGCAATTACAATCACAATCTCTCTCCTGCCCAGTTAGCAGCTGAGAGCCCGTTTAGTGCATAGTCTCTGACTAAGAATGCAGGAAGACTTAGAACAAACTTCCCTCTGCTTTTCATACTAGCTGTGTTGGGCAGGCTACCTTTCTAGGCGGATGATAAATTTGCGACCACTTAGGACAGAGGGCTTCTCCACCGCAACACAGAGGAGCAAATCTGGTTCCACAGAACTCTTGGCAGGTGCAGAGCCAGAGTCAGTTTCCCCATTTGTTGGTGTGGGTCTTTCCCCCCGGCAACAGGGAAGAGAAAACCTTTACAAAAAAAATGGTTGTAAAAGCAAGAAATTTGGCAGGGGGACTCGGCGGCAGATGCGGTATCTGAATTCATTCTTGGAAATTGACTAGATTTTCAAGTTGACGGTGCCCCTTTAAATTAGAGCAGGATTACTCAACAGACCTAATTCATATTGGAGTCCCTCTGAAAATAACAGAAGGCTCCAGGCTGCTAACACGTTTGAATTTGGCAAGCGCAGCATCTTAATCAACATCCATTAAAATTTTCATGACAGCTTTAGGGGGAGAAAAAAAACTTCTTCCAGCCAACGATATGTGAGCTTCAAATGGAGTGTCTGACTATCAGGGACAGGGGTTTGCAGAGTTCCAGCCTTGGCTAATTACTTGTAATTAAGCCCCAACAGGAGCAGGGAAAGGCCCAGCCAGCAAGGGGCTCCCCCCTTCCACAAACTCCCCAGCACTTTTGGGGAATCTGCGATGGTGGAGGGGAAATCTGTATTAATCTGCAGCCAGCAGAACAGCGCCCAGGAGCCACTAATGTATTCCTGATTAATCATTATTAGGAGGTTCATTATCCATAGTTCAGTGCGAGAACAGATTGGGAGGGGCGAGGGGCCTCAAATAATTGAACTGCAACAGTTTTAGGAGTAGATATTAGACAGTTATTGCAGCTTTCCTTGCCAAAGCAAGTGAAAGCGTTTCCCTTTAATGCTTGTTAAATATGCTGCTAATTAAGCCTCCCTCTCTGTCTCACTCATTCTTATTAATTCCCATAATTTTGTACATTTCTTTCCTTTTTTTGTCACACAATATGGCAATGCACCATAAATGGATTCTGTAGTGTGAGCAAATTTTCATGAAACTCCCCATACACCTGTTGTGAAAGGGTTAAATTTGGGATGCCATGACGGTCACACCTGCACCGATTGACATGCACCTGGAACACCTGCCAAGCGTATGTTTGCACCCGCATGGAGGCGGGAAGTTGTGGCTGCAATGGGCATGTTTTGCTGCATGGGACTGTTGCAACCACAGCAGAAAACATTGCTCTGTAATTCCACAGGAACAGCACTATTTCTAGGAGAGCAAGGAGGGCTTTCAGGGGCAGGCACTGGGCTGGGACTCAGGAGACTGGGGGTCAGGTCTTGTCTCTGCCACAAAGTCGCCTTCCTCCGCAGCATGGGGCAGGGGTCGCTTGCTGGAGGATTATCTGCTACTTGAAGTCTTTAAATCAAGATTTGGGGACTTCAACAGCTGAGTCAAGGGTGAGAGTTATTTCAGGAGTGGGTGGGTCGGCTTTTGTGGCCTGCATCATGCGGGAGGTCAGACTAGATGATCATAATGGTCCCTTCTGATCTTAAGTTCTATGATTCTATGATTCATTATGGAATCTTGGGTGAGTCACTTTCTGTTTCCCGTCTGTAAAATGAGGATCTTACTCCTTCCTTTGTCTTGTCTAGTTAAAAGCAGCGACTGACTGCTGCTCGCTCCGCGTTTGTACAGCGCCTAGTGCAATAGGGCCCCGAGATCAGCTCGGCTTTCTAGGTACTACCATAAAATGACTAATAATAATGTCCTCAAATATCTGCTGTGTGGGAGAGAGTGGTTGTGCTGTGGGGATCTGTAGGGGGAAGTCAGGCAGTGGTGTTGGGCTTTGTGTATCATGCGGTTGCCAGGGCCATGGAAATGGGCCTTTGGGTCGCTTTGGACACTTCAACTGACCCTGATGAGACTTCTTCATAATATTTTATGTTTCGTTGTTTATCATTTTAATTACAGTCTTGTTTTGTGGTGCTTTTTACTGTACGGGGCTTAAGGGCACTTGGTGATGTACTGTATGAGTGGTAGTACTGCTAGAAACTCAAATTCATTTCGCATATGTGCACTGGCCTTTGGTATTGCAGGGTGGCTCGGGCAGGCTGGGGCTGCACAGACTGGTTTGCTCAGGAGCATTGATGGTGATTTCCCCCCCCCCCCCCCCCCCGGTAAAGAATCATAAGGTCTTTTCCAGAAGAGCTTTTAAAATGAATTATGGAGTAATATGTTCGTAGGTTGGGAGTAGCCGCCTTGTCCCAAACTTTAAAGCTCTGTTGTTATCAAAGCACCGGTGTTTCATGCAGATAAGAGGAATAATGGAGTGGGCAGAGGGTTTCCAGTAGGAAAATGCCTTCTCAAAGGGCTGTGAGAACGCAGGCATCCTGAACTGGCCGTGAACTCGGCTCCTTCTCCTTGGAGTCAGACCCCTCTGAATTTAAAGGTTCCCAGCTAGATCCTTTTAGAAACCCACTGAGACCAAACTGTTGCTCTCCAAACTGAGGGTATCTCTGCGCTGCCAAAAAAGGTGTGTTCTTAACTCGGGTTAAAAGAGCAGTGAAGATACGGCAACTCGATTTTTAACTCGGGTCCGCAGCTTGTGTTCACCCCAGGCTGCCCTACAGGCTTTTAACTCGAGCTGCAAACCCGAGTTAAAAGCCTGGGGCTTCACTACTGTTTGAACCTGAGGTAAGAGCAGGTCTTTTTTTGCAGTGTTGACATACTGTTAGTGACCTTCCTAATTGCCACCACCTCAGTTAACCCAGCAGAAAAAAATGGGTTTCCTTTGAGAGCTCTCTCTGGCCTGAGTTAAAGGGGCAGAAAGTTCTCACCATCAACCATATGGTATTCCTTTGGTGGCCCCAATGTGGAATGACTTGGTTAGTGTGAGCCCAGTTTCCATCTCAAATGACCGCCGTAATGACCGGCACCGTTTGGAGACAGCCCCAGCAGAGAGGTTAAGCGCTGGAGACTGAACTCAGAGGGCATCCCTCCAGCCGCTGACGGGATTCACACGGGCAGGGTAGCTTGCACTTTCCTTGCTGGTGGAGAGGAAGTGTCAGGATGCAGGAGCAGCTCAGCTGGCGCTAGAGCTGGGCAGACAGAGACAGGAGGACTTGTGGGTATTTCGGTGGCTCCTTTTTCACCGAAGCACCAGGAAGGCTCTATCAGTACGTAGGTTAAGGTGCCAGTAGATGGTGCCCAAGAATATTAGCCCAGTTCCTGGATTCTGTAGGACCAATAACGCTGGTTGTGCAGGGCAAATGCCTTCCTCTGGCAGCTCTCTCGATTTTCTTTTCACCAGTACGCTCCTGAGAGTGGACATGGGTTCGCGCGATTGTCCTGGGAAGTGCATTTCAGCAGAGCTGGGTGGGAAACAGTTTTCCTGTCTTGTGAATATTTCTGATTTTGAATTTTTTTCCCGTCGCGAATCGAGACCAAAAAAAATAAAAAATCAAAATCTCAAAAATAGTCGTGATCCGAACATTTTTTCCCTGTGTTTTGGGGATAACGTTGAAACATTTTGATTCGCTTTTGATCCTTTTTCTTTTTTAACCCTTTTCAGTCTAATTAGCTTAAATTCTGAAAAAAAAGTCAGTTCAAACCAGAAACTTGTTTCAACACCATCAGAACTTTTCCTCGACGTTTTTTCGAGTGGGGAAATTTGTCGAATTTGACATTTCCATTGTGATGATTCAGCATTTTTGCCCAAAAAAAATCCTTGAAAAATTCCTGATCATCTCCAGATTCCAGGCCTTTGCTGCGGCCCCTTTAACAACAAAATTGTGAGGTTCATTCCAGGAGGAACCAAAATGCACTTCAGAGGGAGGCAGGAATAACTTGGAAAGTTACAACCTGCCCAGTTGGGAGGTGGAAACAATCCCGTGTGACTTAGCTGACCAATCACACAGCTCAAACACGGAGCGCTCGTGATTCCAGTGACATGTTCACCGACAGCTGAGATTGGTTTGTTGCCCAAAACATTCGCTGATTTGTCAAAATCACAGTCTGTTCCTAGGTGATTGGCCAATGGCGGGTGGGGTGGGGTAAAGGGACCAAACAAAATGGTTCCTTGTGACTTGTTAGCCTTGCTGTCCACGGCACAGGGCAAGGGGAATGGTCTTTTCCTCAGTGCTGCACCTGAGCCACGGACTTCAGACACGGACTTCAGACACTATCTAAGCCTGTTCAGATCTGGAGCCCATTCTGAAGTGTTGCCTTTAACCCCTTCCTTGCTAGCACCTGCTGGGACCCCTGACCTGTCTGAAGCACCACTTCTCCATGAGAACGTTGGCATGTCTGCAGCAACATCCCATCCATGCCCTTTGAAGCCCAAGGGAGTTCAGTGAATGACACGGAGTTTAAAGAGGCTCTTGGCCGGTGGGGAGAAAGGAGAGGTTTTAAGGCTCCGGGATCTGTGCATTGCCCCTGTGCGCATCCCAAGTTCAATACCAGCACGGCTAATTTCAGTCTGGTACCTCCGCTCCTCCAGCTGGCTCCATTCCATGGGCTTTAAATGCCCCTTTCCCTTTAATTTCCAAGGCTGCAGGAAGGCTCTGTGTGCTGGGTAATGCATTTCCTTCTCTCCTGACTCTCAGCAGGGACCTTCCTTCCAAATCCTTTTCTCCTCAGGTCTCTGAGATGTCCCAGGCTTCCTCTCCTCTCTCGCCAACTGTCACTCTTCACAGCTCGCTGCTACCAGCCCATATGCCAAGTGCCACTACCCGGGGACCTTCCCAGAATGCCTTGTGTCCAGTCTCTTCGTACCTTCCCTGTTTGTTACGCTTTCCATCACTGAATTCTGGCTGGAGACGATGGGCGGAGGGACGGCTGCAGCCTTTCTCCCTGCGAGGGCTGCGTGGCTGAGACCCCAGCCTGTCCAACTGAGGGGGATGGTGTGTGTCAGACCCAGATTGGAGCATCCAGATCCTGCACTGAAGGAACCAGTCCCAGGGTTGGGAGGAGAGGCACAAGGGCAGGCGTCTCTGCTGGTCTCTTTGCAGCTGTTTTATGTGCAGCTCCCGTCCCTGGGTTTCCTGTGGAATTTGCTGGGGGTGGTTGGAAGTGTTAGAGAGACGAGAGGGAGACGCAGTCAGGGAGAACTGATGGGGCAGCGGGTGTCAGAGATGTGGCTTTGGGGAGCCCAGTTTTCCCTTCTAGTGCCTTGCCCATGGAACAAGGGCGACTCGGCGCTCTGACATGTAGTGCCAGCCGTGTCCCAGAGCAGGGTGGGCGGGAGATAGAGCACGGGGTACGTGGCTCGCTCAGTCTGCGTGTGTCATACAGAAAAGGTGGGGTGACAGGAGCAGAGCCTGTCACGTCTGCTGTTGCCCTGCAGTGCTGTAAGAGATGAAGTGTGTGTGGGGGGGGAGGAGGGCAGGCAAGGTAAAGCTGCGAAAGGCACCAGCTCACTTGTGGGAACACAGCAGCTACCGGTGCTAATCAGAGGCCAAATGCGGGGGTAGGGGAAGGGCGCAAAAGGAGGAGGAGTGTCTCCCAAACTCCACCCACAAACCAGGCTCCACCAACCAAAAGCAGGCCTCCCAGTAGATTGTTCAGCTCTTCATAATACAGCCTTCTCTCTCTTTTCTCCCACTTGTGGCCTTGTTGTCATTAGGCTTCATAGTGAACACTCTATGAAAATGAGTGGCGGCAGGTCACACCCCTCACAACCTTTGTTTCAGTCTGTCTGCAGACTCAGGCAGACATCAGTGGACCGGATAACCCTTGACTCAGGGTTTGAAGGTTTTCGTCACAACCGTGAGGGCTAAAAACCTTTATGTTTTTAAATTGAAATTAAAGTTTAAATTCTGGAGCAAGGAGATGTAGCCACAGTGGTGGAAAGCGTTGGTTTGCTAAGCCAGCCTTGTTTGACCCTCGGTACCACTGTGGGACCCATGGTGTCCAAGGGCAAGATAAGTGCATAATGCAACTGCAAACGGCATATGTGGTATGAATAGGCATGCAGTAGATTGGAACTTGGGGGCCTTGGGGCCTTTTGGTTGTTATTAATGACTTGTATTACACTAGTGCCCTGACCAAGATCGATGCCGATTGTGCTCGGCGCTGCACAAACACAGTGAGAACCTGGCCCTGCCTCCCAGAGCATGCGTTTGACCCAGCGTGGAATCTATTCATGAGGCAAGATCCCTGGGACTGGCTGTGACCATGTGTACCCACGGCAGCGCTAGCCCAGAGGTGACAGGCAGACCCAGCTACAGCAGAGCGGACGCTGTGTACTGCACTGTTAGACACAGCGGGGACGGCCGTACAATCTCCCATCCGAGTCTGGTGAGGCTTCCTCTGACCTACCTCTGCTGCTAGAGGTTACGTGTGTGACACTCTTTAGTCCTGCCGCTGATGCCTTCAGCTGCCGGACGCTGACGCAACAAGGATCTCTTGCGTGGTGTGAGCTGACGATTAGCGTGACGGGTGCTGGGTTCCCAGGAGCCGCAAGTGACTCACTGCCTCTTTCTTCAGCGAGTGTGTGTGTCTGGGGAGCACTTTCACACTTGCTGGCTGCAGCCCGGTGGATTTATGGGGGATTGATTTACACTTGCCTGGTTTGCAGTAATTTTCGGGGATGTCTGTTTTTCCCTGGAGTCCATGGGGGAGGGGGGGAAGGGGGAAGGATTATGGAGTGGGGCAGGCAGGCCTATGCTACACTATGCCCGCATTATACCCTCCATCTCACCCCCCTGCCAGCTGGGCAGTGAGCAAGCCCTGGCCGTCGCCTTCCTTTTGATAACCTGGTGTCTTGAACCTCGCGCCCTGGGTGAGCCCCCTGGCTGCTTTCTCACGCCAATCCTGCTGTTGGGAGGAGCTGGTTTAGGAGCCCCAGGGCTCCTCTCCTTAGCATCCCCCCCACTTCCTTCACCCCTCACCCTACTTCCCACCCCCATTCAGAAGCTGCCTCTCAGCAGCTGATCGCCTCCTTGCCGAGATGGCAAGCAGCCAGCTTGTCCATTGTTGGAACAAATTCTTCGAGTGGGGGAATCCAAGGCGCCAGACAACTGCATCCGGCCCTCCTTCCCTGGCTTTCGGGTCCCTCTGACCATTCTCTCTGCTTCCCGGGATGCTCTGGGGCTTGGCAGTTTGGCAAGGCCCTTGGGATAGAAAGAGAGGCTTTGCTGCTGCCAATGAAGCAGGGTTGTAGCCCTTGAATGGGCAGGAGGGTGGCCAGGACGCTGGGAGGGCATTAGGGGATTCAGTGCTGGTGAATGGTGCTGCAGACCCAATTCCTCTGTCTATGGAGTGGGCATTGACTCCCCTACAGTGGGCCCCCACCATGTCTTTCAGAGACCCCCTTGAGGGGAGCCAGGGAATTCAGTCTGGGCCCAGCTTCCCTACCATGACTGCCAGTAAAGGGGCCCAATGTAACAGCAGGCCCTTGTCCACCTGCAGCTGGACTGAGACCCACTAACTCATCTCCTGTAGAAAGCCACTGCCCAGCCATCGCTACCTACATCCTCTGGGCCGGGGGGTTACAATATTATTCAGCAGTAACCGGTCTGAGGGGAAGGCAGAGAGCCAAACCTGGACCCGGCATAAATGCATTCGCAACCTCCAGAGTTCAAAAGTCACGAGGCAGGCCCTGAAAATCATGAGATTTAAAAAATAATAATTTGGGGGGCTTTTTCTTTCCTTTCTGGCTTCTGACTCTGTAGGTCACACTTGTCAAGCTTTTTTTTTCTTTGCAGCCACGAGGGGTAGAAAGGTCTCATGCAGTGTCTTGAGTCTGGGAACTTGCAGAAAAGCACCAAATATCGTTAGAGTTGCAATCAAATCACTAGAGTTGGCAACACTTGTGTAAACGGGTCCAACCCTATTCACTCCGCTGCAGCTGTGCCTGTTTACAGCAAACCTCAATCTTCAGAGCATTCAGGGTTATTATTGAATGATTCCTAGATTCCAGGGCCAGAAGAGACCATTGTGATCATCTAACCCATCTTCCTGTACAACACAGGCCAGAGAACTGCCCCCAAATAATTCCTAGAGCAGAGCTTTTAGAAAAACATCTGATCTTGATTTAAAAATTGTCAGTGATGGAGAATCCACCATGACCCTTGGTAAATTGTTCCAATGGTTCATTACTCTGTGTAAAAAATTTAGGCCTTATTTCCTGTCTAAATTTGTCTAGCTTCAGCTTCCAGCCACTGGGTAATATTAGACCTTTCTCTGCTAGATTGAAGAGCCAGTTATTAAATATTTGTTCCCCATGTGGGCACTTACAGACTGTGGGCAAGTCACCCCTTAACCTTCTCTGTGTTAAGCTAAATAGATTGAGCTCCTTGAGTCTATCACCATAAGGCAGGTTTTCTAATCCTTTAATCATTCTCATGGCTCTTCTCTGAACCGTCTCCAATTCATCAATATCCTTCTTGAATTGTGGACACTAGAACGGGACACGGTACTCCAGCAGTGGTTCTCCCAGTGCCAAATACAGCAGTAAAATAACCTCTCTGCTCCTAGTTGAGATTCCCCTGTTTATGCATCCCAGGATCACATTAGCCCTTTTGGTCACAGCATCGCACTGGGAGCTCACGTCTGGCTAATTATCCAGCGTGACTCCCAAATCTTTTCCAGAGTCACTGCTTCTCAGGGTAGAGTCCACCATCGTGTAAGCGTGGCCTGCATTCTTTGTTCTGAGATGTACTGTACACATTTACATGGAGCTGTATGAAAATGCATATTGTTGACTTGTGCCCAGCTCACCAAGAGATCCAGATCGCTCCGAATCAGTGACCTGTCCTCTTCATTATTTACCATTCCCCCTCACTGCATGATGTAGCACAGGGGTTCTCAAACTGGGGGTCGGGATCAGTGATGGAGAATCCACCATGACCCTTGGTAAATTGTTCCAATCAGCCTCCACCCCAAACCCTGCTTTGCCTCCAGCATTTATAATGGTGTTAAATCTATAAAAACGTTTTTAATTTATAGGGGGGTCGCACTCAGAGGCTAGCTATGTGAAAGGGGTCACCAGTACAAAAGTTTGAGAACCACTGATGTAGCAGCTCCCATGTCAAAGTCTCCAAGTTCTTTATACCCATTCTCCCCCTCCCATCTCCCCAGGAGACAAGTTAACGATCATTACCCTGTTTCATAGATGGGGAAACTAAGCCCCAAAAGGTTTATTGATGGAAAATCTACATCACAGCGGGTAATCCCAGAGCGCCTGTCTCCCCGTCCTGTACAGCAGGGGCTCTCAACCTTTCCAGACTACTGCACCCCTTTCAGGAGTCTGATTTGTCTGGCCTACCCCTAAGTTTCACCTCCCTTAAAAACAACTTGCTTACAAAATCAGACATAACTGAAAAATTGGTGACTTTCTCATTTTTATCATATAATAAATAATAAATATAAAATAAATCAATTGGAATATAAATATTGTACTTACATTTCAGGGTGTAGTAGATAGAGCAGTATATACAAGTCATTGTCTGTATGAAATTTTAGTTTGTACTGACTTCGCTAGTGCTTTTTATGTAGCCTGTTGTAAAACTAGGCAAATCTCTAGATGAGTTGATGTACCCCCTGGAAGAGCTCTGAGCACCCCCAGGGGCACGTGTATCCCTGGTTGAGAACCACTGCTGTACAGTATGTTAGCAGCAGAACCACCCTTTGGTTACCCATTTTGGCCTTCAACACCCCGCTTCCCATTTCTCCCACCCTGGCACCCGAAGCTGATCAGAAAGCACCTCCTTTGCAGAATACCTGGAACACATCTAGGAGGCAGAATGACCCAAACCCTCCCTGCAGATGAAATAACAATTTGGTCAGTAACTGGCTGAGAATTCAGCATCCCCATTGAGTTAAGGCATGGGCAGGAAGCGCTCAACACACAGCATATCTATGAAAGATCTCTCTCGAGCTAGCCGGGAGGTGGGCGGGAAGGGGGGCTGCTTTAGCTGGGAAAGGGTTAAGAGCCCAGTACACCCATGCAGAACAGCCTCTGCTCAGGGGAGCCTGCCAGCCTGTACTGAACCAAATTCACTCTCTGTCAGATTGCCAGGGGCCACTTAGCTGGGACGGATGGAGAGGTGACCGCTGGAGTGAAACCCTATTAATAGTCACAATAAGAGGTTGTGGGGTTTTCATACCATTTCATTCTCTGGGATCAGTTTAATTACAGTCATTTAAAAGCAATCAACAGGTGGCAAGAGGAATATTGAAACTGTAATAGCTGGGAACTGATTGCTCGTGTGATTGGGGCGGGGGTGGAATTAGAAAGCCAATGTTATTTTCTTTTTTCACCCGTGTCACAGAAAGCTGGCTAGCTAGCAAAGAGCTGCTTTTTTGTTTTTAATGAAGTGGCTAGGGTCAGATCCTCCATTGCAGTAAACGAGCCCAGTTCTCTTCATTTCAATGGGAGCTAGCCTGGTTCACACCAACTGAGAATCTGTCCCGCTGACGCAGGAGGCAGAATGTGCTTTAGATGCGCGGAGCCAACCGAAGGTGCATTCGGCTGCCTGGAGTCCTGTTAAGAAATGGCTGCAGGGCGGGGGGCCTGCGGAACGAGATCTAAAAGCCAGGTGCCCTTGTTTTTGTATCAGGAGGGGAAAGGAAGTTGTTAAGGAAAGAACAGGGAGAGGTGGAGCCACTCTTGTGTTAGAGGAGAACAATGCACCAAGGCTTTCCCCGAGTCACGGGCTGCCAGAGATTATTCTGTTCCCAGCCACTTCCTGAAGGAAAGGGATGAAAGGAACGGGGTGGAAAAGTGCTTTGCAAAACTCTCTCACCTCATGTGACGCAGGCACCAGTTTAATTGGTTCCAGCTAATATAGCTGGTCCAATTTGCAGCTACCCAGTAGCTTCTTCGATCTACTTATGTACAGCCCACATCACCACACTACATTGTTAATGGAGCCGATCCTCAAGCCTGCCTCTTGGTGGGAGGTCACAGCCGCCTCCTTTTAAAGATGGTGAATTGAAGGAGGGTAGATCAAGTGACTTGTCCAAGGTCATACCGTGAGCCTGTAGCAGAGCTGGGAACTGAGCCCCACTCTCCTGAGTCTGCTCAGCCTCCGAACCATAAGACCATCCTGCCTCAGCACGGTGGGAAAAGGCCCGTTCCTTGACTAAAGTGACGAACCGAGGGTTGTACCTACGCTGCAATCCGCTCTGTGAGCTGCGGTCAGATCCAGGCTAGCTCAGGTATGTCTAGACGTGCTGTAGTCACACCTTTGAGTTATACCAGGCTGGCTGTGGATACAAACTGGGTTTCGATCCAACTCTGCCCGTGACTGATTGTAGGGCCAGGGCCTCAGGGACTGGCCATGCTTGCCTGGAGCTGGGAAAGGGTTTCCCTTAGTGCTTGTGAGGCATCCCATAGCCAGTGTCGGCAGAAATGATGTTTTCCTCCTCTTGCCATGGGGTGGCACGGGGGGGGGGGGGGGGGGGGTTTTTACCCCCGCGGGTGGTTTGCACAGGGGGGGGGGGGGGGGGGGGGGGGGGGGGGGGGGGGGGGGGGGAATTTTAAGCCCTGAGTCAGTTTGCACATGATGGGGAAGACGAGGAGTCATGCGGGTGGAAGGCAGAACGTTAAGCAAGTCCAGGTTTCAGATTGGCAGGCTCCAGCTTAGTGAAGACACGTTATCCCGGGGCACACAGCTCTCTAAGGGCTTGTCTTCACTGCAGAGTTAGCCTGGGCTCTTCCTGGGGCGTTTCCTTAACCCGTGTCCCATCCATAAACAAAACCGTCTCTCCCAAATGTGGTGCTTTACACCTGACCTCAGCTGGGCAAGACCCTGGGCTTTGCTGACCCTCAGGTTGGTCAGCCACCACTTTGCAGTGAGGCCACAAACGCTGATAGTCCTTCAGTGCCTTCCCCCAGTTTCACCCACGTGAAAGACAGAGAAGTTCTCCCACCGGGAAAGAATCGTAGTTTATTGCAGTGCGAAGAACCATAGGACTTGCCCCCAGAACCCTGAAGGACACACCCCAGGGAGCGCAGCATCAGTGAGGACACAGTCACTCGGGCAGGGCTTTGCACTGTGGCTACTCACGCTGGGGCTAGGCTAACGCGGGCGTTCAGAGCCAGCTGCTGATCACCCAGGCGCACTAACCGTACAGCGACAGAGCTGCTGATGGCTCTAATCTCACATTTTTATTAAGGCCTAAATTTCCATAACTCTCAGAAATCCAGCGTCCTGAGACACGAAAAGTTGAGGACCCTCTTTTGGAGGACTATGGAAAAGCCACCTGAGCCCTCAACAGAATAAAGGAGCCTCGTGCCCAGGCTGACTGTGAAGGCTGTGGAGGAGTGGGAGGATATAAAGGTGACTCCCAGGCCAGAACCATGAAGAATTTTGATGATGTAGGATCCCAGCCTGTATACATGAATCATTTCCCTTACCACTGCAATGCAGCCACTTCTGGGGTAGGATGTGGCAGCTGTTTAGGACACAGCAATGCCACTCACCAATGCAGGTTAATCAGTGGAGAAGCATCCTGTACCCATCTGAAGCTGCAAGAGGAATTTTATGGAATCAGAAAAGAATATGTACAGCGCCTAGGACAATGGTATCTTGTCCATGACAGGGTGCCCATGCAGGCCAAATAATTAATATTAATGATGTGTTCCAGCTGTGAAGAGTGTGGGAAAACTTTAGAGACAGCCTTCACTGGCACCTTTATTTTCATTTCATAGCACTTAGCTAGAGAAAGTCGTACACCTCCCCTAGCCTGCAGCAGCTGTCTGCAGGACTGATCGGTACAGTCCATTCCCCAGCGCTTGCCCCAAGAAGTTTTAAATGCCCCGTGTGAAGGAGCATCCCCCCCGGCCCTGTTTTTCTTGGTTTATTGTTACCCAATGTAAATAATACCTGGCTGCAATGACCATCATGGTAAAGCCACCACTGGGCATTTAAACTTGGGACATCCAGAACTAAAAGCACGAGCCGCTCTATCTCGGAGAAGTAAATTCCATAGCTGGGAACTGTAGCAGATATGTATCTTCGGTGGGCCAGGCACAGATGGGGACATGTAACAGTGAAAAGTGGGGGACATTTGTCTCTTGCGAATCCATCTGCTCCTTGTTCTAGGGCTAAATACAGAAAACACAGGCCACATGAGCACAATTGGCACTAGCTATGGTTTGCGGAACACGGCATGAGTCACCACTGGCTGTTTATAGGAGGGGAAGGGAGCCTGTAAGTCCTTTAACACTGATCAGTCAATCCTTGGCTATTCAAGGTCTCCTTCCTTGGGGATCTCTGGCACCAGGGGAAAAAGCTTTCAGATTTCCTCTTTTTCTGTAATTTTACTGGACGCTGGCCAGGTGTTTAATCATAGCTAAGGTGGCCTGTATTTTTCCCCACTCTGCATACTGCATTGTAATTATTAGCTGGAGCACAGAGGCCTCTTGCTGGTGCAGTAACGTCATTGTGGTCGTAATTAGGGAAGGTAAAACTGGGTTTTTTTTAATACATAAATGTGGGGAAATGTGCAAAGGAATGGAATCAATGAGTGGGGGGTCTGCTTTGCTCTCCACCTATGTTCTGGTCAATGGTCTCAAGTTGCAGTGGGGGAGGTCGAGGTTGGATATTAGGGAAAAACTATTTCACTAGGAGGGTGGTGAAGCACTGGAATGGGTTACCTAGGGAGGTGCTGGAATCTCCATCCTTAGAGGTTTTTAAGGCCTGGCTTGCCAAAGCCCTGGCTGGGATGATTTAGTTGGGGATTGGTCCTGCGTTGAGCAGGGGGGTGGACTAGATGACCTCCTGAGGTCCCTTCCAACCCTGATATTCTATGATTCGATGATGTCGTAAGCCATGAGTGTCTCCCAAGCTCTTCTGTGTCATGACTCCCTTTTCCAACCCTCCCATCAATGGCACCTCGTCCCGTTCGTTCTGCAGAGTGGCCACAGAACCCCTGTAATAAGCTAAGCAAGGTCAGGCTCAGATGACCTGCTAAGGATCACTCAGGGTATGTCTACGCTGCAATGAAAAACCTGCGGCTGGCTGCAGGGGATACCGGAACAAGGAACAAGGGTGAAAATGTACAGGGGACATCGGCTCTTGTGCCTCAGGTATAAACCGACCCCTTGCTGGGTGGGTAAGGCAGAGACCTCTTCCGTCATTCTGTTGTTGCGTCATTGTCCGTCATGGGCATGGAGTTAACCCTTCCTGTACTGGTGGGCTTTCTCCCCAGTCGGTGCATCAAAGAGCACACTCCAGCCACTGGATTTCAGTCCCTTTTTCTTCAGGGCACCTGTTGTGTTTCTTTAAATTAAAGCTAGTTAACACAAGTTTAACATCTCTGCTGTGTCCTTTCCCCCTGACCCAGGGTCTTCTGCAGAACCTGCCTATTCCTTGCAGCTCTTATGCTTCACAGGCCATCTGTCTGGGAGCTAAGTTGAGCCTTTCTGCTCCCTTCTCCTTCCTAACCTGCTCCCTGCAGGAGCACCCTTCCCGGGCCATCTGCCTCGGAGTCTGATGTCAACTGGGTTCTCTTCCTTGACTCAGGACCTTCCTGCTCCCTGTAGCTCTCACTAGCAGCTGAGCTGCTCATTGGCTCCTGTGATGTCCTGGTGATCTTCAAGCTATCACCTGATCCCTGGTCTCATGCCAGCAGCTGGGAGGCAGATGATTTGTCACACGTGGGGGTATCACAGCGTCTGCTGGTCACCACTCGGCGGCGCCTCCTCATGGCTCATCTGGGGAATTAGCTTGCCGCTGTCTGTGCCCCGTCTGGCCGCCGCTCCATTGCCCCCGGCACTCGCTCTGCAGCTGTTCTCTCGCTCATCAGGCGCTGCAGGGCCTCTCCTTCGTGGCTCAGCCCTCCGGCCAAGTCACCATCGTCCTCCCCTTCCGGGCTGTTACCAGCGTCGCCTTCCTCAAAGTCTCAGGCAGCCTCCAGCTCCGCTGTGCTGACTGCGCCTCCCCCACAGTGGCTGGGAGGGGAACCCGGGCCCGGCTTCCAATCTGGGGACCCTTGACCCAGCAGCTCAGACCTTACTGCTCCTTCCTCGGACAGCTTCCTACCCTGCCTCCTCCTCTCCCTCTCGACTGCCGGCTCACCCCTGCTCTAGCCTCAGCTCCTAGGCTTTGCAGAAGTCCCACCCGTTCCTGCCTAGGTGAGCTTGGGTCTCCATCGTTCTTAGCTCCCCAGTGGGTGCAGCCTAACCTCTCTTGCCCCTTTTACCCCATCCGTGCTGGTGTGGGCTGGACGCTCCATCACTGGGGGCTCACCCCAACTCCTGTAAAGGGCCCTCTCACCCTGCAGCACCCTCCCTCTGAAGGAGCTGGTGTCAGCGCTATCCGAGACCGGATACCGGGCAGTTCTGATGCTAAGTAACCACTCACTGCAAGCTCCAACCTTGAGGGCCAGAGGACGGGTCTGATCCAAATCCCATTGAAGTCAGTGGAAAAGAGTCGCTTTGACCTCAGTGACCTCTGGCTCGGCTCTGTTTGAGCACATAGAGCTGCCCGGGCCAGCAGGAAACAGCTGGAAGAGAGGAAATAAGGCGGCTGTCAGGCTGGGTGAGTCCTCTAGAGGACAAATCCCCTTGCACACGGGCTAAGCTTCTGCCTACCTGCTTGGCCCACTCTTCGCCGGCTCCCCTATCCGGGGGCTGATGCTCCGGCTGTTTGCTGAAAGTGACATTAAGCTGCAGCTTTAATTCCCTTTAATCCTTACAGGCAGGCTCGCGCTGCAAATTGGAAAACGCCGGCCCCTTCCACCTAGGTGTTGGCGAGCCGTCAGCCGGACAGGAGGTTAAATGCCTGCAGCACCTCTCCGGCAGGCAGGCGCTGGGATCAATAGCAATTGGATGGGGGATGGGACAGCGAATAAATGGGCTCTGGGAAGAATCGGCTTAAGGAGGAGCAGCCTGCAAAGGAAGGAGGAAGAGGGTGGGGATAGAAGGGGATAAATGGCCATTCAAGTGTCTTGGCAAATATAATTAAAGTCTGGGGCCTTCTCCGGGACCCCGGGAGCTTTGGTGCTTGAAAATGGCAAAGGATGCCTCATTCCCAGCCATCGCTATTGAGCGTTAATAACCCCGAGCTCAGGATGTTTAGTGGGCTCCGTACTCACGGGGCTGTGTAGTCACAAGCTCTGGGTTCAGTTCCTGGCTCTGCCACATACTCCCCGTGTGACCCTTGGCAAGTCACTTAGGATGAGAGTCACGGTCTGGAGGCACAGCTCAGGGGAAGGAGGTGAAATGGCTCCTGGAGGTGCTCTGAGNTAGCCATTTATGGACTTAGCCACCATGAATTTATCCAGTCCCCTTTTAAACATTGTTATAGTCCTAGCCTTCACAACCTCCTCAGGTAAGGAGTTCCACAAGTTGACTGTGCGCTGCGTGAAGAAGAACTTCCTTTTATTTGTTTTAAACCTGCTGCCTATTAATTTCATTTGGTGACCCCTAGTTCTTGTATTATGGGAATAAGTAAATAACTTTTCCTTATCCACTTTCTCAACATCACTCATGATTTTATATACCTCTATCATGTCCCCCCTTAGTTTTCTCTTTTCCAAGCCGAAGAGTCCCAGCCTCTCTAATCTCTCCTCGTATGGGACCCTCTCTAAACCCCTAATCATTTTAGTTGCCCTTTTCTGAACCTTTTCTAGTGCTAGAATATCCTTTTTGAGGTGAGGAGACCACATCTGTACACAGTATTCGAGATGTGGGCGTACCATCAGCCCCCTCAAGGCCGTCAGAGGCTTGTGGCACAAGCCACAATGGCCGTAGTGGGATGTTCTGTGTCCCCATCACTTGTCCAGCACAGGCCTGGGTCAGGAATTTGCCCCTGGCCCCTATATACCAGCACAGTGTTATAGGGGGGCCAGAACAAGGGACAGAATCTCAGATGCTGCCTCCTTGGGCCGCTTCCCTGCCTTGTGCTGGTTGCTCCTGGGAGAAACTCCCCATCCTGCGGCGAGCCCAAAGGCTGGACATAACCACGGGTGGGTTTGGATTGAATTCTGAGCCTGCAGTGCGCAGGGTGTAGCGGGAAGAGGCAGGCCACGGAGGACGTGCAATGGGTCCCTGATCTTGTCAGGGGTCTTCGGGTGCCCCGGTGCTAGCAGTGACTGATCATAAACCCCCAGAGGGGTGGTTGTGTCGGCCCCTCCCTCCCTTCTAGAGCTGCTTTTCCAGAGGAGGTTTTGACAAAAATGAAGAAAAAAAACAATTCCGTTTTGTTGGACTTTTCCCTGGGAAAGTTGGTGAAAACTCAAAAACTGGCATAAAGTGCTCCGACAGGCGTAGCAGGTACCTCGGTCTCAAGGTGTTTTCTACAGTAGAGCTGTTCCCATAAGGGAAGGGGAATAAGCGACAGTACCTTTAATATCAGTGTAACCGTGTCCACCCTCAGGGATGAGCTGGTGTAGCTACAGTGGTATAAAATCACCACCCTAATCACCAGGCCTGTACCAATGCAAACACTGTGTGCAGGCCAGAGCTTAGGCTTTTACGCTGCCCATCACCATGGTATCTGAGCACCTTCCATGTATCGTCAGTAACAACAGCAAAGTCCCGAGTTGGCTTCATCGAATCTCTAGCACTTCTCCCTTTTCAAGGTTAAAAAAAACAAAAAATCAACTCTGCTTGGTGGGCAGTTTGGGGTTTTTGTTTCGATTTGATTAATATTTGGGTTTGGGGGTGGCAGTGTCATGGTGGACAGGCCTGTTCAAGGAGGGAGGTTTTACAGCGTTTCCCAAAGACAGCCAGACTCTGGAAGTTGGTTCCACAACTGCCTCCCCCTCTCCCCCCCCCCGAACAGGCTGTGCCCTGGGCTATGCCATAGGCGCCAACTTTCCCTGGCGCCAGTGGGTCCTCGCGCCCCCCCACCCCTGGCCACGCCCCAACTCCACCCCTTTCCTTCCCCGCCCCACCCCGCCCCCATTCCAAGCCCTTCCCCAAAGTCCCCGCCCCCTCCCTGCCCCTATTGGACCCCTTCCCCAAATCCCCGCTCCAGCCCCGCCTCTTCCCCGAGCACGCCGCGTTCCCCCTCCTCCCTCCTTCCCAGCGCCTGCCGCGCTAAACAGCTGTTTCGTGGCACAAGCGCTGGGAGCTAGGGGGGAAAAAGCGGGCACGCGGCGCGCTCAGGGGAGGAGGTGGAGGCAGAGTGGAGGCAGAGGTGAGCTGGGGTGGGGAGCTGCCGGTGGGTGCAGAGCACCCACCAATTTNCTTTTTGAGGTGAGGAGACCACATCTGTACACAGTATTCGAGATGTGGGCGTACCATCAGCCCCCTCAAGGCCGTCAGAGGCTTGTGGCACAAGCCACAGTGGCCGTAGTGGGATGTTCTGTGTCCCCATCACTTGTCCAGCACAGGCCTGGGTCAGGAATTTGCCCCTGGCCCCTATATACCAGCACAGTGTTATAGGGGGGCCAGAACAAGGGACAGAATCTCAGATGCTGCCTCCTTGGGCCGCTTCCCTGCCTTGTGCTGGTTGCTCCTGGGAGAAACTCCCCATCCTGCGGCGAGCCCAAAGGCTGGACATAACCACGGGTGGGTTTGGATTGAATTCTGAGCCTGCAGTGCGCAGGGTGTAGCGGGAAGAGGCAGGCCACGGAGGACGTGCAATGGGTCCCTGATCTTGTCAGGGGTCTTCGGGTGCCCCGGTGCTAGCAGTGACTGATCATAAACCCCCAGAGGGGTGGTTGTGTCGGCCCCTCCCTCCCTTCTAGAGCTGCTTTTCCAGAGGAGGTTTTGACAAAAATGAAGAAAAAAAACAATTCCGTTTTGTTGGACTTTTCCCTGGGAAAGTTGGTGAAAACTCAAAAACTGGCATAAAGTGCTCCGACAGGCGTAGCAGGTACCTCGGTCTCAAGGTGTTTTCTACAGTAGAGCTGTTCCCATAAGGGAAGGGGAATAAGCGACAGTACCTTTAATATCAGTGTAACCGTGTCCACCCTCAGGGATGAGCTGGTGTAGCTACAGTGGTATAAAATCACCACCCTAATCACCAGGCCTGTACCAATGCAAACACTGTGTGCAGGCCAGACCTTAGGCTTTTACGCTGCCCATCACCATGGTATCTGAGCACCTTCCATGTATCGTCAGTAACAACAGCAAAGTCCCGAGTTGGCTTCATCGAATCTCTAGCACTTCTCCCTTTTCAAGGTTAAAAAAAACAAAAAATCAACTCTGCTTGGTGGGCAGTTTGGGGTTTTTGTTTCGATTTGATTAATATTTGGGTTTGGGGGTGGCAGTGTCATGGTGGACAGGCCTGTTCAAGGAGGGAGGTTTT
>QXTE01000016.1:14630779-14660721 GCA_003942145.1 Platysternon megacephalum | reverse complement strand
TGTTTTTCCTAATGGCCCATTACCCTGAATAGGCCCTTCCCAACCAGCTATCTAGACTGAAAGTATCTTGTCTAGTGGGTGATACATAGTCAATATTCATAACTTCAGATACAAAATTGATACATGCATACAACTAGACTAATCATATTCAGCAAATCATAACTTTTCCAATGACATCCTACATGACCCACCTTGCATAATATGCGTCATAATTATGCCATAATCATATCATCATAATATCACTATGAAGAAGATGGGGGGCAGTGTGACAGTGGCATTCTCCATCTACCCCCCGTCGAGTTTCAAGCAGAAAAAAAAGAAAGGGAAAAAAAAAAAGAAAGATGGACCTGAACTGCAGTACCCTGAACTGGAACCCCTGAACTTTATTTAGGGTGGAGGGAGGTGGTGGTTTGAAATCTGGAGCAGAATTTTGCAGCTGGTGCCTTTGTAACTGGCCAACACCCCCCCACCCCCATCTAAATCCACCCCGGGTTTTGGATCTGGATGTCAATTTTATACATCTCCCCTCTGATACAAGGGGCTGCATGAAAACCATGGGCTGGAGCTTATGGTGCTCTGGATCTGAATTTTGTGGCTTGGGACCGTCTCATAATGTTAACTGAACTTTCCCCTACTTAAGGTTGAAGTGACAATGGCAGGAGGATGAGGTCAGAGGTTCTGACTTTTATCCTAGTGGCTTTGCCACTGCCTGGCTGGCAGGGGCTTTTCCATTGCTCAAGGTACCCTAGCAAAATTACAGCTGAACAATGAAGATACATCAAATATTACATTCCCAAGCGGGGATATTTACTGTTACCAGTCCCCAGAGATGCAGAATGCAACTTATTAAGACCTCTGGGAATAACAGTTTTTAAACAGCTTTCAAGGAGCATCTGTGCGTTACCCCAGTCTGCTTGGTATATACACACAGCACACACACACACTGAAATTCCCAGCATTGGCAAAGTGCCTGGGAACATTTTAAACTCCCAGGCAGCTGACCCACTTCCCTTCATGCTGAAAAACTCCCAAGGTTTTGTGTCTTACTCATGTTTCTGCAATGAAGGCTTGAGGGCAAACATGTCTATGACTCGTGTGAAGGGTTGCGATGGGGCAGCATGTGTTTTACGTGTTGGACATACAGATAATGTAGAAAACACACGTGCTTTCCAGAGAGGTAGGTCTGGGCCAATTTGCAGCAATACCGTATCTGGGGACCAAGTCATCCCCATTGACTTCCGTGGAGTGGTGGCGGGGATGAATAATATGGCCTGTAATAGCAACACCTAGAGCTGTAGGTCTCAAAGCCCTTTACAAAGGAGGTCAATATTATTATCCCCATTTTACAGATGGGAAAACTGAGGCACGGAGAGGGCCATGACTTAGACAAGGTTACCCAGCACACCAGTGGCAAGGATAGAACCCCAGTTTCCCACCAGCACAGTATATACTGGGCCCCATATTTATATTAGGTAGATAGCCCTAGCTAGATACTACATGGATCAGTTCCTGCTACCATTGACAAAACTCCCTTTGACTTCACTGGGAGCATGATTTAAGCCTGGATAGGTGCAAGAGTTGCCACACTGGATCAGGACCCTGATCCATCCAGCCCAGTATCCTGTCTTTGAGTGTAGCCAGCGCCACATGCTTCAGAGGAAAGTGCAAAAAAAAATCCCATGGTGGAAAATTATGGAATAACCTGCCCATAGGGGAAACTTCCTTCTACCCCCAAGCAGTTAGGGGTTGGTTTATAGTCCTGAAGCACGTGGCTTTATAGCTCTGTTTTTTAGCCTCCCTGGTTTTTAGCCTAGCTGTGCATTCTTATCAATATCGCCTCATTTTATGAATATTTCTAAACCCCTGGCCTCAGCGGTCCCTGGTGGCAATGAGTCCCACAGGTTAATTATTTGCTGTGTTTAAAAATTAATCCTTTGATCTACATACATCTGTCTCTGCATTTATAAAATGGGCAGGATAAAGGGAGGATTCAGATCAAAGAGGATCACAAACTCTGGGACTGTTCTGCATAACCAAGTGGGTCAGGAAAACGCGGTAACATGCCTCACCCGAGGATGTACAAAGGTGGCATTGTGCTTCCTGATGATTAAAGAGGCCGAGGCGCATGACACCGGAGGCCTCTGCCAGGATGTGTCTGCACACCTTCACGTCACTGCATAGCTGACTCTAGCCATCTTCATGGCTGTTTTTCCTCCTGTGCATACATTTATGTGTGTGTGTGTATGCCAGGTGCCAAAATTACAGTGTGCTGCACACACAACCCTGGTGATAAGTCCATCAGAGAAGCATGATCTGAGCACAGGGCTGGGAGCCAGGGAACTCCTGAACCGGAACATGTGGCTCTGTGCCTCAGTTTCTCCACCGGTAAAATGGAGACAATGATCCTCACCCACCTTGACAAGCTGCTTTCTGATCCACACATGTGAACGCTTGGTCATTCATCCTCATGTTCTGTAATCTCCTTGGAGCTCCGGAGGTGCAAAGTTTATTCTTATTCTTCCAAGTTTTCAATCTAGCTGCTGCTGCTGCTAGTATTTATTTGCATTACCATGGTGCCTAGAGTGTCCCCAGCTGCAACTGGGGCCCTGTGGCGGTTGACAGACAATCCCTGCCCTGAAGATCTTACAAGTGAAATAGACAAGACAGACAAAGGTGGGCGAAAGGGAAATTCGTATCCTCATTTTGCAGGGGGGATCTGAGGCACCGAGTAGAGCCCTGCAACCTGACCTGGACCTGGCTACAAGCCCAGCCCAGCAGGGGCAGTCGCTGGCAGGTGCAGGGCACACAGCCGTCAGGGTGCATCCGCCTCTGCCTTGACCCCTTGGGCAGGAGGCGGCGGCGTTGACTCGGGTTCGGGGGCAAACGTTGGGGTTGGGTTTGGGTCAGGCCTAAAAATGAGTCGCAAGCAGACCTCTAGCCCAGAGGGAGCAGGGGCCGGTTTACCTCTCAGCCCCCAAGTGGTGCAGTGGGACTGGCTGGGTGCTGGACGCTTCTGAAAATCTGGCCCATCTTTCTGTGCTTAAAAGGCAGCAAAGCACGTTGAAAATTTTGCTCCTCCTGGGGTTCCCGAGCCCTTGAACAATGTGCCCCTAAAGTACTTGGAGGAATCATTCTCCCTATTTCACAGCAAGGAGGTAAGCATTGTTATTCCCATTTTACACACGGGGAAACTGAGGCACAGAGAGGCATGTGACTCGCCCAGCAGGCCAGTGGCTGAGCCACATCTTCTGAATCCTCGTTCAGCATCTTGACCACAAGAGCACCCTTCTTATCATTGCTAACCCCAGTGCAATTGTTAGTCCTTTTATCCATGTGCCAATCATCTCAAGCTGGAATCCTACAGACTGACTTTGTTGTGTAAAAGAAGTATTACACATCTGCACCAGAATGGTGAAATGTTAGCACTTAATCCCCACCAGGTAAATCCTCCGTTTATTACGCACCCATAAAATCCATCAAATGCCAAGACATGGAAGATTTTATCCTCTCCTGCCCCCGCCCGCCCAGTACAATCTGCTGGACGCTGTGTGGCTATGAGGGCTGAGTGTAATCTCTTCAGATATCACATCATTAATCTCTTTCCTATCCCCTGCCTAACCGACCACCTAGCCGGCGAAGCAAGCGCAAGGAGGTTTTATGCACAGCGGACTGTCTGTTCTTATTATATTTGATTTAAAAAGAGCAATCCACCAGGGTAGAATTTTTATACAGAGAGAATTGTTTGTAAAGAGAGGCAATGTGACCTAATGGATAGGGCACTGGTCTGGGACTCAGGAGCCCTGGGTTTTGCCCCAGCTCTTGCCTGCTGAGTGACCTGAGGTAAGTCACTTTAACGGCTCCGTGCCTCAGTTTCCCCATTTGTAAAATGGTGATAAAGATATTGGCCTCTTTATGAAGTGCTTTGAAATCTGTGGATCATAAAATATTAAATATGGCAGGGGCAAGTTCTGTCCCTAGTTACACCAAAACTCCCAGCAGAATGCAGGTAGGAGGTTGACAGGTGGCCGGGCTGCCAGTCGTGTTAGTGAGTGTGCAGGGGCTGGGCTGATGGGGGCACAGTGACCTGAGCTGGCTGGCTGGGTGGGGAGCTCCCTGCCCCTACCTCCCTGCTCGTCCAGCTGGCATGGGCAAGCCGCGCAGTGAAATGCCACACACAGAGCCCTGCGCAGGGAAGGTGCTGTCGCTGCTGCTGTCCAGCCTTGTAGCCAGTGCAGGAAGGGGACGAGTGTCACCTCCGGAGTGGCTCAGCCCCGTCTCCTCTCTGTCCACACTTTGCCCCCTCCAGCCCGGATCTCTAGGTTACCCTGGGCGGCTGCTTTGGCCTTTCAGATGCCTTTGGGGGCCGTGTTGTTGCCAGCTATGGTTGTTCCCTCCACACCCACCCAGGAAGGGCCTGCTGGGGCTTTGAGAGATGTCTACACTGTGGTTAGACACCTGCGGCTCACCCAGGCTTGCTGACTCAGGCTGAGGGGTTTGGGCAAAGGGGCTGTTTAACTGCGATGTAGCCTGAAATGACCTCCTAGGGGCCTGGGCTCCCGCCTGGGCCTGAACATCTTAGCCGGAGCCCCTTAGCCCAGGTCAGTGGGCACGGGCTAGCCGCGGGTGTCCAATTGCAGTGTAAACAGACCCTTCGAGCCCTGACTGAATCCGCTCAAGCTGTTTCTGGCTCCATGTTTCCTAGAGCCCAGTTTGGCAACCTCTGCTCCAGAGTGGATCCCGGCATGCCAGCTGCAATTGTCCGGTGACCTCCCACTCCAGATTCCTGAGCGGGGCTTAGGAACAGCCAGAAGTGCTGAGCTGAACTGGCCTGGCCCACCTGGTACCTGAAGGCTCCCTGCTCAGATGTTTCCTGCCTGCATTGATTGGCCCTGGGCTGCGGAGACAGCACCAACTGTTCCTGGCTGGCAAAGCACTGGAGTCGCTCCTCTTTCCTTTCTCGGCTCCGGCTGTCTAGGAATCTGCTTGTTCACCACGTTCTGCCAGTAACAAAAGTATGTGCTTCTGCATGGGAGGATCACAAAGTCCTGAATTAACTAAAACTCCTGCACCCAGGGTATCTGTTGCGCGACCCAATTTAAACAGAGGCAGCCACCGACTTGCGTAACCTCACGGGAAGAGTCACAACTGGGAACAGAACCCAGGAGTCACAAATTCCCTGCTCTAACCACTCAACAACACTCCCCTTGCAGAGCTGTGAATAGAACCCAGGAGTCTTGGCTACTAGACTTGTGCTCTAGCCACTAAGCCACACTTCCCCCACAGCCAGGGCTGCAGCAATGAAAGCCTCCGGTTGTGAGGTTCTGCGTCTCTCCTTTGATCTGGTTTATTTTGCCTGGAAGGGGAGAAGGAAGAGCAAACCTTTTCCTTGACACCCACCAAACTTCTCTCTCTCCCCTGGCATGGCCCAGCCTCTGCTCTTAGGGGCCTTTTTGGCTTTTAACTCACCTTCGTAAGAGCCATCGGTGCCTTTGAGGGACTCTGAGCCCTCCAGGCAGCGTGTAAGTAACATTCATTAACGAGCTTGCGAGGAGGAAAGCCGCTCTCCAATCGGTATTTATAAAACGCCGAGGCTAGATTGACATAGAGGGTGTCAGACGTGTGGTGCGCAAGGGGCCCAGCCGTGCTAAAATCTCCATTCATAATGAGATAATTAACTCAGCCTCCTTAATTGGATTGATACCTGCCGTCACGTTCTGGCGTGGCAGCTGGAATGTAGGTCAGTTTGAAGGGACACATTGCCCCCAGCAGCAGCATGGGCCAGCTCACGTGTGAGATCCTTCCCCACTGCGGATTAAGCCGCCCCTTTCAGTTCTGGGCAGTGGCCTAGATTTCCCCTGGCCACCCACACCTGAGCGCTAATTACCGTACTTCTGACTGCTTCCAGCAGCAGTGGGAGGGGACTAGCCCTAGATTTGGGCTGAGCCATGTGCTGTGCCTGAAATGTGATGGGATAGTGACCTGCAGATCAGCATAAGAAATTGGGACAGCCAGGCAGATTTAGAAGATGGTTTCTGTTGTTTTTTAAAATTTTAATGTATTTATTTAGGGCTAAGCAGAGTTGGGTGAATGCTCACATAGTGTCACCTCTCTGCTGAGCAGGAGCACATGGTGGGGCCTTGCAGGATGGGTTCCCTTTGTAGGAGAAATAATTGCAACAGAATTTGGGTATTTCCTGAGAGTAAAGGTTTATTTACATTGTGCACGCCAGTCCTGGCACAGAGGCGGTCACAAACAGCATGCAGACAATCCCCTCTGTCATGGCTCTCAGCCCAAACACCCACGTCTGATTCCCAGGAAGCCCAGGAATTGGCTCTAATTAGAGAGACAAGGGCAGACAGCTAACTCTCTCCTGCTGTTTGCAACAGCTCCCCCCCAAAAATCTGCAACAAAAAACGAACAACAATGCAGCATTTCTTCGAAGACTGAACAGTGTCCACCCACTAAGAAAAAGTACTTGTATGTGTCCACTGCAATCACAGGGTGCAAATGCAGCTGATGTAGACACAGCTAGCTTTGATCTAGCCAGGTACCACAGCAGTGCGCTTCAAGGCAGGCTAACTACTCAAGAGTCCCAGGCAGGCTTGTACTGCCAGCATTGAAGCCCATGGCTTCACGGCTTCAGGACCTGAGCTAGTTAGATTAAAGCTAGCTTGGGTCTGTCTACATGAGCTGCGATCACCCCCTGTAACAGCTCCACCTGGGCATGCCTGCCGGAAGATATCATCTGTAGGAGGAGCTAGAAGTAACACCTAGACTTAGCCTTGGAAGAATTCAATTTGCATTTTTTGGGTAATTGGGATGAATCTCATCTATTTTTAAGCAGTTTTTAAGATTTTTATTATTTAAAATTTTCACAGTTGTGAAAAAATTATGGATTTTAAGCATCTTTTTCTGCATTTATCGATTTAAATGTTCAGAGTTGCGGGACGTTATAGAGGGGGGTTCAGGCAATGAAGAGGGTTCAAACAATAATTCTTTATGTCCCCGTAGACACTGGGATTAAAAAATGAAAGTTTATAACTGTTAACATGCAAATTGTCAACATCACATGTCAAAATATACAAAGTAGGTCTCTCCTGAAATCAAACGCTAATCGTTTCTCCAGCAACATTTTTCTTAGTTTGCTTATCTGTAGCTTCAGTTATTATTGGTGGAAGTATTTTTATGTCAGTTTGTGTGTGTTTGGTGAAATCAACATTTATCGACATTTACGGGTAAAAATCTATCCCTTCCAAGCCTACCTGTAGTTAAGGTTGAGTCTGTTATACGCTTATATTGCCTATAACTTTGGCAAACTTTTAACTGTTTTGGCTGAAATGTTCAATGTTTTGTGTCTGTCTCGGGCTTAACTCCACTCCCTTCTGCATATGTATTATAATACAGTATCTATAGGATCTCATATTCTTTGTTCTACAGGATCTCTGCCTCATTCTGTGCATGTCATGGATAGTGAATGAGGCAGGAGGTTGCAAGAAGAGAAAGGATGATCTCTTGTGTTTAAATCACTGGCCTGGGACCCAGGAGATCTGGGCACTGCCACAGGCTTCCTAGGTGATGTTGGACAAGAGTGTACCATAATTCGTATTCACACGGGGACCAAATTAGGATTGCACAGGCAGCTTTCTTTTTGGCATTTCCTTACTTCGGAGCACTTGACTTTGCAGCCTTAATGTTCCTTTAATGGAGGGTTTTCTGTATGTAATCTCTCTCTCTAGAGCGAGTGTCGGGTGTGCTCATACCATGTGTATAATACAGTCACCCACCACAAACATTCTGTGCATCTTCGTTCGGGTTATGAAACGTGGTTGCTGCATCCCCACCCCTTTTGTCTCCTCCTTTCACAAGCACTTTGTAGGGTTGTGTTTCACTAGCAGGAAGCGAATTTTACGCTGATCACGAGCGTGTGAGGAATGAAACTGATCCCATTCCCCAGGGGCTGGGCACCTGGTGTGCTGAGTCTGCTGTTTATTGCACCAAACACTGTCACGTACCTGGTGCCTTGTCCGCCTCTTGCACGCGTTCGATTGTAAGCGCTTTAGGGCAGGGACCCTCTCTTTTTGTGACGTGTCTGTACAGTGCCTCGCACATGGGGCCTTGATCCCAGCTTGGGGACCCTAGGTGCTACAGCAATACAAATAATCCAATAGGAACAATATCATGAATTTAGCTGCAAATCTAGTACCTCCACCTCCCCGTCCACCCGTGAGTTCCTCTGAGTGTCGCTTGATTCTTTGCTGACCCGTTCTCTTCCCCAGAGGCCCTGCAGTTCCTTGCATCTGGTGTCAAGCTGGGGAATGGAACAGAGGAAACCGAATCCAGTGCCCCTCCGGGGAATTGGCTGGGTTGCAGTGATCTCTCCTTGTGAAATGAACAAGGCGATTGTCTGTGTGATCTGCATGGAGCCCCTGGGAGACTGGCAGGTGCCACCAAACCCTTTGCATTTCCCAAAAGAAACGGAGACATTGAATGCCAGGGTGCTGTCACAAATTGGTGGCAGGTGAGGAGCTGAACAGCCATGCCTATCCCATGCACCACAGCCACTCAGGGCTTCACGTGGCTACGAGGATAGAATTCAAAACCTGTTCCTATGACACAGACCCCCACTGCTTCTTAAGCTAATGCATCTAGGAATTATTTCAGGGAAGTTTTTTGGACTGTGCTATACAGGAAGTCAGACTAGATGATCACATTGATCCCTTCTGGCTTTGGAATCTATGAATCCCCCTCAGCTGGTGGCAGTATAGGGCCTTTGACACACAGTTGAATAGCTCGGATTCCATCCAGCAGAGGGCATTGGTCTGTTCATCACAGCTCTGTGTCAACCCAGGCCTGATCTCATGGATTGTATCGTGGGTTCAAGATTTGTGCTGTGTCAAGACCACACATCAAGGAACTGACATGCTCTTTCTTTGGGCCCCGATATGAACTTCACTCCTCCTGCTGTCTTACACGGCATTGGCTCTGTCCGACTTTTCTGCCGCAGCAATTTGCTCCCATCAGAAGTGCTGCATTATAAATGAAACCTTCTAGGAACCTGTTGGAACACTTAAGGCAATATTTCCCCCGTGCCGAGAGTTGCCTGTTCGATTGATTTTTTGTTTTTGATCATTAGTCCCACATTTTTAGAGGATTGCCGGAGAGGTCCACAGGCATCTCTGGGAGGCAGGACGGGAAATAGCTCCCACCAGGGTGAAGAATGACAGGCTCTGTCATTCCGGCCTTGGCGGGAGTCCCTGCACGTTGAGGTGCTCGGGGTAAGTGTACGGGGTGTATGCAACCCGCATGGCACATACTGGGCACCTTTGTTCTTGGGAGCCAGTCGAGTTATGAGCTAGAGGGAGGTGGGTTTTCCAAAGAGGGTTTCCATGGAGCTGAAGGAAGCAGCTTAGCTACAAGGAGCACTGTTTTGGTATGTCAGAATGTGTGTGCGTGTGTGTGTGTGCGAGTGTGCGTGTGTGTGTGTGTGCGAGTGTGCGTGTGCATGTGTGTGCGTGCGAGTGTGCGAGAGTGTGCGCGCGCGTGTGTGTGCGTGCGTGTGTACACCATCAGCCAGATCCTCAGCCAGGTGCTAATCAGCCTAGCTCCATGGAGGTGTGCTACGTTACAGCAGCAGAAGATCCAGCCCTTGATGTGTATTTGTATCTTGGTGTGTGTGTGTGTGTGTGTGTGTGTGTGTATACAGGATGGAAGTGTTTACATGGTATCTGTACAGTATGTCTACTATATGTATGTGTTTGGTATGCACACTGTGTATGTGTGTGTCTGTGTCAGTGTGTGCATGGCATGGCTGTATCCGGTTGTGCAGTGTGGGTGTATTTGTGTACCTAGTACCTGTACTTTGTGTATGTTGGTGTGTGCATGGTGTGGCTGTGTTGGGTTGTGCTGTGTGTGTGTGTCTGTGTACATAATACCTGTGCTGTGTGTATGTTGGTGTGTGAATAGTGCGGCTGTGCCAGGTACCTAGTACCTGTATTTCGTGTATGTTGGTGTGTGCATGGTGCGGCTGTGTTGGGTTGTGTAGTGTATGTGTGTCTGTGTACATAATACCTGTGCTGTGTGTATGTCAGTGTGTGCATGGTGTGGAGGTCTGTGTGTTTGTGTGGGTCTGTGTATCTGCCTGTATTTGTATGAAAACCTGGAACAGCCTCTAAGCTGCTGCATGAAGCTTTCCAATATCCAGAATTACCCTGCGCCGCCCCCCAGCACCCTCTCTCCCCGGACTCCTCAGCGCCTGTGGAACCGCCCTGGACTAATCATCCCGCGTCCGGCCTGCAGAGACATCGGAGTGATTCATCTCCCACCAAATCCCCCTTGAAACCTTCAACTCATCAGTTCTGGGAGGAGCCCTCCCGTGGGACCCATTGAAATGTTATTGTCCTCGCTCTGAGCGCAGGGGCGCTGGGAGCTGGGGAAGGGATGTTAATACATTGGGGAGGGGGGGGGGAAGGTCACTTGCCAGGCTAACCGAGAGGGGGAGCTTTCGGTGAATGCCCAGGAGGGCTCCGGGCGGCCACATTAATTTTCCTGCTCGGTGACAGCAGATGATACAAGTGTGCAGCCAGAACAGATGCTGCTGAGATACTGGCATGTTGCTCGGTGTTTTGGGGAACATCGAGGCATCCTCCCTCCCTCCCTCCCGCTCTCCTTCCCTCCCAGTGTCTTCCAGCATTGATTGGGGAATAACGATGGAGTTTGGAAATCTGCTCCACAGCAACAACGCTCCATTCCCCTTCTGGATCGCCGGTCCCTCGAGGATCCCACAGCACTGGGCCATCCCTGAATGAGCCCTGGCAGTGCTGCTTTTCTTGGGTTGTCTGCCCCCAAAGTCAGGAGCCAGACTAGGACCCGGGAGTCCTGGTAGGGGTGGCCCTTGGAGGAGGGAAGGGACAGGACTGGGCTAGGATGACACAGACAGCCCCGGGGTTCTCTCTGGCTCTGCCTGACTGGGCACAGCCTGGGATGCCCAAAGTCTCTCCCCAAGTCCTGGCCGTGGCAGAGGCTGCTGACGACAGGACGGTGCTGTCTGGGGATAAGCTTTTCCCTGTACAACCGGCGCATTCAAAGCCGCGTCTGTTCATCTCCTGGTCTCAGGGATTCAGGACCGACATGCTCCTCTGTCGTGCTGGGTCCGTTTCAGCCGCTCCCTACAAACAGGAGAGAGCAGATCAGCCGCTCTCTGTCTACTGCCAGGATGGTGTTCGCTCTTCCACTGCGACCCCCCAGCTGAAGGGGGTGTTCGCTCTTAGCAGACTGCCGGGGCTTTTCTCTGCACAAGCCTCGTCTGTAGTCTCTGCTCCTCCGGGGCCTGCTAAACTGTGCTGGAGAGTTCGGTGTGAGACAGAGGGCAGGACACCTGGGTTCGGTGTGCAGCCCTGACGCTGATTCACTGTCACTTCCTCTCCTCGTCCCTCAGTTTCCCCGTCTGCACAATGGGGGTAACTCTCTGACCCTCCCTGGCAAAGCAGCATGGAGAGCCCCAGATGGAAAGTGCTCTATAAACGTTTGCTGCTTCCAGACAGGCCACAGGGTGAGATCTGCCCTTCTTGAGCTAGTTCGCTGCTCAGCCTGGGCAGAACGGGAAGGGCAGAGGCCCGGGACTTGTGAACAAAGGCACTTGGGTGGTTAATGTACAAGAAATGTGTAGAGCTTCCAAAGAGCGTGTTCTGCACACTGCAGCCAATTCATCTCTGGGTGGAGCTCCTTTGACTTCAGCGATATTGTACCGAGGAAGAATCTGACCCGCTCTCTGCCGTGTGGCTGAATGTATGTTTGGAGGCATTGTTGCGAAAGCTCCGTTCATTGATACCCACCTGCATGGCTCTGGGGATGAGGAGCCAGAGCCGTCTGGCACGCTGTGCCGCTGAGCCACAGGGTTAGAAGGGACTGCAAGGGTCATCTAGTCTAGCCCCCTGCCAAGGCGCAGGATTTGTTGTGTCCTAACCTCCAAGACAGATGGCTCCCGCCTCCTTTTGTAAACCTCCAGTGAAGGAGCTTCCATGACCTCCCATGGCAATTGCTGGGCTGCATTTGTGTGCAGATACATGCAGGGGGGTTGCAAGCGAGTTGGGAGAATTTGGGCGTGGGGCTGGATTGCCAGGCCAGGCTGACGGGGGCATCTGGGCGTCGGTTTTGCAAACCAGGCCAGGAAGAGCGGAAGGTATGTGGAGCTAACTGGAAACTCAGCCAGTGTGGGTGGGAAGGAGCAAGTGTGTGCGTCTGGGCAGGCGGTGCGTGAGTGTGTGTGTGTGTGTGTGACAGTGTGTCCTCTGTGAGTGGGTGTGAACACGATAGTATGTGAGTGTGTCACTGTGTTTTTTGCGGGTGTACATGACAATATGTGTGTGTGAGCACATGACTGTGTGTAAAGCAACAGAGAGTCCTGTGGCACCTTTAAGACTAACAGATGTATTGGAGCATAAGCTTTCGTGGGTGAATACCCGCTTCGACGTCTGACGAAGTGGGCATTCACCCACGAAAGCTGATGCTCCAATACATCTGTTAGTCTTAAAGGTGCCACAGGACTCTCTGTTACTTTTTACAGATCCAGACTAACACGGCGACCCCTCTGATTCATGACTGTGTGTGTACATGATTGTGTGATTTTGCATGTGTACACATGTTTACATGACTGTGTGTGTGTACATGATTGTGTGATTTTGTGTATGTGGACACGTGTGTGTACATGACTGTGTATGTAGTTTTGTGTGGACACGTGTGTGTACATGACTGTGTATGTAGTTTTGTGTGTACACGTGTGTGTACATGACTGTGTGTGTACATGCCAGTGTGTGTACACCTCTGTGTGTACACATGACTATGTGTGTGTTGTCTGTCGTTACCATGCGGGCGAGATGTTATTCATGCCATTTTGCTGCTGAGCTGATTTTGCTCTGCCTGACGCTCCAGACATGGGTCTGTAACTGCCCTGCAAACCCTCTAGGGTGGAAGCCGAGCCGGCCCCCTGCCACTGCACAGCAGCTTTGCAGGGAGCCCCTCTCCTGTCCCAGGCTGACTTGAATGCAGGCAGCTCCGCCTGGCTCAGCACTGGGATGCCAGGGACAAGCGTCGCCCCTCGGGAGCATGCAGCAAAGCCTGGGCAGAGGAGCGTGCCGGACTGCGCAGTGAATTCCCCCGCGTGCTGCGAGGGGCGGCAATGTGTCCTGGCAGCGTGCAGAAAGCAAGCTGCGTGGGCCAGGCTGGGGTATCCATGCACACAGCCCGAGAGCGCGGCAGCTCCTGCAGACGCCTCTTCTTCTAGCGGATGGCAGGGAATGTCTGTGAGCCCGACAAACTCCACGGTGCAGTGCACTGGCCCTACTGCAAACGCACTGCCGTTCCCTAGCTCCTTCCCCCAGGCTCTCCAGCATGGCGCAGACAATCAAGCCTACAACCCTGTGCTATGTGTGGGGAAACTGAGGCACGGCGCGGGGACTCGGTTTGCCCGAGGTCACACAGCAGGTCTGCGCTGAGGGTATCACAGCACACAGAAGGGAGTGACTGCGCTCCTGACTGTGCCCAGTTTCTGAGCGTGCCCAGGGGGATGCAGCTGTTCCAGTGCAGGGGAAGATGAACCGGCTGCTGAGTCTCCTCATCCCACCTGCCTGCGGGGCCCTGTGCTCGGTGCGACAAGGGGCCGACAAACGAGAGAACCCAAGTGCCCTTGTCCTGGTCTGAGCCCCAGACACAGACAGGGAGGATCACCCATGTTGGCACAATCCTTCAGGCTCCATGAAGAAGGGTCCTCTTCCTGCTTGCTCTCTACCTAGCTTGTGGCCTCCCCCTCCTCAGTATATCGGGGGGCAGTTTGGGCTCCCCCAGGTTCCATGCGCCTTTCAGCAGCCCCCTGACTACAAGCCATTGATTGTCTCTGTTGGCACCGCGAAGTAGCTCCTGCCTGGTCTCCCAGCAGCCCACTGATTTGCAGGCGGCTCCTTGACTGGCCCTGGGAAACAGGCTTGGACTGGGGTGGAGGGATTTCTCCCCCATGCCATTGAGACTGCCCTCCAGAGAGCCCTGCTGCTCCGTGCCACTCTGCTGCTCTTCCACCTGGCTGCGCTGTGCCCTCCACGCCTCACCGTGCTGCCAGGATGTTCCTGGGCCTACAGCACAGGGTGGGCAGCCAGGGCTCCATTCCCAGCTCCGCCGTGACCTGTAAGACCTTGGGCAAGTCATGCCCCCTCTGTGCCTCAGTTTCCCCATCTGCGATGTGGGGGTGGGCTGAGGCCGGATTCATTAATGTTTCTGGGGTGCTTTGAGATCCTCAGATTCAAGGTGCTGGACAAGTCCAGAATCCTGATTAGTGCTGTTAATTATGAATGTGCTCCCAGCCCGTTAGCACAATCCCACAGCCAGCCTCTGACAGCTGGCGCCTGGGGGATGGGCTCGTCCTGGGCTCACCCTGCTCTGCACCCCGGCCAGTGCTGTTCACTCCCGGCTGCCCACCCGGTCTCCCTGGAGAAGGCCCCTGCGGGTCAGCTGCCCTCGGGTGGCTCTGCCGATTACGCACTGAGCAGATTACTACGAGGGTCTAGACGGTGTTTGTGTAGGAGCCTGGACCTGGTTCTTTAATTCAGGGCTGCCTGGCTCATTCAGGATCTCAACCCCAGGCGGGAAACCAGACCCGTCAGAAAAGTCTCTGGGTAGAGCGAGTGTTGGTAGGAAGTGAAAATAGCATTTTTGCCACCTCCCTTTCTCCGGGTGTCTGCAGAATTCCCTGGTAGACACAGGCGGTTCCTCCGGTGCTGGGGGGAATGTAACGACTGCAGGTTCAGTGTGGGTTTCAGCCGCTGGAGCTCCTGCGTTCCTTCTTCTCTGCTAGCTGTTCGTGGCAGCGCGCTGGCCCCTGGGCCCGCGCCGATCAGCCAGCCGCACAATACAATTTGGAGGCTCTTTCGAGGGTGAAATTAATGTAAATCTTCGCTGGCACCAAACTGACCCCTCGTCTATGCGCTTTGCATGCTCCAGGGCAGGCTGCGTTCTCCCGTCTCGGTGCACCGCGCGGCTCGCTCTGGGGACGGCTGGGGTGGAGTTTTTCTCTCACCGTTTCTCACAGCGCTGCAGCTGTGCCAAAGAAACCCAGGCTCGCTGAAGAACATGGGCCCACAGTGCCCCCCCCTTTCCTAGCAGAAAGACCTGGCCCCGTTCTAGCCCAACAGGGACTTACACATCTCTCATTACCATGCTGAGCACTTGACAGCTTTTAATATCATCAGCTTCCCGGCACTCAGTGTTATCCCTGTTTTACAGATGGGGAACTGAGGCAGAGAAAGGCTAAGTGATTTGCTCAAGGTCACACAAGAAGTTTGTAGCAGGATAGGGAAACACTAGCCCCTTCTTCTTTGCCCCCAATCCCTCTAGTGGGCCGGCCCTGCTTGTACTTTAATCTGGCCTGGAGAGATCAGAAAAATTCAAATTCATCGAGTGGAGCAGATCTGGGTTCCAGCCCCCGGCTCTTCCACCGACTGGGTGACCATGGGCAAGTCGCTGCCTCATTCTGTGCCTCAGTTTCCCCCTCTGCAAGATAGGGGACATTTACCCTCTTTCCTAGAGTGCGTTGAGATCTGTGGGTAACAAGCACAATCCAAGAGCTATGTGGTGGTCTTTCTAGAGAGGCAGGCCCCTGGTCTGCGCTTCTGCTGCTAATTCTACCGCTCTTCTGTGGCTAAAGAGAGGATTCCGGTCTGCTGGACTGTCAGTCTGGTACCTTGTTTCAGCCGCCATTAAGCTCACATTAAAAAAAAATAAAAAAGATAAGTATGAAATCCAAACAGCAGCAACTCCAGCCTACCTCCTCTGCGAGGTCCCTGCTGTTCCGCTTCAGCTGTTTATTCCTTGACGAAATTAAATACCTGCTGTGATTATGTTAATATCACATGCAGCCCCCAGGAAAAGGGTAAACAGCAATTGGTGAGTTCCCAGGGTGTCTGTCTGTGGTTAACTCTCACCGCGATTCGGGCCAGCTGTGGGCATGGCCAGAGGGCACGGGGGGCTTTAATGCAAGACAGAAATGAGCCTGATTTATTAGCCGCAGAGCTAATGTGAAATATGGGTGGGTGGCTTTCCTGCTGCAGCTGTGGAATGTGCTAGGAAGGGGTGGGCAGGCAGTGAGGCAAGGACGGGCTGTTGAGTAACTTCCCTCATGACCACAGAGATCAGGGCCTTCGTTTGCCAACTCAGCACCTCCAGCGGCATGGTGCCCACCCCGTGTCCGCTGAGTCAGCACCGAACACCCCTGTGGAATCGTCCGCGCCCTTTCTTGCCACACAGGGTCACTGTGTTTGGGCATGGGGGCGATTCTAGGGGCGAGCGCCACCTTCTCCTTGGGACTGCTGCTCTGCAGGTGCCCATCCAAACACAGAACGGACTGGGCTCCGCTTTGGTTGAGATCCTAGTGAAAGCGCTTGGCACTGTGCGTCTTCGAAGCGCTTTGCGAACCAGCCTCATGCCCCTCCTATGCAATGTGAGTATCGAACGGATTTCGGGAGTTGCACTGTCCCAGGCCTGTGCCCACCCTGAGCTGCTGCCTCTTCGGGGAGCTGTGTGTGATCGGAAGAGAGAAGGAAAGATCAGGGCATTAGCCTGCAAGACAGGAGGCCTGGCTTCAGTTCCCTGCTTGCTACAGACTCCCTGGATGACCCTGGGCAAGTCCCTTAATTTCTCTGGTCCTCAGCTCCCCACCTGTACAGTGGGGATAACAGTCTGCCCTGCCCCATCCAGGGGCTTGGGAGGTGCTCAGATACCATGGTGATGGGGCCGTGCAAGCACCTTAGGCAGAGACACACGGAGCTGTAATGGCTGCAAGTGCTTTTATGATCCGCGCATCCTCCTTCCCCTGTGGAAAAAGCCACGTCAGGGACCCTGTGCGGCTTTTCGAGGGTGCGCGGAGAATCTGCTGAGAGCTCAGGCCTCGCTCACCTAAGGGAGTTCAGTTTATTCCCGTTATTCTCCGGCTGCCGAGTCACCTCTGCAGAGCACGGCTCCCTCCTCCTCCCACCCCAGCCTGGGGTGTCACAGTGAGCTGCGTGGGAGTGTGGGGCCTTCCTGCCACCCATGGACTTGGGGACCCCGAAGAGCTCAGGGACAGATTTTCAAAGGTCTCAGCACATGCAACCAGGGCCAGATTGTCAGATGGCTCAACTCCCAACCTGAGAATGCAGCTGCTGGGCCGGTGCTGAGCTCCTTGGAAGCTTTGCTGGCTGGGCTGGGCCGGCCCATTCAGAGCTGGGGTATTTCTCTGGCCTGCGGCAGATGTTTTGAGCTGTGTGCACAGTTAGGGAAGATTTCTTAGGTGCCTGGTGCACCCGCTGCAGGCTAGCAACAAACCGGCCCAGAGTTTGCACAGATCCGTTTGAAAATGGACCCCCAGTGCAGAAGTTGAAGTGGGCCAAGGCTGCATTGCTGGGACCTAGATACCAAATCCTCCACCCCTTGGGGGGCTTGGATCTGGGGTTCTAATCTGGGCCCCTAGCAGCGACAATGGGATACCGGCGGGTCCAATACCAGAGATGCCACCTCTTCACAGACAAGACGTCAGCTGCTCAGAGATCCTGGTTGGCGACACTATCCCGGATTCTTTCCAAGAACCCGGGGCACACGGCAGGCCTCTCTGTCTGCCCCTGAGCGTGTCGCTTCCATGCAAACCCGAATTCCAGAGCTCCCAGAGCTGGAGCTGACACTTAGGAGACGTTGCCTTGAGGACACTGGGTATTTTTGCTTTTCCCAGAGTAGCTGAAACATTGCTGTCTGGTTTGCTTTATCGGCTGTAAAATTACAGCTGCAAAGGCAGGATGTAAATGGCTTGTTTAGTTACATTTTATTAAGGGACTTCATTCTGGGGCAGGCAACAATCAGAATTGCTCTGTGTAAATACTTGTAGAGAACTTTCCAGTATTATTTTCCCACTCCGTTCCTTACCACTCCTCTCCCTTCCCCCACAAACCTCTTCTTTTCTCATACTCACGTGTTCACACACACAGAGAAGAGGCAAATCTTGTGCAGTTCTGGTCGCCCCATCTCAAAAAAGATCTATTAGAAATGGAAAAGGTGCCGAGAAGGGCAACAAAAATGATGAGGGATATGGAACAGCTTCCATATGAGCAGAGATTAAAAAGACTGGGACTGTTCCACTTGGAAAAGAGATGACTAAGGGGGGATATGATAGAGGTCTATAAAATCATGACTGGTGTGGAGAAAGTGAATAAGGAAGTGTTATTTACTCCTTCACATAACACAAGAACCAGGGGTCACTCAATGAAATTAACAGGCAGCAGGTTTAAAACAAACAAGGAAGTATTTCTTCACACAACGCACAGTCAACCTGTGGAACTCATTGCCAGGGGATGTTGTGAAGGCCAAAAGTATAACTGGGTACAAAAAGGAATTAGATAAATTCATGGAGGATGGGTCCATCAATGGCTATTAGCCAGTTTGGTCAGGGATGCAAAACCATGCTCTAGGTGTCCCTAAACCTCCGACTGCCAGAAGCTTGGACTGCACGCCAGGGGATGGATCAGTCGATAACTGCCCAGTTCTGTTCATTCCCTCTGAAGCACTTAGCATTGGCCACTATCAGAAGACAGGATACTGGGCTACATGGGCCATTCATTCGTCTGACCCACTATGGCCATTTTATGCAAAAATGTTTGTGATAATTCCTGATGAATGGGGCAGATTCTGCTAAAATCAGGAGGGGATATTGGATTTTTTTCTCATGCCAAGTTTTATTTGTTTATAACTTTTTCAAGAGACCCTTTCATTTTACTAGTGAAGGGAACCCTGTGGGTACCCGATGCTTTCTCTGTAAATCTGAGTGACCGGTAACCAGATACGGGAGTGCCTCCCACCAGAAATATGCTCTTGATCTCTTATCTCTCAGGCAGATTTTAGGGAATACTTCATCTTTCTTCGTCTCTCACAACGTTTCTTTTATTGGTACCATGAGGTGTACAACTGTTGGCATTGCTAATGCACCAATCATCTGGGAATAGATTCACCAGTGCTTCTGGTCCTAAACCCTCACAGGATGATCTTCTATGCTGTTAAACAGCTGCTGCGTTCCACCCCAGAGGTGGCTGTTTTTCAAGTAATCCTTGTAGCTGGTAAAAGTACTTCGTGAGCCCTTTGTTTAGAGCCATGTTTAGATATAATCCTTCTGGGGACAGCCCAGCAGAGGGTCCAGAGGGTAGAATTTGCAGGCTGTTTCTGTGCCTGGTGAATGCGAGGAGCAATCTGCTCCATCAGCCCACTGTTTGCATGTGGCAGGCACGAATTCCGTGCGTTCCTTCTGTTATGGTGAAGTTTCCCGCTTCTGGCTCGGCAGCTCTAGGCAATTTTTATCTGCACTTCTGGCCTTTCTTCCTTTTATCACAAACAACATACGCCGCACGCCAGCGCAGTTTGCAGAAGCACAGAGACGCGGGTGCCAGTGAGAACGCTGAGCGGGGTTGTCCGGCCCAGTCAAACCTTAGATTGGTTACGTTTCCAGATGAGTAACCGCGGCCGATGAAGTTCAGGGCAGATATAGACTAATGAGTCTCTGAGCAAGGAATAAAAAGAGGAAATGCCTTTATAAATAGCGACGCTCTGGCAGCATTCCAATTGGGCTGGGAGACTGGCGGAGCAATCCCAGGCGCCGCACCCAGCAAGTTCCCACTGCTTCCCCCCACATTCACAGTGCATTCGTCACAGCCCAGATCTTCCAACGTCTCGAGCTGCCTGCCCGCCATGTGAGCTGTCTGGGTCTGTGCCCACGTGCTAGGCCTTAGCAAGAGTGGATCTCGTCGGTGCCCTGGGGCGGAATACTGAGGAAGTGCAAAAAAGGATTCCCAGGATCATGGTCTCTGGGATTCGTGGGCTAGTGGGCCAGGCATTGGGCCAGCACGCAGCAGACCCTCATTCCGTTCCTGGCTCTGCTACTGAGCTACTGCAGGCAAATGAGAACCTCCCTTGGTCGATTGGATGCTCTGTGTGTCTGGGCTGCGGGCTCCTGATCTCAGTTGGGCCTCCTGGTGCTGCTGCTCCCCTCATGAATAATTTGTGCCGTGAGGGAAGGCAGAGGAAATTGTGCTAGTCTCTGTGGAAAGAAAGCGCTGCCGTGCGTACAGTCTGGGAGGCCCCTGAGCTGGTTTTTCATGCTTCCTTGGCAGCCCTAGCACCTTGCTGCTATCTTTCTAACCAGCCAGCTCTCTATTTTTAAAGTGCTAATGGCTCTGACATCCAGATGCCAACCAAATAACACTCAGCATTTGCATGTCTTGAAAGTGCTGCTCCGTTACTGACTAATTAACTCTCACAACGGTCCTGTGAGGGGTGTCTTCTGCATTGAACAGAGCAGGAAACCAAGAGGCAAAAGGACTTGTCCAAGACAACAGGCAAATCAGTGGCAGAGGCAGAACTCAGACCCTCCGGTGTCTTGGCTTGTGTTGGTCCCGCTGCCCCGCCCCCCCCAGAGCTCACGAGATGCACTGGCCTGGGCTTGCGAACCCCGTCCTCCCAATGCAGGAAGTAATGCTGGTGATGTCGATGGCGTTCTTCCCTCTCAACCAGTGGGGGATCCATACCTAAACATGGTGTCTGTGTGGGGGGGCACCGTCCTGCCTGGGGGCCCATTTTCTGGCTAGGGTGTAACATGGAGTCCCTGGGCACTTGTGGCTACTAGAGATCCCATGGCCAATGCAGTGGCCAGATTCCAAACTGGGTAATTACGTTCTGCCTCCTGCAATCCGCCCTGCAGTGCCAGCTGGAGCTGGGCATCCTTCACTTCCCAGCCTCACCGGCATGGCACAGTGTGCAGGCTGGCTGGCCCTTTCAGTGACGCGGGTCCAGCTCCTCGGATGATTAAGCAGGTGCCCCCAGGTGGGACCTAATCGGGGTGGGGCAGCCCCTGAGGGAGATGCTAAAAGGAGAGCTGCAAAGGGGTGGCCTGGAGGGAAGAAGCTGCAGAAAGGGAGCTTCCGCAGGGGGCTGGCAGAGGAGCCATGGGGAAAGAGAGCTGCAGGAGGGGAGTAGCCAGTGTCAGGGTTACCCTGGGGTTGTGGTGGTGGTGGAGCCGGGGGGGGGGGGGGCAGGTCTGGCATGTGAGAAGTCTGGGGTGACCCTGGCATGGGAGGATGCTAGTCTGCTTGACTTTCATTTCTGGGGCCCAGGGGGGGCCGGGGCCCAGGCACAGTGAGAGGAGTGCCTGGAGCAGCTGGTGTGGAGAAGAGGCGGTTCCCTGGGACTGTTGGGTCAGGACATTAAGGATTGCTCTAAGACTCAGGGTGAAATTATTTAGAATATTAACAAACAAACCTGTAACGAGGGTGCTTTCCATATTAAGGTATCGGAGTAACTGCTTGAGAACTGCAAGGAGAGGGTTTAGTTATGGCTGTGGCCTGTCAGACCGTACTAGGCCAGGGATCCCGGAGACAGCAACCTTTGTGATACAAGGTAACTGTGTTCAACAGTTGCCCTGTTCCACCCAAGAGGTGGCTGCATTTCAGGGGTGGGCAAAGTGATCTCTAGATACCTCGTTCTCCACTGGGGGTGCGTGAAACTTCCTTCATGATGATAAGGGACATTCTGATCCTCGTGCTATAGAAGTATGAAGGGCTGATGCTGGCGGAGGGATGTAGCAATGAGGGGCTGGAAAAAGGCTAATGTAGTGCCCATCTTTAAAAAAGGGAAGAAGGAGGATTCAGGGAACTACAAGCTAGTCAGCCTTACCTCAGTCCCTGGAAAAATCATGGAGCAGGTCCTCAAGGAATCAATTCTGAAGCACTTAGAGGAGAGGAAAGTGATCAGGAACAGTCAGCATGGATTCACCAAGGGCAAGTCATGCCTGACTAACCTAATTGCCTTCTATGAGGAGATAACTGGGTCTGTGGATGAGGGGAAAGCAGTGGATGTGTTATTCCTTGACTTTAGCAAAGCTTTTGATACGGTCTCCCACAGTATTCTTGCCGGCAAGTTAAAGAAGTATGGGCTGGATGAATGGACTATAAGGTGGATAGAAAGCTGGCTAGATCGTCGGGCTCAACGGGTAGTGATCAACGGCTCCATGTCTAGTTGGCAGCCGGTTTCAAGCGGAGTGCCCCAAGGGTCGGTCCTGGGGCCGGTTTTGTTCAATATCTTCATTAATGATCTGGAGGATGGCGTGGACTGCACTCTCAGCAAATTTGCAGATGACACTAAACTGGGAGGAGTGGTAGATACGCTGGAGGGTAGGGATAGGATACAGAGGGACCTAGACAAATTAGAGGATTGGGCCAAAAGAAACCTGATGAGGTTCAACAAGGACAAGTGCAGAGTCCTGCACTTAGGACGGAAGAATCCCATGCACTGTTACAGACTAGGGACCGAGTGGCTAGGCAGCAGTTCTGCAGAAAAGGACCTAGGGGTTACGGTGGACGAGAAGCTGGATATGAGTCAACAGTGTGCCCTTGTTGCCAAGAAGGCTAACGGCATTTTGGGCTGTATAAGTAGGGGCATTGCCAGCAGATCGAGGGACGTGATCGTTCCCCTCTATTCGACATTGGTGAGGCCTCACCTGGAGTACTGTGTCCAGTTTTGGGCCCCACACTACAAGAAGGATGTGGAAAAATTGGAAAGAGTCCAGCGGAGGGCAACAAAAATGATTAGGGGGCTGGAGCACATGAGTTATGAGGAGAGGCTGAGGGAACTGGGATTGTTTAGTCTGCAGAAGAGAAGAATGAGGGGGGATTTGATAGCTGCTTTCAACTACCTGAAAGGGGGTTCCAAAGAGGATGGATCTAGACTGTTCTCAGTGGTACCAGATGACAGAACAAGGAGTAATGGTCTCAAGTTGCAGTGGGGGAGGTTTAGATTGGATATTAGGAAAAACTTTTTCACTAGGAGGGTGGTGAAGCACTGGAATGGGTTCCCTAGGGAGGTGGTGGAATCTCCTTCCTTAGAGGTTTTTAAGGTCAGGCTTGACAAAGCCCTGGCTGGGATGATTTAGTTGGGATTGGTCCTGCTTTGAGCAGGGGGTTGGACTAGATACCTCCTGAGGTCCCTTCCAACCCTGATATTCTATGATTCTAAGTCTTGAAGGAAGAGGACAGAAAGAGATTGTAGTCAAAATAAAGACCTCACCCTTAAAAGCCAGTGTGGCAGCGAGGCTGTTGGAAAGGGCAAATGCTAATGATAGTTACGTAGGGAGAGGGGCTCTCTTTGCTCTGCGTTTGTACAGCGCCTAGCACAATGGCACTATGACTAGGGCTCCTAGATGCTACTGCAATACCAATTAGAGTGTGGTAGATGCATGGCCAGGGGATTATTGAGCACTCAAAGCAGCAGCAACCAGAAGTCTGTCCCTTCTGACAGAGGCAAGGTGGATGAGGCAATATATTTTATTGGACCGACTTCTGCTGATGGAAGGGACAAGCAGTTGAGCTACCCAGAGTGTCTGAGCTACAGACGGGTAGGGATGGATTGTGAAGCAGGAGGGCTAATGCACGTTGGAGGTGGTCCCTTGGAATGAAGGGGTGACTGTGGGTTAGACTGTTACGCATAACGGGTTTGAAGTGGGCAGTTAAGGGTAGCAGGCAGTGGGGTGCGGATTGGTGTAGTGAGCCACAAATCCAGTGTTAAGTCCGTGTTCTAGCTGAGTTATGAATTTAAGTTCCCAGGTTTGCCTTATGCAGGTCTCCCTTCAGGACAAGCACTGAAAGATCAGATCTGGAGCGATGGCTTTGTGACAAGTGTTTGCCCACAGCTGACAGGGTCTTTCTCTTATGGTTTTTCTGTGAGGGTAATAGTCTGGTTTTGCGCCCCACCCCCATAGTTGTTGTTAGGGCATTTGATGCACTGGATGAGGTCGGACCCATGAACCCTGAAAGGTGTGTTTGGGGCCGGGGGGCGTTGATTGTTGCAGCAGTGGAGATCTGGCTGCAGGTTTTGCATGTGTTCTGGCAGGGCCTGGGGCTGCTCTGAGTTGGAGGGTCCTGGGCTGGGAGGTCCCTTCGGATGTTCGTTTGGTGGCACAGGAAGTGAGATGGCTGCTGATGGACAGGCTCATCCTGGCGATTGGCATTGACTGGCCCCTCGGTGTCAGTTTGGGCAGAAGGATTGTATGGAGCCGTAGAGGCTGAACTCTGCCCTCACCCCAAGAGACCATCCCCTGCAGGTAAAGGTTGGGGACCACTGGTGTAGGGGAAGCTTGCCTGGTTGATGTCTGGGCTGATGCTGTACTCTGGGTAGGCAGAGCCCGTCACTCGCCAGGGCTGTAATGCAAATGGGAGTCAGGACTCCATGGGTCTATTCCTGGCTCTGCCACTGACTTGCGGTGCGGCCTTGGGCACGTCCCTTGCTGCGAGGCTGATGTTTACCCACCTTTGCAAAGCTCTCGTGGGTACATCCACGCTGCACACTCTTTACGGGGGCGTGTAGAGTACATACGCTGCGCGCTCTCCTACCCTAGGCACAAATAGCAGCGTAGACGGTGAGGCGAGTAAGGACACGCCTGAGCCCTCAGGGCATGTACCCCCTGCGGCTCTGCGCACCCAAGCAGTGCCTCCCACAGCTACGCTGATATTTTTAGCAGCATCGTGTCCCGCTGCCGAAGCCTTTCCCTGCTGTGGTGAAAATCTCCGCAGTGTGGACACAGCCTGCTTTTCGCTGCGGTGCGTAGCTACACGTTCCCCGCACGCTGCCGCCAGTGGTGCGCAGTGGACACGTACCTTCTGGGGCGCAAAGCGCTGGATAAATGCTGCTTAATAGCACAGCATAATCAAATGAAAGAAAAGTTTAGTCCTCAAGCAAGGTGAACCCAAGTGTAGAGTGTGTCGGGTGCTGAATATATAGAGGATGCAGGGTGAAAACAGGCCAGTGACAAAGAGTATTCCTGTCCCCTTTCTGGTTTTGGATGGGGAGGAGACATATTTTTTGTCCCCCGCCGTCCCCAAACCAGACATTTCTCTGCCTCACGTGCATCCTGGAATCCCCCATAAAAGGAAGCTCTCCATTCACTTGCACTGGTCAGTTTCCTCATTGCTCACCAGGTTGCAGCGGTTTCGTTGAAATGGATCAGTGATGTTGAATGCAGGGAGCTGATGTCAGTGAAATTCCAAACTAAGACCAGGTCTTTGCTAGCAAAGGTTGGCCGGGATTCCTATACCAGTGTTGCTACAGTAGCAAACTCCTCCTACCAGTGACACAGGTTACAGCGGCGAAGAAAGTACTTTTGTCGGTATAGCTTATGCCGGTTCGGCAAGCAAAATGAGCGACGCTGGCAGAAATACCTCAGTGCTGTGATAAGTGACGCTCGGTCTTTTGCTGGTATAGAAATGTTGCAAAACACAACAAGCAACCCCCTCTCCATCGCACCCTGAACTGACATTGCTACACTAGCAAAAGATTTTAGCCTAAGAAACCCAGGGTCAGCCCCTGCCTGCTAAAGAAAGCTGTCGCCCCCCATTATCACCCCAGCTAACTATAAACCCCTCCCCATTTGCTGAGCGCCTGTCTGTGTGTGTCAGACTTTAGATTGCCTGCTCTTAGGGGCAGGGACTGTCACACTGTCTCTGATGTGCTGCCAGATGCCTTTGCTGGTGCTTTAATGAATAAATAATAGATGATAAATCCAAGCTGCGAGGGAGAGGGGATGGATCATTTCTGTTCATACCCGGTGTCCCGCCCAGCTAGGAACAACGGCACCAGTGTCTCAGTCCGGATCAGTCAAATGATCCTCAGCATCTTTTCTTTCCCTTTTCGGCATTGGAGACCTATAGAAAAGCTGCCTGTTGGAGCCCAGCAGAGAGGGGATCCAGTTTCCTCAGCTGGGCTCATTGTCATTTGATGCACGGCAGTGGCCTTTTCTCTGGCTGCTTCTTGTGTCCTGGCTTTGCCTTGATGCAGGGTCCGCGGAGAAGAATGTTTTGGTTGTTTCATGGATGTGTAAATTTCGGCTTGTCCGTGTTTGCAGATTAAGGGGCCCGGGCTCGGTGCCATTTCCTGGAACCTTGCCTGCCATTGAGCTCCTCCAGCCCTTTCTGGAAGAAGGTCTCAGATGATGCCAGGTCTGTGACCCATTTAATGTGCGAGGGAAGCCTGACGTGCCCCGTGCCAGCGAAGTGGTGTTAGCTCAGTGCACAGGGGGCCGGTTTGCTAGGTGAAGCTCCTCTTCCAAGCTGCGTGATTGGCTGGGGCAGGTGGGCGTGGAGGGAAAGTCTTCACAGCTGAGGCCTGGAGAATAAATGTTTTCTCTGTTTGTTGTAGATGGCCTTGGGGCACTTGGGTGGCTTGGGGCTGGGGGAGTGTAACTGGAAAACCAACCCCTCTGACTTGGGGGATTTGAATGACACTGGATCTAAAGTGCTAGCAGAAAAACACAGCTCTAGAAAGGGGGCTGGGAGTCTGGGGCCAGCAGGGCTGTCGGCATCTAAACCTTCAGTAAGAAACCAAATAATCGTCTGGCCCCCATGGCTTGTGAATGTGACTTGAAGCAGTACGGGCTGCCTTCCTGAGGGATCGCTCCGGTGCCTTTGGTGCTGCTCCTGCTGTTGCAGAATTTTCTGCCGCTCCTCAGAGCAACGGTGAAAGCTACAAGGATCACATCAGTTTTGCTCCCCTGCTTCTTGAGGCAGGTGTTACCGGCTGCAGCAGAGGCAGACACTGGAGCTTAGTCAAGGCTGTGCAAAGGGGAGATGAAGTTAAGGGATTCAGCAGAAGAGTATCACTGCCCTCTGATGTGCCAGTCTGGATGCAGCCATTTGCATGAGCAATCTGACTAGTTAACATTGTTCCACCCCCCGTGTTGCTGACCACCTGACCGACACAACACACTAGCTCTTTGCATGACGTTTTATAGGCAATCATGAGGCAAGATTTCCTTTATCTGTGAACCAATTTAGACTTTCTCAAAGGCTGTATAGTTTGAGGGATACAATCGGCCCTCCCCTGATGCGTTGGGTTTACTGGCGGCATGACACAGACAAGAGTGCATCTTTCTCGGTAGCTAATTTGTCCCTGTGTCCTATAGTGAGGACAGTGCATCAGGAGTGCACGGGCAAATCAGCAGCTGTAATTCGTAAGAGAATCTGTTTGTCTCCCTGAAGCGTGCCCTGTTTTGCTCCGCACATTGGGCCGGATGGTGTGACTGGGTGGAGCTCCATTGATGTCAATCAGCTGGGCCAGCAGAGGCGTGTACAGAGCGGGAACCCCATTCATCTTTGCACACTCGCACTGGATTGGGGAACGGGAACGTCAGCCAGCGAAGTATCAACAACTTGTTTAGCTGCTTGGAAAAAGCCTCCCAGAGGTAATGAAGCCTGCGAGGAGAGGCCCCTCTGCCGCAGAGCCATGGAAGGCCTTCGTGCTGCATTGGTCTGTGGGCGTGAAGCCTGGCTCTTACCGAAGATAGTGGAGGCAGATTTCCTCCCCTCCTCCCCTGCTCGCTCTGTGCCTGGAGGGAGAGGTTCTCTTGGAAGATTCAAAAGGCCTTTCATCCCACATCCAACGTTCAGGGCAGCAGCTCCCGGCAGCAGTGCTGACTCTGCTTCTGGGCATCCCTGTGAAGAGAATCTACTCTCCCTGCAAACTCCCACTTCCCAGAACAGCCCTAATTAGCTTCTCTCTATACCCGCCTCCCCAGCTGTAGGAATCTCCGTCCCCACCCATTGCATGTGCAGGCAGGAAGCCGCAGCAGCTCCATTTGCTTTGGCCCAGGCTGGCAGCTGACGTGTTCCTTGCCAAGGTTCCTTATCTCGGCACTTCTCCCCAGCAGGGGATGCTCTGCCCCAGCCTGTACTCAGCTGCTGACTGAGCAGAAGGCAGTTGCAGGCCGTATCTTCTTTACAGTGGAAGCCATGGCTGTGAACGCCTTGGAAACCAGATGAGGCAAAGCACTAGAGAATATTCTCTCTAGCAGAGGTTCTCAACCTTTCCTTTCTGAGGCCCCCCAAACGTGCTATAAAAACTCCACGGCTCAACGGTACCACAAGTGTTTTTCTCCATATAAAAGCTAAGGCTGGCATTAAGGGGTAGGAAGCTGGGCAATTGCCCGGGAGGCCACGCCACAAGGGGCACCACGAAACTCAGTTGCTCAGGCTTCAGCTTCAGCCCCAGGTGCTGGAGCTCAGGGCCCCGGGCTGCAGTCCTGCATGGTGGGGCTTCAGCTTTCTGCCCTGGGCCCTAGCGAGTCTAACGCCAGCCATGCTTGGTGGACCCCCAGAAACCAGCTTGCAGCCACCCTCTCCAAGCAGCCCCGGACCCCTGGTTGAGAACCACTGCTCTATAGAACAACTGGCTTGGACCTGGAATGGGGAGTGAATTAGTTTCCTTTGTACTATTACAACCTCCTGTCCAGGGTTGAAAGCATGGACCTCTTCCATTTGAGTGGAAGGAGTGGCTCCACAGAGAGAAGTGACTTGACCAAGGTTACCCAGCAGGCCAGTGGCAGAGCCAGACATAGAATCCAGGGTTCCTGAGTCCCAGTGCTCTATGCCCTAGGCCATACTACCTATGTTCTCCTCTGCTCAGGATGACCCCAATGCGCTTATTTTATTCTTCCACGCATTACGCTCACCATTCCCTCTCTTTGGTGTTTACTCCCTTTATGTACCTGTGATTAGCAAGCATCAGAGAAATCTTTGCAGTATGGTCACACAAATCATGATTCAGGCCCCACCAAAATCATGAGATTGGGAAAACTGAGGACTTTCTGCCCCTTTATGAGGCACTTGAGTCACATTTTCAAACTTTTCTCTGCAACCATGAGGGCAAGAAACTTATGTCCTTTTTAATGAATGCTGAGATTTTCATATAATCACATGCCTCCAGGAGATGGGGATTTTCCTAAAGCCCCCATCATTGCAAGACTCCCAATAAAATCATGAGTTAGCGACAAAACAAATCACAGCCACACTAGAATGCATGTGGTAAAGAATCTCTGTGGGCTCATCAGCCATTGGTCTAGTCTCTATCTGTTGATTGAGTGTCTGAGCGCATTTCTAATCACCCAGCCAAAGTGTCAATTTAACTTCCTTGCGTCCTGAAGTGGCTACATCCTGCCCTGTGGAGGCTGATAAATTAGTCCCTGTGTGCGCACGTTGCCCCAGGCCAGGCCCTTTCTCAGTAGCTTGTGGAGTGTCTGTCAAAGGAAGGGGTTTTTGTGTCTGATTTAGGATGAAATATCACATCCTTGCTCCCTGCCAATTTCTCCCTGTCTGCCGCCTCCCTTCCCGCCCCCCAGTGGGAGGCAGCTCCTGGGAATGGCCTGGCTCCTTCCCTCCTGTCCCACCTGGTGCTGCAGAGAGCATCTCCAAGGGCTGGCTGTGCAGAGGTTTGCCAATGCGGTTGCAAAATGTGAACCGGGATCCTCAGCGGGTGTGTTTTGTCCTTCTCACACATGCACCTGAGGGACCAAACTCAGCACCTGAATCTGGATTCTCCAGCATGTGTGTGTCTCACTAAATTACAGATTTCTTTCTTCCAACGTCTCTGCTTGTTCCCAAGCCAATTAAAAGCAAATAAGCAGAACGGAAAAAAACAACCTCCGCTCCCAGGTTGAGCCCTTGTGTGTCTCAGCTCCTCATGGGTGTGAATTTTTACAGTTGCGTTATAAATACATCTCCCCCCCCTCCCGGAATGAGTGCAGGTTTATATACAGAAGCCATTGACTGTCTGTAACCCTTCGGTAGGGACAGGCACTGTTGTAATTGCACATCTCCACCCCTACGCCGTGTGTATGTGGCTGGGCAGTGCAGCCGCGGGTAGGGAGGATGAGGAGTGTGTGCATGCTCTGCTGGGTTGAGTTGTATTCATTGTGTTGAGGGCTGTGTCTGGCGCTGGTTGAGTGGGCCGGTTGTATTGCAGGCTGTAGTCAGGGCGGGTGATTGGGGAGCTGTACTCGGTACCTGTTGGGTGACGCTGGTTGCGTGGGCCGGTTGTATTGCAGGCTGTAGTCAGGGCGGGTGAGTGGGGGG
>QXTE01000016.1:14429966-14630457 GCA_003942145.1 Platysternon megacephalum | reverse complement strand
GGGCCGGTTGTATTGCAGGCTGTAGTCAGGGCGGGTGAGTGGGGGGCTGTACTCATTACCTGTTGGGTGACGCTGGTTGTGTGGGCTGGGCTGTATTGCAGGCTGTAGTCAGGGTGGGTGAGTGGGGGGCTGTACTCGGTACCTGTTGGGTGACGCTGGTTGTGTGGGCCGGTTGTATTGCAGGCTGTAGTCAGGGCGGGTGAGTGGGGGGCCGTACTCGGTACCTGTTGGGTGACGCTGGTTGTGTGGGCCGGTTGTCTTGCAGGCTGTAGTCAGGGCGGGTGAGTGGGGGGCTGTACTCGTTACCTGTTGGGTGACGCTGGTTGTGTGAGCCGGTTGTATTGCAGGCTGTAGTCAGGGCGGGTGATTGGGGAGCTGTACTCGGTACCTGTTGGGTGACGCTGGTTGTGTGGGCCGGTTGTCTTGCGGGCTGTAGTCAGGGCGGGTGAGTGGGGGGCTGTACTCGGTACCTGTTGGGTGACGCTGGTTGTGCGGTGGGGTGTACTCGGTGCCCGTTGTGCTGTGCTCAGTGGGCATGGGGTGGCGTGGGTTGGGTGGTGCTCGGCGCTGGAGCAGGGAGGATCCCAGCGTGGTTCCGGGGGGATGAATCTAAGCAGTCCCCATTCAGCGCCAGGCAGGCTACTCAGCAACATGCCATGTAGCGCCGAGAGACGCTGCTGCCCACTGTCCACAGCCATCGGTCTGTGTGGTGAGCAAAGCTGCGGCGCCCGGGGGATTTCCCCATTGCCCTGCACTGTGTGCCGCTGACCCAGTGCACCGTGGGGCTAAAACACTCCCCAGCCAGAGGCTTCACACCCACTGTGGACTGGTGTCAATGGCACCCCAGGCTCAGGGGAATGGCCTCTCGTTTCCAGAGCAGCTGGTGGGGCACCGACCTGCCCATAGCCAGTGCTAGTGACGTGTAGGGCTGTGCGCCTTACCCCTCCCACCCCTCTGTGGGGTAGGTCAGCAGCATTATCCCCATTGCACAGACACTGCCTGGGGAAACTGAGGGACAGATACACGGCGAAGGGCTGAGCTTCTGACCCGCTGCCCTGGGCTCATTAACCCCTTCTTCAGTAAGGGAGTGGGCGGGTGTAGCCTGTCTCCAGGCAGCTCCTGGACGGGTGTCACTGATGGGCCTGCTGTGACAGGCGGCTGTCAATTTTACTGGCTGATCTTACCCATCTCCATCTCCATGTTACCGTTCCTGGGCCCGGTGGCAGCTGGGCCCCAGGTGGACTCTACAGAGGGCTCGTTTGCCTCACCTGGACTGTGGTTTCCATAGCGACAGCTGTCTGTGGTGCTCTATGGCAACAGATGAAGCTTTTTATTCTTTGCTGCCGTTGGTCCCACGTGGCACCGTGAGCTCTTCTTCGGTCCCACGCCTGGAGCTCAGCCAGGCTCCCAGCATGGCTCTTTCTTCGCCTTCCCGGCACAGCCATCCCCCGGGAGGGGAGCGGAGGGGTGGATTTTGCAGCAGCAATAACCCTTTGCTCACCCGGATTAGAGAGATCCCCCGGTGCTGTCCCTGGGAGTCCTGCATCCAGGCTGGCTGTCTTCGGCGTGTGCTTGGGCCTTCTGCCTTAAAGGGGCACAGCCCATGTATTCTTCTCCCCATCCATAGGGTTCCCTTACACAAACACAGCCACCGTCTATTCTAGAGCCTCCCCCCACCCCCATTTTACTGGGGCAAACAGCGGCACCGGGGCTAATGCTGGTAAACCAGAGAGCGACACAGATTAGCTATCGCAGACTGCGCCAGACACCCCTGAACGCTGCACACGATCGGATCCAGACTCTGTGTCGGGCCCATCTCTGCCACGGGTCGGAAGTGGCGCTGGCCTATCCCCGTTGGGTGACGGGTAAAGAGGAAACGCACCATTAATGCTTGTAAATCTAATGGACTTGCCAAGCCCTTTCAGCTTTCATAATCCAGGGTGGCTTTGCTTAGGATGTTGTCTTTTAAATCTGATTTTTTTTCTTGACAGTGGGCCCTTTATTCACTGAGTTATTTGGATTTCTACTAACTGTACTAAGGAAACTCCTATCCAACGCTCGGGGCACCCTACATACACTTAAAAATGCCCAGAACGACTAAACAAAGCTGCTGCGTTCCCCATATCAGATCAGCCCAGCAGGGTCCTAAAGACAATATGAATCAATCTCCCTGCAGCCCTACCCAACGCTCATCCCCTTACAGACAGGGGAGGGAAGGGGGTTTAATGTGTCTGTGTATGGGTCACTGTTTAGAACAGAGGTGGGCAAACGTTTTGGGCCGAGGGCCACATCTGGGTGGGGAATTTGTATGCAGGGCCGGGGCAGGGGGCTGGGGTGCGGGAGGGAGTGTGGAGTGTGGGAGGGGGTGCGGTGTGCGGTGTGCAGGAAGGGGCTCAGGGCAAGGGATTGGGGCAGAGGAGGGGTGCGGGGTGCAGCAGGAGGCCCGGGGCAGGGGGTTGGGGTGCAGGCGGGGTGCGGGGTGCAGCAGGAGGCTCAGGGCAGGGGATTGGGGCAGAGGAGGGGGGCGGGGGAGATGAGGGGGCTCAGGGGAGGGGGTGGGGGTGCGGGGGGGGTTCAGGCTCGGGGGTGGCAGTGGTGCGAATCGGGGCCAGGGCAGGCTCCCTGCCTGCCTGTCCTGTCCCCGGCCCCGCGCCACTCCAGGAAGCGCTGCGGCCCCCGAGGGAGGGGGGGGTGGAGGGCTCCGCGTGCGCTGCCCTTGCCGCACCTCCAGGTACCTCCCCCGAAGCTCCCATTGGCCGCGGTTCCCCATTCCCGGCCAATGGGAGCTGCGGGGGGCGGTGCCTGGAAGCAAGGGCAATGCATGGAGCCCTCTGACCCCCCACCTGGGGGCCGCTTCTGAGAGCAGCGCGGGGCCCGCAGCACCACGGGGGGCAATCCCCAAAGCCCTGAGGGGCCGGATCCGGCCCGCGGGCCGTAGTTTGCCCCCCCGGTTTAGAATGACATCTTAGGTCCTGAGGCTGTAATGAATTCTTGGCTGCCCAGGGCTCTGAACTACCTGCTCTGAAACACACGCCCCGNGCAGTGGTGCGAATCGGGGCCAGGGCAGGCTCCCTGCCTGCCTGTCCTGTCCCCGGCCCTGCGCCACTCCAGGAAGTGCTGCGGCCCCCGAGGGAGGGGGGGGGTGGAGGGCTCCGCGTGCACTGCCCTTGCCGCACCTCCAGGTACCTCCCCCGAAGCTCCCATTGGCCGCGGTTCCCCATTCCCGGCCAATGGGAGCTGCGGGGGGCGGTGCCTGGAAGCAAGGGCAACACATGGAGCCCTCTGACCCCCCGCCCGGGGGCCGCTTCTGAGAGCAGCGCGGGGCCCGCAGCGCCACGGGGGGCAATCCCCAAAGCCCTGAGGGGCCGGATCCGGCCCGTGGGCCGTAGTTTGCCCCCCCCGGTTTAGAATGACATCTTAGGTCCTGAGGTTGTAATGAATTCTTGGCTGCCCAGGGCTCTGAACTACCTGCTCTGAAACACACGCCCCGTGTGCTGAAGGATTCCTAGATTCTAAGGCCAGGAGGGACACTGTGATCCTCTTGTCGGACCACCCGTATCGCACAGGTCAGAGAACTGCCCTACAGCCGATCCTATAGAAAGACCATCAGACTTGATTCAGAAATTATCAGTGAGTGATGGAGAATCCACCTTGACCCTTGATAAATTGTTCCAATGGCTAATTACACCCACTGTCAAAAATGTACACCTTATTTCCAGTCTGAATGTCTCTAGCTTCAACTTCCAGCCATTGGATTGTGTTAGGCCTTTCTCTGCTAGACTTGGCCTTTATTACATATTTGTTCCCCTTGTAGGTACGTAAAGACTGAAATCAAGTCACCCGTTAGCCTTCCCTTTGTTAAGATAAATAGATTGAGCTCCTTTAGTCTATCACTGTAAGGCAGGTTTTCTAATCCTTTAATCATTCTCGTGGCTCTTCTCTGAACCCTCTCCAATTCATCACCATCTTTCTTGAGTTGTGGACACCAGTTCTAGACGCAGGATTCCAGCAGCGGTCGCACCAGTGCCAAATACAGAGGTAAAATAACCTCTATGCTCCTACTCCAGATTCCCCTGTTTACGCTGCCCAGAATTTCATTAGGAAAATCTCTGTTAACTGTATAGGGCGTCTGACACAGTCGAGCAGTGGTGATTCCATCCAGTAGATGGCAGTGATGCATACACACCCAGTTTCTCTATCACCCAGTGCTTCTCCAGCTGTTTCTCAGTTCCTCTTCTCTCCTCTTGATCTTTCTACCCTCCCAGTCCTATTGCCGTGGGGACCTCGCTAGGCATGATTCATTGGCCTGCCCCCCAGGAAATGCTCTGCCAGCTGTGTGAGAACTGCTCCACTAGCCAGTACATTCATTACAATATTTATTCTCGCTCCGTGTCTTCCATAGGAAATGTATTCAGAATGAGATCTGTGTCTGCCAGCTGCATCGTCATCCCTAGGAGTAAAGATTCTGGAATCAGAGCGTAGCTGGCAATGCAGTGGTGGCTGTGCCTGGCACTTCCATAGCACGTTGCTGGGCGTGTCTGCCACTGGCTGGCTTCGTAAAGCAGGCAGGGTAGTGGGGTTACCACTCATGGGCTTCATCCTGGACACCTCTGAAAACGTTTGGCTCTCCTGGGCCCAGGCCAGCGTGTGCTTTGACAACTGGAGCTGGGTGAATAACAGATTTTTTTGGTTCGCTGGCAGTGCTGAAAAATTTGGGGAGGGGAATCACTTTAGGAAGACCTGAAAATGTTTTTTTTTCCCCTGGATTTTAGGCGAACTAAAGTCAATTTTTTGTGTGATTTGAATGAAATGTTTCACTTTGGTTTTGAGCAGCTTATTTTTATGCTTCTGCATTTTTTAAAACTTTAAAGGCAACATCTAAGCAAAACGCCATTTGACCACAAAAAATATTGAAATATTTCACATAGACAATGTCAGAAGAGAACGTTTTGACTCTTATGGAATCGTGGTAAACAGACGCATTTGCAAAATGTCCCGGTGTTGCTTTTTCTTGCTGGGGGGCAGTGTTTTGGCCAAAAAATTCTGCCCAGCTCCGTGTCTCGCCCAGCTCTGTGTTCATGGCAGCAGATCTCAGTACCGTGGCAATGTGTCGCCTCTGGGTTATTTTGCTCCTCCCTGACCCTCTCCCATATAGAAGCTTGGCTACTTGCCTCACTGACCCCAACTGCTCCCGCAGTGTCTGGCAAAGCAAACGGAAAAAGCCCAAGATCAAAGATGGCCCCAGAGGCCCTGGAACATCCAGCTGACCAGGAGGGCAATGTCACACTCCTGTGGAGTTCCTGAAAGCTCTCCATCTTGGGGAGCAAGAGACGGAGAAGGGGCGGGGGATGCCAGCCTGGGCTCTGGGAGTCAGTGTTTCCAAGCAGCTACATTCCTCAGTCCAGAGGAAGGGAGCCTGCTCTGCTAATCTCTGTCTGGCTGAGGAAGGCTCCCGAGGGGTGGAGCAGGAGGTCAGAGAACTCTCTATGCAGCGAGAGGACTTCATTAGATGCCTAAAGCCATATGCTGCAATTAGTGCAACTGTTCCTGATGTTTTGTTTGCTTTCTGAAGCTAAGCAGGCTTAGATCAGGTCAGACCTGGGATGGGGGACCCAGTAGAGATAGCCTAGTCTACTGCAGGAAGCGGGATCGGGGATTCCACAGGGGGCATTCTTCTCTGTGTTGGTGCTGTGCCAATGCCCCGGCATGGTGCTTGTAGCCCGTCTTTCAGATGAGACTAAACTAATGCTGTGACTATGTGGGGGTTATTAAGGATCGCAAGGCACTTCCCCCAAGAACTGGGGACAGTGGGGGGAGGAGGAAGAAGGTGTGTGAACCTCAGGGTCCAATTTCCAAGCTTGGATCATTATGTTCCACTTCCCTAAATTACTGATTGATTGATTGATTGGTTTTACAGTAGGCTCCTGAGGCCTCAGCTAAGCTCGGGGCCCATAGTGCCAGGTGGTGCAAAAACCCACACTAGCCCGCCCCGTCCCAAAGAGTTTAGTCTTCCCCCTCTTGCTTCAGTTAGCTCTGTGACGTATCCCTTACTGTCTGGAACTGCTGTGTCGTGTGTTTTCTGCGTGGCTAAAAGCTGCCATGCTCCACCCCAGAGGTGGCTGCATTTTAGTGGTGGGTTAAGCAGGTCTTGTATGTGTAATTTTCCAGTACTTTGGGATGAACTGCAGAATCTTTTTCGAAGAGCAGGCGGGTAAATGCAGATACATGGCCTGGGCTGAGGAAACAAACATCCTATAATTGAGCGTATCTATCTTAGGCTTGGTCAGTGCTTTAAAAGCTATGGTGCCATGGCTCCATCGGGCAGCGGGGTGGGGGGGGGGGAACCCACACCCCTGATTGATCCACATAGTTATGCTCCTCTGCCCCCCAGTGTAGAAGCAGCTAGGTCAGTGGGAGAGTGGTTCTGCCAACAGAGCGAACCTCCTTTGGGGAGAAGCTGTTCCTACACTGACGAATCCCCTGTCCGTGGCCACTGCAGCTAGGCTGGCATAGGGTCCCTAATATAGACATACCCTTAGGCATTTCTATGGCCTCATTACCATAGTACGGGAGCACCCCACAATCTTTACCGTATTTATCCTTGTAGTGCAGAGCAGGGCTCTGGCCCCCAGGTGCAGATGAGGAGCTGCAGCACATGTAGACAGACCCGAGACAGGTGCGATCTAACCAGCTGGCGTAAGAATAGCAGCGCTGACATTCCCAGTGTCCCAGGCGGGGTTGAACTGCCCCTGCTGCAATGGTGTTGCTGGAGCTGGCTAGACCAGAGCTAGCTCCAGTGTGGCTCCATGTGCGGCTCGGACGCCTCTGACAGCAGCTCGCCCAGGGTGTCACAAAGGCGTCTGTGGCTAGAGCAGGGCACTGAACCCACGTCTCCAACTAACGCTGCGACCGCTGGGCCACGTGTCTGGTGAGCAGGGCTCCTGGAGTTGTGCTGAGCACAACTCCCCTTCAGTCATGTGCAATCTTTATCCTCTGCCTTCCCTCTGGCGTTGCTAGCTGAATGGCTGGCTGCTAGGCAGAATGAGTGCCTCCCGGCTCGGCCATTCTTGCTGTCTGCTTAGGTGTCGATCCCGTCCTGGTCACTGTGGGATTGAACCCCTTCTCCCAGGCTTCCCTGGGGCAGCTGGGAGCGGCTGTGGCACCCCTGTGAGTTACCCTGAGTTGCTTAACTACATAAACAGACCGGGCAGCCAAGGGGATTTCCAACAGAGTCCTATTGCAACGTCCTTCCCTTTCCCTCACTGGTGTCTTGGGCGCGAGTACTTGTCCCCTGTTCATTTCGTGCTGTCTGAGGGACGCTTTGCCGGGCGGCCTTTCCAGACCGGAGAACGCGGTACTCCAGCTCTGCTTGGAGGTGAAGTGAGTGATCCACCATCAGGGGTTTTACGAGACACTTCGAAGCCAAGTTTGTGTTTCTGAACCCTGTCGGGCCCAGCCAGCACCCTCCTGAGCCAAAGGTCTTTTCCAAACCGTCTGTCATGTAGCATGCATGTGGGCATTAGACAGAGGCTTGTCTGGAGCCCCTGCTGCTCCCAGGCCAGGGATGTTACAGGATCATGCTGCAATACTGCGCCTGAGCGCCTGTGAGCTTGTCTCCCTTGAGTCACTCTAACAGCTTGATACTCACAGCCGGAGGACCTCCCCTTGAGCCGAAGGCCTGTGTTTTTGGTGCCCACCTTCATGGCTTCGGTTCCCGCTGCTGCCCAGAGGTTGTGTGTTTGGCCGGGGATCCGATTTGTTGGTCCTGGCGTGCAGGGCGGAATGTCAGAGGGAATCTGCTGGCTGTACCTCGCCCTGGGTCCCGTGACCGCTGCGTGCAGGGGGAAGCTCTGTGGAGGAGTGCGGGAGCCTCGGCAAAGGTGACAGGTCGCGGAGCCCTGGAGAAGGTTGAAGCCCCAGGGGAAGCAGGGGCTGTGCAGCTGTTGCTGAGCAAAGAAGGATAAAGTTCAGAGAGGATGCAACTGTGGAACCAAATCAGTGCTGCCCCAGTCCCTTCCCTGCCCCCCACTCTAGCCAGTCTGCCCATGTGTCTGTCTGGGAGGGGGGTGCTGTCTGTTTGTAACCCTTGGACCCTGTGCACGCCGAGGGCCTTTCTCAGCCCTGGTTGGGAGCTCCGTGGTCTCCTGGAGGGAGGTTTTACAGGGGGCGTGGCCTGTCCATTGCCCTGGGGGAGGCGCGCTAGGCCAGGGGAGGGGGCCGCTGTTGATGGTGGGGATCCAGCTGGGGCAGGCAGGAACCTTGAGGCCGAAGCCAGGGGGCCCCCTGAGCTCCGGGAGAGCAGCGTGCAAACAGAGCACCCTGGGTCATAACAGGGACGTTCACGTGCAGCCTCCCCTCATATCCCGGGACTCAGTCACCAGGGTCTGTGGCGAGATAACGCCCGGCACCCGCAGAGCACCTCTTCCCTCGCCCCTTTCACGGGGCGTTCCCAAGATGGCTCTCTGGCATCAGCCCCAGGGTAGAGATGGGCAAGCTGCGGCACAGAGGAGGGGAGTGACTTGCTGTTGGGAGCAAGGACCCAGGAGTCCTGCTCCCCACTCCTAGGCTGAGGGAGACGACGTGCAGCTGGGACATGCTGCCGGGTTTGCAGCGGCGCCAAACCGATGCTGTGAGCTTCCCCTCCCCCGCGAACCTCGCTGCGTTCCCAGGACTGGAGCTGCAGAGGCAGGCGCCTAGGAGCTGGGGGTAGCTGCTCAGGAAGGCAGGATAACCCTTCGCCTGCTGGTCCATCGATGGCTATTAGCCACAACGGACAGGGATGCCACCCCGTGCTCGGGTGTCCCTAAACCTCTCACAGCCAGAAGCGGGGAGTGGACGACAGGAAATGGAGCACTTGATAAATTGCCCTGTTCTGTTCATTCCCTCGGACGCGTCTGGCACCGGCCACTGTCAGAAGCCAGGATACTGGGCTAGATGGACCATTGGTCTGACCCACTCTGGCCATTGTTGTGTTCTCCTGTCGCTTCGCTGCAGCTCCCAGTGGCAGAGGTCGAGCTGCTTCCTCCATGTCGGACGCCAGGAGTTAGCGATGGACACAGGCTCCCGAGCTGGCTGGGCACACGGCACTGGCTCCTCCTGGCTCATCAGCAGCCAAGACTCGTTAGAATAATCACTGCACACTTTCCAAGAGGGGCTTTCCCATGTGAGCAATCTCGGGTGACATATGATGGAGGCTGGGGGGAACGGCAGGGGAGGCACCCAGGGACACTGTGTCTACTGAGTGGGCCACACTAGGTCAGAGTTTGAGACCCCCTACCGCAGACCCCTTCGCTCATCTTCCCGAGGCCAATGCAGGGCGGCTCCCTGCTGTACTGTCCATTCTGCATTGCACAGGGTGGCCCGGTTGTGGGGCTCCCCCTCTCCCAGGCATTATTATCCCACAGCCAAATGGATCTCATGACCATGCGGTTTCCCACCCTGATTCTGCCTAGCCTCTCCCTGAATCCAATGAATCCCCTGAAATTCACCCCGCGCCCAGGGGCAGCATGAGGCTCAGGGGTCCCTTCAACCCATGAGGGCTGCATGGGTCTTATCCACACCCCCTCTGGCCAGGGGGGAACCCCACCCTCTTGTGCCACCTCCGGGGTGTTTAGATCGTCACCCTTTCCTTAGCCAAGCTACACATTCCTCGCTCCTTGGAGAAATCAGTCTCGCTGGCTCCCTTGTGTTTGCTGCTCCTCTCTACGCTCCTCCCAGTCTGACACTGTCCCGGTAACCAGAACAACTGTATTCAGCGGCAGAGCTGTGTGCAAAGGGCCTGTCACCTCCCCACTCTGCCCGGGGAGACCTGCGCAGAACGAGCGCCAATCGCACGGGCCTTTTTAGCTGCTGCATCGCAGTGCAGCCTCAGGGCTGCTTTGCTGCGCCTTGGGGGGTCTTTCAGCATTGTTGCTTCCCAGTGCTAACCCCGTGCGGCTCTTTGTCCCTCTCTAGTGGTTAGACCATGTGTATAAGGTTGAATCTGCTACAACACCTGAGCGAACAGAGCAGACTCTCTAGCTCAGGTAGTAGCAATGCATGCTTAAGGGCCAGGGTCCCGGATTGAGTCCTGCCAAATGACCTGTCCTGGGGAGTCTACATCAGGCTTCTCTCCACAGCTGTGAACCGAGAGCACATCAGAATAGATACGTAATGTAGAATCTAATCTATAGAATACTCCCCACTTCTCCACTCCCTCGGGAGGCTGCGCCACAGTTTAATAAGCCTGGCTGGCTAAGAAACTCTTCCTGGTATTCAGCCTAAAGTCACCGGGGGCAAAGAAATGGAAACCCGAGAACGAAGGTGCTGGGCAAGGTCAGTTTGTGGTGCAAGGAACCCTTTGGGTACTCTGTCCATAAGCCAGCTGGCCTTTCCAAGCACAGTCTGTCATCGTAGCATTAACCCGGGGGTGCAGCGTCAGTGCAGGTGATGCAAAAAAGAACCCAGGACTTTCTTTGGGCTCGGGTTGCAGGCGTTTCCCTGTTTCCAGTGCAGGCTGTTCTTGGTCTGGGCTAATCCCTCCTGAGCTACAGACTGGCTGTGATGGGGACGGCCTCCGACACCTCCCTGTAATGTGTGCCGTTGCGCCTCTTGTCCAGGAGAAGAACAGGTCCAACCTGGCCACGGTGGGGAAGGGGTCCATGAAAGACCCTCTCACATCTGAGCCCTGAATTGGACGCTCAGCCAGGATGTTTGCATTGGAAACGGAGGAGCGTGATGATGCCTGTGGTATCGGACCCGAGGGACGGGCTGGGGAAGAGCCATTGCTCTGTGGCTCGGCACCATAGGAGTTAGAAAGTGCTTCGGTCCGACAGCCCCATGTTCGTGGAGGATGGATAGCGGGGAAGAGCAGAGGGCAAGGAAAGGCGGCTCCTCCTTGGGCGCTCTTCAGAACAAGCTGTCTGCTCCTGCTGGACGGGCCAAGTCCGGCTCGCCGGCCCAGCTGTGCTGGCCGCAGCGCTGGGGCTGGCTGCGATTTCTCTTGCTTTCTGCTGATGAATTTAGTGCGTGTGGCAGGGAGAGATTCCAGCCCTGGACCCCACACGGCCCTGACAATCCGCCTCAAGCCTGAGCTACAGTCCCCCTGCCATGCCAGCTGTGACCCACGCCCTGCTCTGCCAGTGCCCCTCAGTCCTCAACCACAGCCTCCTGCTATCCCCGCCCCCCAGCTCTCCTAATGCCCTTCAGTCCTGGCCTGCAGCCCCTGCTATTCCTGTCCTGGGCTCCCTGGCATTGGAGGATCTCAAAGCACTTTAGAAATGGAGCTCAGGATCCCTAGCTGGAGAAACCAGGGTACAGGGAGGGGAAGTGACTTGCCCAAGGTCACCCAGGGACTCGGTGTCCAGTGTGGACAGAGCTGATCCTTTAGCTGCAGTAACGTCCAGTGATCTAAACGGGAACAGAGCTAAGAGCCCTGACCCTACATCTCTGGTGGAGACAGGGGTGTTATCCCAGCTCTTATGCATAGGGAAATGAAGCCACAGAGTGCTTATGTGACTTGCCCAAGCTCACACAGCAGAACCCAGGAGTCCTGAAGTCCAGTCTTGTGCTCCTACCACTAGGCATGCTTCCCATCCAAGAGCCGTGTATGGAACCCGACTTCCAGCCTGAGGCTGTGCCCACTGGACCAGCCTCCCCGCTTGCCGTTTGCTCCCTGCACATTGTGCCTGCGAGTGTCCGAGCCCCACCGTGGCTGAGTACAAGTCCTTGCTTCTGCTTTGCCAAGGACAGGAACAGAAATCCCTGAAAGGAATAGCTCACAGGGGACTCCTCTCAGCCTGGGAACTATTCCGCTGCTCGCTCAGGATCACCTCTTCATGGGAAAGCCCGTCCTGAACAGACCTGCGTGTTTTATTGCCTACCTCGAAGCCGAGTATAAATCCCTGTGTGAACAGGCGGTGGCCTAAAACGTCAATGTCTCTGCTATAGAGACACCAGGCAGCTCTGCAAACATGTGCCACTGTAGTCACAGCCTCGACAGGGGAATGTGCTGGGACTGGACAAGTAGCCTGGGCCCGCTCGAAGCAGGCAGCCCGGGGGGAGAAGAGAGCTGCTGATGCTGAAGGGTTGCTTCCAAGTCCTGGCCGCCCAGCTGGCATGTGCCGGCCCCCGAGAGCTCGCAGCCTGATTCTACAAGGCAGGCAATGGAAGTATCACCCTAACTGTGCAGGTGGGGACCTGGAGAGATTAAGCAACTTTCCCCCAGCGACCCTGGTGACGTCGACTCGCCCAGAGGAGAGCTGGGGTCAGTCCTTGGCTAGCCCTGTATCCCCGAGGCTGGCTGCCATAGCAATGACTGAGTCGGTGCAGGTTCGCCATGGAAGTGCGTGGTCACGTGACTCTCTTCCTTTCCCGCGCACCCCGGGCCGCGGCGAAGATGAGCACAGAGAAGGACGCAGCCGCCTGCTCTCCTTGCGTTGCCTTTGTGGCCCTCTGTACAGCACGGGAACGAATCGCATTGGATCCCCTCCTGGCTCTGGTTTTTCTCCCTTCCCACTTGCCTCCGGAGACTGCTAATGCGCTTCCTCCCGGCCTCACCTTCTGACGGGAAGAGCCGCTCTCGGCATCAATGGCTACTTTGTTGTGTGACGGCACATTTTCCAAGGGCGTTTGGCTTTCGGTGCCACGGCTCGGTCCTCGCGGGTTTCAGATCTGTTAAGGAGGAGGCAGTTCAGGGTGGCTAATACCCTAAGAAGCTGGTGTAAATACATTCCTCCCATCCCCGCCTCAGATGGCGAATGTATCAACATTAACCACAGTCCCAACTAAATTCCTGTGCAGAGAATCACCTCGCTAAACTCCTCACCATGCAGTTTCAATTGGCTAAATGACTTCTTGTCACTTCCTGTCCTAACCTGCTGCTGCATGTTATACAGCTGGCTGTGCTCTGCTCCAGAGGTGGCTGCATTTCAGACTGGCACTTGTAGTGGGTTTGATTCCTAGCTCAACTATAAGCCTCAATTATAGCCTTGGGCAAGTCACTTGGTTTCTCTGGCCCTCAGCTCCCCATGTGTAATATGGGGATTATAACGCTTCGTTCCTCCCCCCTTTGTCTGTCTTGGGGCAGGGACGGTCTCTCACTATGGATCTGGCTTCACTAGTGACTCCTCTCCAGTGAGCCTAGCTCAAGTGGGAGCGGCCACACGGTGCAATAACATGAGACCTGCTGTGTCCACTGGCATTGCCCCCCCAGACCCCGTGTGTGGCACTCAGATTTCTAGGGGGACATCCCGAGGTTCTTAGCACTGCAGGATTGTTCCCCGATTAACTGGGGGGGGGGGGAACTTGTCTGTCCTTTCTGGGCGTGTGGGGGAGAGGTGGGGGAGGCATTGGAGGACTAGCAGCTCTCAAGTGGTGCTAGCCTGCGTCTACACAAGGGTGGTCGTGTTAACTGCTGACGCGTTGAACTAACCGGAGCTGTAGCCTGTACCCGCGTGGGCTGGCCGGTGAGTTAAAAGCACCCCCAGCCTTGAGTGAAGGGGGTTTGTGTGTCAACGGGCCCTGAGTTGTAATGTAGGATAACTTTGCCGTGAAGACAAATCCTTAATCCATGTACAGCACCTAGCACAAAGGGAATCTCAATTGGAGCCTCTAGGTGCCACTGGAATATAAAGAACAATACAGTCGAGCAGAGTAGAAGGCTTCTGAGTTCCTGAACTGAGCCCATTTCGGCAAAGCAATTGCCATACGAGACCACGGAGCAAAAAGGAACCACGTTTAAACTAGCATGGTGCGGCCAGGTATATTATATGGCTTCTTATGGCGTCTATGGACAGTCCCCCCAGTCCCTGTCCATCCCTCAGCATCATATTAAAGAACCATGTTCAAGCCAATGTAGGAGAGCCCGGAACGCCTGACTTCCAGTCTGGCCTATTAAAGCCCAGGGCCATCTTTCCATAGTAATAGAAGAACTCCCGCCAGGCGGGGGTAGTTTCCACTATTAAAACTGAGAAGCGGGGAGAGGCAGACAGCGTGTGATTTATAAAGGCTGCCCCTTAGCCAGGTCCCACTGTAACGAGCGTATCGGGGATGCGTTTACCAGATACAGCAACAATCCCACTGCACGTAAAGTTGTTTTTTTTTAAAAAGTCCTTTGTTTCTGGCTGCATGGAGAGCGGATTCTCCACTGCGAACCCAGAGCCATGAAATACTCCTTTGTGAAAGGTGAGAAAAGCCCAAGACAGTTTTGCACATTAAGATGCGATAGGATTACACTGTACAAGTGAATTAGATCAATTCTGTAATGACTGAAGTTCCCACTAGCATCCTGTTTCTCCTCCCCCCGCTGCCGCCGAGCTGTGAGCCATTCACAGCTGTGCAAATGAAACCGGTGGACCAAATTCTGCTCTCAGCCTGCCAACTACTAATCTTCAACCCCTGAGAGCAGGATGTCTAAACTGCCCATAAAATCTGCTCTCCTGCTTCACCTCTGAGAAACACAATCCTTTATGGACAATAAATCTGCAGGAGGGTAGCGTGGGTGGGTGTGCCTGGGTGTATGAGTGTTAGATTTTAATCCACTGTGTTTCATGTACCGCTAGCTAGGTAATAACACGGGACGACTCCCGGCTTATAAAACTAAACTGGCTCTTTATGAAGCACTAATGGAGTTGGCCCTTTAGCTCCTGCTTTTGGTCCCAGGTTCGATTCCCACTGCTGCTCCATCCTGTTGATTCATTAAACTAGCCCCAGTGCTAGATCAGCAATGAAAAATGTTAAGGAAAAGCACCATGTAGACACCTAAGAGCTCACATAAATGGCTGAAGGATCACTCTTGTAGCTACCCGAATAAGAACACAACCACTTGGTATATACCTACATAGCTCTCCACTCTGTGAGTGGGAACCTTGGTCTGCTCCATTATCTTGTAACAAATCCCTGGCCAGCTTGGGGTTTGCAGTTGTTGTTGTTGCTACACACTATCCCACTAGGAACTTGAGGTTAACATCAAGGATAGAACTCAGGCTCTTCTGGTTCAAAAGCATGTGTATCTGCCTCTTGAGCTAAAGGAGAATCACCTTTAACTGTTAGTAGTATAGGGTTTATGACACCCAGCTGAGCAATTCCATCCTGTAGAGGAGAACTGTGCACCTACCATATACTGACAAACTAGTCAGTTAATTCATTCCAATATATATTGAGAGATTGTATATTCACACTCATCCTGGAATTTTTATGGTGTGCAAGTGGTTAGGAGTTTGGTTTGGCATGTTCTGCATCAAAAGCAGTGGTCTTAGTTGGAAACTGCTCTGCAATAGACAGACTCCTCAGTTCCAGCTACAACAGCGGGGGGAGTGGGGGGAAGGAGCTGATTGTTGGCTTTATTTTAATGTTGTCTTAATCTATGTAACCAGTGGAGGAAAAAGATTTACCGCGGGCCAGGTCCCCAGCTGGGGTAAATCAGCACAGTTTGGTGGAATGACACTGATTTACACCAGCTGAGGATCTGGCATCAGGGATTCCAACGCTGCTGACTTCATTGTTGGGAAAATATAGAAGCAAATCTCCTTAGGATCGCTTTGCAGACATGAATATTAATGGTCTTGCTTTGAAGGTTTCAGTTAGTGATGGACCTGAATTAGCCCCCCTGCCCCCCCCCGTCCCCTCAGATCTGAGCCCTCCCCCCCCCCGCAAATCTGAATCCAAACAGTGGGGCTCAGGACCGACTCTAGTGCTTTGTTTTTTGGTCTTTGCTTTTGAAGAGTCAGTGTGTAAATTCCAGCTGGGGAAAAACTAAAGGACTAAGGATCTGTGGCCAAAATCTGACTCCTGGTCTCAGATCAGCCCAAGAGCCCCATGCCGTGCCAATGTCTAGCTAGGTGGGGGCTGCCCTGGATTCACAGCTGAGTCCTATTACGCAAGCAAATAGCCTTGTGCCAGGGACAGGCCTGTGATCTTAGACGTCACAAGCCGAGCAGGGTTGGGAATCATCAGAACGTGGGTGGGAGAGACTGACAAATGTAGGGCGGTCCAGGAAGCTGTAATGGCAGGTCAGCAGAGGGCACTGTTCTATCAACGTAAGCAATTAATTCATTCCTGAGCGTGAAGGTAGGACGGTACTGTCTTCCAAATGAGATACAAAATAGAGGTTCCTGATGCCATGTTGCNATGCTGCAAAACCTCTGTTAGTCTATAAGGTGCCACAGGATTCTTTGCTGCTTTGACAAATGTAGGGCGCTCCAGGAAGCTGTAATGGCAGGTCAGCAGAGGGCACTGTTCTATCAACGTAAGCAATTAGTAGGACGGTACTGTCTTCCAAATGAGATACAAAATAGAGGTTCCTGATGCCATGTTGCCATTAATAACAATCTCCTGGTGCTTCTCAGGAGACTCTGCAGGACAAATCTCAGTTCAGGCTCTCTGCATCTGTGGGTGGTTTTTCACTTCCTCTCTCAAACTCTTGAGGCAGAGCAGTGTGGGCTGAGCACAGAATTGGGACCGAGAAACGTCTGAGTTCTAATCCCACTTGTTCACATGACCTTGGGCTGTTCAGGGTAAGATTTCTGGCTCATTTGGCCTCTCTGCCCGATAGGAATAACACTTACCTCAGAGCGGTGTTTGCAAATCATTTGGAAGTCATCTTCCTGGGTGGTGGTGCTGCATGTGGTTAAACAGCTCGCCTGTTCCACCCTGGAGATGGCTGCATTTCAGTACCACCTGAAGTAGTATGTGTATGTAGAGGGCGTGTGCGTACGCACCCAAATTTAGATCTGGTGTCAATTGGCTTCCACTGCTTTCTCCACTTGTCTGATGTCTTAATCTAGCCTGGAGAAGATCTCTGGAATGAAAGTCTTGGGGTGGTGCTGTTACAGAAATGGCTTGGCTGTGACTTTGTGGTGGGAGACCACTCCCTGCGGCCGGGGGATTTTGCTGCGGGATGACTCTAGCCTTTAGCTAGAGTTGTGTGCTCCTGGGCCCTCAATGAAGAGCTGTGGAGGTACCCAATGCACCTGGTTCTTGGGTTGATGATCCCTGACTTGTGTAGCTTGGTTCTTGTGTCATTAAAACCTCCAACCCCTTTTAGTTTCCCAGTGGCCCTGCTGGGTCTGTCTGGGGAGGGAGTGTAAAGCGACGCCAGGGCATTGGGTGCAGGCCCACCTATCTGTTGGCTGCAAACAAGCCTCCCTCGGAGTCTGGGGCTGCACGAGCCCGGCTTGGACAGCATGCCGAGGGAGGCCAGCAAAGGATGAGCCAGGGGAACTCGCCGCAGGAGCGGGGGGGTGAGGGGGGAGGTTTTTCCAAGGCCTGGCTGTGTTGCCAAGGCGACGCACACTGCACGGTCCCACGGGAATGCATAAAGTCGGGAGTGAGTGGTAAATCTTTGGAGCAGAAACAAAATTGGCCTGGACAGGTGGAGCGAGGGAGCGTGAGGGAAAGGGAGAGAGAAGGAGTGACTGTGTGAAAGGCAGAAGAGAAATGGAAAGGGAGAAGGGGAGTAGGAGAGGTGTTTATGAATGAAAGAAGTGGATCAAGTCAGGGGAAGAGCAAGAGAACGGGGTGAGCAGAATGGAGAAGTGAGGGGGAGGAGGGAGAGCATGGACACCGTGTGTGTGGCAGAGGGAGCGGGGGGAACGGGCGCTGGGTTTGGTTTCTACTTTTGCTGGTGACTCATTGTGTGACCACGGCTAAATCCATCCATTTCGCCACCTGTGAAATAGAGTTAATCATATGTCCCCACCATTGTCAAGACCTTTGAAGTCTTTGGATACAAAGCTCTAAAAGTTGAGCATTCTCACGCCATAGAGTCACAGCAAGAATGTGTTGATTGATTAATTGTGATTTACTTGTGAATCTTCTGCAATCAGAACAATGAGGAGTCCGGTGGCACCTTGAAGACTAACAGATTTATTTGGGCATAAGCTTTTGTGGGTAAAAAACCCACTTCTTCAGATGCATGGAGTGAAAATTACAGATACGGACATAAATATACTGGCACATGAAGAGAAGGGAGTTACCTTACAAGCGGAGAACCAGTGTGGACAAGGCCAATTCAGTCAGGGTGGATGTGGTCCACTCCCAATAATTGATGAGGAGGTGCCAATACCAAGAGAGGGAAAATTGCTTTTGTAGTGAGCCAGCCACTCCCAGTCCCTATTCAAGCCCAAATTGATGGTGTTAAGTTTGCAAATGAATTGTAGCTCTGCAGTTTCTCTTTGAAGTCTGTTTTTGAAGTTTTTTTGTTGAAAGATGGCTACTTTTAAATCTGTTATTGAATGTCCAGGGAGATTGGAGTGTTCTNCTGGGAGGTGTACGTGATGGCCAGTGGCATTCTGTTATTTTCCTTGTTGGGCCTGTCCTGTAGTAGGTGACTTCTGGGTACTTGTCTCGCTCTGTCAATCTGTTTCCTCACTTCCCCAGGTGGGTATTGTAGTTTTAAGAATGCTTGATAAAGATCTTGTAGGTGTTTGTCTCTGTCTGAGGGATTGGAGCAAATGCGGTTGTATCTTAGGGCTTGGCTGTAGACAATGGATCGTGTGATGTGTCCTGGATGGAAGCTGGAGGCATGTAGGTAAGTATAGCGGTCAGTAGGTTTCCAGTATAGGGTGGTGTTGATGTGACCATCACTTATTTGCACTGTAGTGTCCAGGAAGTGGAGCTCTTGTGTGGACTGATCCAGGCTGAGGCTGATGGTGGGGTGGAAATTGTTGAAATCCAGGTGGAATTCTTCAAGGGCCTCCTTCCCGTGGGTCCAGATGATGAAGATGTCATCAATGTAGCGCAAGTAGAGTAGGGGCACTAGGGGACGAGAGCTGAGGAACCGTTGTTCTAAGTCAGCCATAACAATGCTGGCATACTGTGGGGCCATGCAGGTACCCATAGCAGTGCCGCTGACTTGAAGGTATAAGTTGTCCCCAAATCTGAAATGGTTGCGGGTGAGGACAAAGTCACAAAGCTCAGCCACCAGGTGTGCTGTGGCCTCATCAGGGATACTGTTCCTGACAGCTTGTAGTCCATCCTCGTGTGGAATATTGGTGTAAAGAGCTTCTACATCCATGGTGGCCAGTATGGTGTTTTCAGGAAGATCACCAATCCATTGTAGTTTCCTCAGGAAGTCGGTGGTGTCTCAAAGATAGCTAGGAGTCCTGGTAGCGTAGGCTCTGAGGAGAGAGTCCAAATAGCCAGATAATCCTGCTGTAAGGGTGCCAATGCCTGAGATGATGAGGCGTCCAGGATTTCCAGGTTTATGGATCTTGGGTAGCAGATAGAATACCCCTGGTCGGGGCTCTAGGGGTGTGTCTGTGTAGATTTGTTCCTGTGCTGTAGCAGGGAGCTTCCTGAGAAGTAGTTTCTTTTGGTTCTCCTCAGTGGGATCGGAGGATAGTGGCCTGTAGACTGTGGTGGTGGAGAGTTGCCTGGCAGGAAGTATATCCAGAATGGTAAAGGGCTTGGCTGGGCTGTATCACAGAAATCAGTGCGAGGTTTCTGAAAAGCGGCTCTGGTTTTACATTTTGGTAAAGTCGCGGTCTCCAAAGGCTGGCAGGAAACTCTACCCAGCTTCTGTTTGTTGTGCCAACCTCACTGCCGACAAAGCAGTTGAGCTAATCAATTATCCCCAGATAAACAAGCCGTGGTGGGTGGAAGAGAAGGTGTTTGGAAAACTGCATCAATGCAGGAAAAGGGGAAAAAGAAAGAGATGCAACTCTCCAGGGAGGCCTGGCGCTTGGGTTAGCCTCCATTCTACCTCCGGAGCTGGGAATAAATCTCTGAGCCAGTCTGAAGCAATTTGTGCCAATGATCAGGACCACCGTGCCATGCTCATTTGTAACTTTTTATTTTGTGTTTTATATATAGCAGTAGGTTATTCTCATTCTTTTTCCCGTTCCCCTGAGGTAGCAAGCCAAGCAGCATTGCAGAGAAGATGTTATCAACAATATGTGGCAGTTGGCTTGTTATTTCTCATTGCAGCCTTGTTTTGTGATCGTTATTGTGCAGCAGGGTAAATGCTGGTGCTAATCCATTGAAGAATCTGGATAAAAAATGATGCCGGTGACAGGCAATCCCAGGCGATAGCCTCTTCTCTTCCTGCCACGCTTTATTTGGATAGGATGCAAGAATGAATCACTGCACGTACAGTGGAATTAATCTGTCTCACCTGTATCTAGATGGGCACATGGTGCGCTAGGGAAATGTCTCCCCCATTTTACAGAGGGGAAATTGAGGCACAGGGTAGATCACGTGATTTTACCCAACGTCACACATCGAGTCTGTGGCTGAATCAGAAATTGATCACAGCTCTCAAGTGCAATTTCTGTTCATTATCTGCTAGAACAGTGGTTCTCAACCAGGGGTCCGAGACCCCCTGGGGGGGCCGTGAGCAGATTTCAGGGGGTCCGCTCAGCAGGGCCAGCATTAGACTCGCTGGGACTCAGGACAGAAAGCTGAAGCCCCACTGCATGGGGCTGAAGCCCAGGGCCCTGAGCCCCGCAACCTGGGGCTGAAGCTGAAGCCCGAGCAATGTAGCTTCATGGGGGCCCCTGTGGAATGGGGCCCCAGGCAATTGCCCGGCTTGCTGCCCCCTAACGCCGGCCCTGGCTTTATATGCAGAAAAACAGTTGTTGTGACACAGGCAGGCCGTGGAGTTCTTCACACAGCGTACAGTCAACCTGTGGAACTCCTTGCCTGAGGAGGTTGTGAAGGCTAGGAGCATAACAGGGTTTAAAAGAGAATTAGATACATTCATGGAGGTTAAGTCCATTAATGGCTATTAGCCAGGCTGGGTAAGGAATGGTGTCCCTAGCCTCTGTTTGTCAGAGGGTGGAGATCGATGGCAGGAGAGAGATCACTTGATCATTACCTGTTAGGTTCACTCCCTCTGGGGCACCTGGCATGGGCCACTGTCGGAAGACAGGATACTGGGCTGGATGGACCTTTGGTCTGACCCAGTATGGCCGTTCTTATGTTCTTATAGCATGTTGGGGGGGGGGCTCAGAAAGAAAAAGGTTGAGAACCCCTGTTCCAGGGGGTACATCAACTCCTCTAGAGATTTGCCTCGTTTTTACAACAGGCGACATAAAAAGCCCGAGCGAAGTCAGTTCAAGCTAAAATTTCATACATCTTGTTTATACTGCACTGTGTACTCTACATTGTACAATATTTATATTCCAATTGATTCATAATTATAGGGTAAAAATGAGAATAAGCAATTGTTCAGTCACAGTGTGCTGGAAGACTGTGGGATAACGGGATCTTAGTCAATAGGTCAATAACGTGCCATCACTGGTAATTAGTACCAATGGTCAATGATGGGATATTAAAAGTTACTACAGAGAACTTTTTCCTGAGTGTCTGGCTGGAGAGTCTTGCCTGCATGCTCGGGGTTCAGCTGATCGCCATATTTGGGGTCGGGAAGGAATTTTCCTCCAGGGTAGATTGGCAGAGGCCCTGGAGGTTTTTCGCCTTCCTCCGCAGTATGGGGCAGGGGTCGCTTGCTGGAGGATTATCTGCAACTTGAAGTCTTTAAATCATGATTTGGGGACTTCAACAGCTGAGTCAAGGGAGAGAATTATTCTAGGAGTGGGTGGGTCGGCTTTTGTGGCCTGCATCATGCGGGAGGTCAGACTAGATGATCATAATGGTCCCTTCTGACCTTAAAGTCTATGAGTCTATGAGTCTAATACCTTTGTATTTTTATTTTTGATTTTGTAAGCAAGCAGTTTTTAAGTGAGGTGTAACTTGAGGGTAGGCCAGACAAATCAGCCTCCTGAAAGGGGTGCAGTAGTCTGGAAAGGTTGAGAACCACTGGGCTAGACTACCCTTCTTATTCTTGCCTTAACTGAGTTGTGTGTGAATCTGACTGTATATATTTGAGCATATGTGGAGGTCTGTGGGCATGTTTGCACTCTGAGTGTGCGCATGTGCACCGGTGTATTTGTCTGTTTGTGTGACACCCTTATGCAGTGTGTCTCTCTTCCTCACTTGTGGCTGACCCACACAGAGGATAAGAGCCTACTATTGCTGCTGTTTAACAGTCACTCCTTTGCAACAAGTGGTTCATCACCGGGGCAAATCCCAAAAGGATGTGGGCACCTTGCAGATGGAGCCCCACCCAGATCGAACTCTGACAAGGTGCTTAAACTGAATATCCAGCCAGACCACCTTCTCTCCATCGTTGGTGATTTTATTGCGCCGCTGACGCTTTTGGCACCCACGTAATCGCCGGCCAGGTAGCGGCACTGCTTGGTACACGTGCTTTGGAGTTTGTTGGGCTTCCATTCTAATAATGTGTCCAGCTCCCTGGAGACAGGCAGTGCTTCGTGTGGGCTCCGTGACCCGACACCAACGCTCGCAACCTCACAAGCAGAGCTAGGCCTGAACTGCATTTTTCGTTTCGAGGGAAATCTTGCTGGTTGAAACTTTCCAATTGAAATGGATTGGGGGGAAAAAAGGAATTGGAAGTTTCACGTGAAATGAAATCCCCCCCCCCCCCCCCCCAAAAAAACAACTTCAGTGGGGTCAATCAAAACGATTCAGTTCGATAAAACCAAAACTTTCTGGTCTGATTTTCACCTTTTTTATTTTTAATGTTTTTTAGGCAAAATACATTTAAAAAAAAAGTTGTTTGGAAATGGAAATCTACGTGCTTTTTTTTCAACTTTTTTTTTGATTCAAAATAAAATTTCATCCACAATTTTCCTAAAACATTTTGACGAAACGACGCTTTTAACAAAACAAAGGTTGTCGAAAACTTTCCAGCCAGGTCTGCCTGCAAGGTACCCTGGGACCATTTCCTTAACCCTTCATAAAACCCCAGATCTGATGGTTAACGTTACATTTAGAGAGTTTAAGAAAGCATATGAGTGCGTGCACACACTGAACTGCTTATAGAATGTTTCTGGGAGGATTAACAGCTAGGGACTAAAAACAAGCCCCAGATAATTGCTATTACTCAGTAAATGTTAATTATTTCACTTGCATAAAACAACTGGCCTATTAAACCAAAATGAATTCAGGTTTAGAAGCCTTGTTGTTTGTGTGATTGATTGTGCTTTTTCAGTGCAGTCCATGAGCCTCGTCTGGCTCCAGGGTCTGGCAGGCGTCTCCGTGCTCTGTGCCGATCAGGAGAACCTGAGAGCTACTGGCCATTCTGCTGTCCTGTCAGCTCAGCCCGTTGGCAGGAAAACTCCCCCTTACTGGCCACACATCACTGGGGAATGGGGCACTTGCCGTTGTTTAGTTGTAGCTGAAGACACTCGGGGAAGGCGACTTCCCATCACAGCTGGAAACAGGATTTCCATGTAAACCTGATGATGCCGAAAGCTCCCAACGCCCTTTGTAAATTAGGGCTCCGATTCCAGGCTGTATTCAAACAGGGTGTGACTTAGGGTTGATTCTGGCCTCAACCTGAACAGGGTGATGTTTCCTGGGGGTACCCAGGGCCTTTGCACGAGGGAGCCTCGTCTGGGCCCCGTGGGGGTCAGCCCCCTGACGCCCCCAGCCACAGGCCGCACCAGCATCCTCTAGGCCTCGCAGTCCCAGCTTCCTCTTTCCAGGATAGCGATAGGAACACGCCAGCCCCTGAGCCCGCTGGGCGTCACCCTGGAGTGTCCACTGGGCGCTGACAGTATTCACGATCCACTGCTCCCACCGGAGCAGGACACCCCAGCGTACGAGCTGCACCTCAGATCCCTGCCCTGCTGCGCTGCAAGGGACGTAGCCGCTGCCCAGCCGACGCCCTGCTCATGGAGCTGCATAGGAGAGCCTGGGCAGCGTGTCGCATCCCGCGGGGTTAGGCTGACAGTAAGAGGAGAACGGTTTTTAGGGCAGACGTTTCCCACGTAGCCATGGATTTTGGGTGCCTCCACGCTGCTGAACAGCAAACGCTGGTGGGCCAGATTTTCCTTAGAGCTCAGGGTCAGGTTTTCAAGTGATCAGCACCTACCGTGGGGACCACAACGCACTGAGCACCCATCATGCTGAGCCCCTGGGGGGAATCTAGCCCCAGGCCTCTCCAGCTGGGCACCCCGAATCAGAGGTGGCTTTCGAACCTGTGTCCGTGAGTATCTCACTGGGAGGGAGCCAGGGGCTTGGCATAGAGCATGGGGTATGGAGCCTTTCACCATTTTACACACAGGCCAGGGCCCTGTTGGCTGAGAGAGGCAGTTTGGTGCAGGGGTGCTGGAACTAGGGGTGCTGGGGGGGCTGCCGCACCCCCTGGCATCACATACAGGAGTTACAGTTTGGTTCAATGCCTCTCAGCACCCCCTCTGGACCCATTGTCCCAGCACCACTGCTTTGGTGTAACGAGCTGCTGAGTCTCAGTCCAGTTGCTAGTGGGACATGTGTCCACATCATAAAAACCCATCATTCAACCCTCCAGCTGCCCTGCCCATAGAGCCCCCCTGCTGGCCCCTGCTCAGCCGGCGGGGGCGGGGGGTAACGTGGCGAGTGCTACTGAGGATCCAGAACGGTCTCTCTGTGGACAGAAAGACACGGTCAGTCCCAGCCCCTGTATAACACCAGTGTGGCAGTCTGCTCCATGCTGCCTGTCCTGCCACCCTAGTGGGGCAAACACACACCATTGGCTGCCCCCCCCCCCTGTGTAGCCCCGTCCCCCGCTAATGAAGTCACTTGCTCCAGCTAGGGGAGCTCCAGAAGCAAAGCTGAGCTGCCCGATGCCCTCGCGTGGGGATACCCACAATGCCCTTCCAGCTACTGCCTGAGCTCTGGGCAGAATCCAACGTGCCATTGTGACCAACCACAGCTGCCCCCTCCGGCTCTTGGGAGCCAGATCGGCCGCGCGTGCCCATGCCAACCTCCTCCTGGCGGCTGGCCTTGTTGAGCCTGGATTATAAATAGCTGGGGGAAGAGGAGATGTTTAAAACCACTTTGTAAACAAGCTCTCTGCTCCCAGGGAAGGGCTGGGAGGGTGGAGTGAATGGAGATGCTCAAAGGAGATTGTTGCTCTGGGGGGATCTTTCTGCCATGGCCTGAATGAATGCCAAGGGGGCGGTTCTGCCCGCTGTCTCGCTGCAGCTTTGCCAGGTAACTGGGAAACACGTGCCTGCCCTTCCTGCTGCCCCCACCTGCCCATTCCAGCCCTGCCTACGGCTCCCGTACGCCAGTGCCCTCTCCTCCTGCTCTGGCCAGCTCCCTCTCCGGTGCATCCGCTCCAATTCCGGTGCATCAGGCCAGCTCCTCCATACTGGCTTATCTTGCCCCCTCCCCTGGGCTAGGTCCATCTCCCCCACTCACGCCGTTCCTCTCTCTTGTACGTCATGGGGGCTCCTGGGAATAGCTTCGGCACCGCCCCCTCTTGCCATAGCATGCCACTGTCCTGAGCAGGGCCGGCTCCAGGCACCAGCTGACCAAGCAGGTGCTTGGGGCGGCCACTCGGGAGAGGGGCGGCACGTCCAGCGATTCGGCGGCAATTCGGCGGAGGGTCCCTCACTCCCGCTCGGAGCGAAGGACCTCNTTCGCTCTGTGCTCCCCACCCAAGCCCTGGTTCACTGACGTTCTCACACGAGTCCAGCTCAGTCCATCCCTCTCAGGGTGTCAGGCTCCCCCTCCGGCACTCGCCCTCTGTCCCCCTCTCCTCCCAACCCCCCTTCTCCCACACTATTAACCATTGAGTTCCCGTGTCGGCAGCAGCTCCCCTCCATCAGTCGTCTGTGGCCTGGAAGATTGTGGTAACTCCCGAGTTGATTTGAACATCCAGATTGTCCAGGGCAGGTTGTGTGTCCCCAGCTGGGCCAAACACACCTCGGTTCTTGGACTGGAGACCCCCGAAGGGAAAGCCAGAGTGCAGGAAGTGGGGTCAGGGAGGCAATGCTGGAGACCGACCGCTTTAAAGTCAGTCCCGAAGCATGTCTCAGCCTGGTGCGAGGGAGGTGCTCTACTAAGCGTGAGACATAATAAGTAGCTCGTGACCACTCACGGTCATTAGCAGTCCCATGGCAGTTTTCACAAGAGGAAGGGTATAGTGACTTGATGTCAGTCCCGATAATTATGTTCCCGCTCTACTTTTCAGTTGCATGTGAGATTCCTCACTTCCTGTCCTGAACAGTTGTGAAGTGCTGCTGTGTGGTGTTAAATAAATGCAGGGTTCCACGCCAGAGACGGCTGCATTTGAGGCACACATTGTGTGGTACCTGCATGTATGGAGCATGTAAACCACAATTGTGTCCTTCAGGATGAAAGACTTAAAGGACCCAAACTTGGGCTAAATTCATCCTTGGGGTATCTCCATGGACGTCAGTGACTGGCACTCAGATACCATGGAGATGAGCACCTAACTCGAGCAGTAACGGGATTTAGGCCGTAATGTTCTTTTTTCAGATATTTGATTTTGACTCTAGCTGAATTTTCATTGCCGTTCTCAAGCCCAGACTCTTGCCCTGCCTGCTGAACCTGTTGTGGGTTTGTCTCCTGGTTCTCCGGATACTTAATGAGATGTTAATGAGCTGCTCATTGCTGAAGTAGATAGGACTCTAGGAAAAGAGACACTGCCTGCGGGGCTGCTGTCATGAAGAGGAAAGTCAAACTTGAGCATGTAATGCAACGCATCATTCCCCAGGCTAGACAATCTCTCCGTAGCCAGGTTGTCCAGTGGTTAGGGCACTTCCATGGGACTTGGGAGAGCTGAGATAAAGTCGCTCAGTCTGTGCCTCGGTTTCCCAATGTGGAGAATAGTTGGCCCTACCTCACAGGTGTGTTATCGGGATAAATAAATTAAAGACTGGCCAGTGCCCAGATACAATGACGATGGGTATGATAGAAGCACCATAGATAGATAGGTATAAAACACTGCACGTTTCTGTCTCCATAGGGTTAGGACAGAAGTATCTCTAAACTGGAACCCCATATCCTAACCTCCCTCAGTTTGGGAGAAATTTTGGCTCTAGATCCAAACTTTGCAACTTAGGACCATCTAACGGGTGAAAAGGGGGTTAAACTGAGTTCCTGACATTAGTCAATCAGTCAATATCTCCTTGCACTTTCCACAAGAATCCCAGGGGTTAACCCCAGGACCCTGGTCTCTTTCTACCTGGTGTAATTCGGCCCCCGGCATTTCATCCTGCAGTTCTAACAGGCTACAGGTTTCAGTCTTATGCTGTTGCAGAGTGTTGCTGTGCTCTGTCAGGCAGCTCCACCCCAGAGGTCGCTGCATTTTAGTGCTGGTGTAAACTGATCTCGAAAGGCGCTGTAGAAGCCTTTAGTTTGAAAGCAGTGAAGTGGTGATCATTATGTTGCAGTTGATGGTTTGTAATTCTCTTTGCAAAATATAGTGACGGGAACTGGGTTAGTTACTCCGGATTTACACCGGGGAAACTCGGAGTAGAGCTGGGCTCCATGTTTGTGCCCAACAAGATTTAACAACCGGCATCCCCCACAAGTTTAAATCCCAGGCTTGTTTTGAACATCTGTCCTGTCTCATCTAGCCCTGAGTTACAGGATCATTGTCCTAATTCCTGCTGTCCGGAGCCCCCCTACGTCTCGTTCCCACATGGTGTTTACATTCCAGCAGCACAGCGGGATGGCTGGAGAGGATCCGTTCCTTGGCACAGCTGCAGGGGGGAGCGGGTCCAGCTGCGATCACTGCCTTGCAGTCAGTTGCTTGTTTGCATGGTGGTTATCAGGGGTGCCCCGATAAGCTGTATGCTGGCGCTGGGTGCTGGCAGTCTGATCTGAATGCTGGGACGGGCCGTGGGAGGGTGTCTCTGCTCCAGAAACAGTCCCACATGGCGTACACCAGGTTCCTGTCTGCTCAGCCGTCACAGCCTTTTTAGCAGGATTTAAAACCACCTCCCCCTCTAGCACCCTCCAGTGAGAAAAACACCCCCTTGGCACCATGCTGAAATTAACTAACTGCAGTGCAAATTCGGCTTGTTCCCTCTGGTGGCCCCTTTGCCCTGCTCCACCCTGCTATGGCCTCTCCAGAGCTTGCTTTCTGTGACTAGAGTGGGGACCACGTGGGATCAGTTTGACAAACCAGTTGAGAGAAAATAAGAACCGCTCCAAATCCCAAATCCAGATGCCTCAGGGACTCTGCACAGGTATTTTCCCTCTGTTTGTCATTTTTTCCACTGCCTCAATTCTGACTGGAAGAGTCAAAATCTCATAGGGAGGTTTTCTCCCTGGTATTTCCAGTCCTGGCCGGAAGCAGGAATGACTGGGGAAGCTGGTTCCCAGCTTCGCTGTGCAGACCCAAGTGGTTTGGAAGCCTCAGATAAGCAGCATCTGTATTGGGGGGAGGGGTGTGTGGTTTCCAAACCAGACTCCTAGAGCTTTCCCGTTCTCATGCCCTAGCACAAGGCCACAATGTTTGGGTTGCAAATAAATGGCAGAGGGATCTCCATTTAAAGGGACCCAGTTCCTTTTCATCTGATTTGTTGGGGGGAAACATAATCAGGAAACATTTTAACAAAAACTTGACAAACCTTAAATCTTGGAGCCAACTTTGCTCTGTTATTGGGTAAGGTCCACACCTCTGCTGGCTGAGGGGACAAACCCTGAGTAGTTCCCTGCTGGATGCTGCCGAAGGGAAAGTTCACCCCCCTGCTGGCATCATTTCTCCCCTTCCTCTGGGTCCTGGAGGGAGCAGTGGGGGGCAGAGAGCCAACGTGAGGGCACAGGGCTGGTGCAGGGCTTGTGCAGATCCTGTGGGAGGGAGCTTGTGGGCCGTGGTGCAAAATCCCCTGCTTGTTCTTTGCTGTGCAAACCCCTAAGGAATGTTGACAGTGAAACTCCCCTCTGGCGTTTCCAGTCCTTCAGGCATGTTGTTCCCATGTCAGAGAGAATCTCCGGGCTGATCAATAATTCAGCCATCAATAACTCTCATTAAATTAGGGAGTGGGAATGGGGAATCCCATGGCTGACCCCCATTGATACCTCTAGAAGATCCCCTAGTGTTTCTGTTCTTTGCTTATTATTAAAGGGCCAACCATCTATTTGATGCTCCTTGTAGATTTCACCCTTCGCCCTGCACCCGTGCACACATTCTGGGGGCTGCTGGGAAATCACCGATGCCTTGCTGTTAGTTTCTAAGTGAGGAAGTTTCAGAATGATCGGTGCGTGCAGAGCACCCTCCCAGCACCCCGGTGTATGCTGACACTGCCCCGGCCGCAGCTGATCCAGGAAACGAACAGCGGCCTTTCCAGTGCTTAATTCGTAATGAAAGAGGTGCTGGGGCTCAAGTAATGTTTTTCCATTCATAACTGATGCAGCAAAGCCCAGAGGTGCCAGGACTATGAACTGCCCAAGCGTAGAGGTGCCTGGCACAAATTAAGCACTGAGCCTTTCCAGGAAAAGGGAGCCATCCTCGCCCAAATTGGCAAGAGCTCCTAGAGCCACATCTTCAAAATGGTGGTTGATAGTCCGGTTGTGGTCAGTTCTTCTGTCTCTTTGCACATGCGCAGTTAGACCGGTGCCTGTTGGCGTCTGCACACCTGAGGCTGCGCGTTTCACATACGGAGTGTGAAATTGACGCCCGTGTAGCACCAGGCTTCTGCGTGACGTAAGCAGCACCTGAGCTTTGGGCAGACCCTCCGCACAGCTATCAATTTCACCCGCAGAAACTTCCGCATTTTCTTTTGTAAAGGCCGTTAGCATGGGGGGTTGTGGCAAGGTTTGGTCCCGTGCTCTGTAGCTGGCGGTCACTAGGGACACTGCTTGTCTGGCGTCACTTGCTTCTTGCAGAGAGTTTCTATGTGACGCAAATAATCCTCAATGTAATATCCACAGGAACATGCGTGTGGGTGCGTGTGTGGGCGTGTGGGTGTGTGTGTATGCGTGTGGGTGTGTGCGCGGGCGTGGTAAGTAACTCGAATGCAAAAAAGCGTCTCACAGTGTCAGACCCAGCTCTTTGGGCCCCCTGTGCACCTTTATGGGTCCCCTGGAAATGGAGCCATGGGGAGCCCTGTAACTATTATAGCCCTTCCAGGTACCTATTGTATCTCATCCTTTTTTAAAACAACTCACTAAGCCCTTTGCCATGATAAACCAGTAGCAGAGAGTTCCATGGGTTGCTTGGATGCCATGTGAGAGATTCCACTGGGATCTTTTGCAACCTTTTAGGTTTCCTCCAGTGCTCCCTGGACCTTTTAAGATGGGACCCGGCAAAGAGGGGCTCCCGTGCAGGCTGCGATATCGTTATTGTCAGACGCTGCTGGTGACTACTGCAGTAGTTTCTAATATTGAGGGTGACTGGCAGACGCTAATATACCCATTCTTTTTATTGTCCTTACTCTTTTCCAACCCAACCCATCCCATCCTCAACAACAGCAGCTAGGGGTCCCAACAAAGATTAGGGTGTGATGCTTCTCGGGGGGCCCAGGGCTCGAAGGCACCTTGCCCTTAGTGGGCGGACATCTTGTCTGTGCCTGCTATGGGTCAGCTCCCCAACTCCACAAGCACTGCCCCTCTCGGCCGACGCAGGGCTCTGCTGTCTCTCTGCGGGTTAGCGATAGGCACGCTCCAACCCTCGAGCCCTCCAAGGGTACGTCTGGGGTAAAAGACCTGCGGCACGGCCAAGGCTGGCTCGGGTTCAGGCTGCGAGGCTAAAACTCGCTGTGTAGACATTCAGGCTCAGGTGGGGACCCGAGCTTTGAGACCCTCCACCCTCACAGAGTCCCAGAGCTCAGGCTCCAGCCGAGCCCAAATATCTACACAGCGACTTTTCAGCCTCAGAGCGCAGGCCAGCCATGGGTTTTGTATCCCTGTGTAGATGTACCCACAGTGTCTCCCTGGAGTGTCCAGCCCCTGCTCCACTGCTCCCACAGGAACAGGACACCCCGGCGTACCAGCTCCACCTCAGAGCATCGCTCCGCTTAACTCACAGCACTTTGATATTCTTATCGTGAAATCAAGTATAAGTTTATTTAACAGAGCACGAGAGATTCAAGGGATGGCAAGTAGACGTTTTGGAAACAAATGGTCACGTATAAAATAAAATCAGAACATGCATTCTAGAGCCTAGACTTAGGGCAGGTCTGCACTTACAACGCTGCTGTAACGCTTAAGGGAAGACACTTCTACGCTGATGGGAACATAAGAACGGGTCAGACCCAAGGTCCACCCAGCCCAGTATCCTGTCTTCTGACAGTGGCCAATGCCAGGTGCCCCAGAGGGAATGAACAGAACAGGGAATTATCAAGTGATCCATCCCCTGTCGCCCATTCCCAGCTTCTGGCAAACAGAGGCTAGGGACACCATCCCTGCCCATCCTGGCTAACAGCCATTGATGGACCTGTCCTCCATGAATTTGAACCCTGTTACAGTCTTGGCCTTCACAACATCCTCTGGCAAAGAGTTCCACAGGTTGACTGTGCGTTGTGTGAAGAAATACTTCCTTTTGTTTGTTTTAAGCCTGCTGCCTATTAATTTCATTTAGTGGTCCCTAGTTCTTGTGTTATGAGAAGGAGTAAATAACACTTCCTTATTTACTTTCTCCACACCCGTCATGATTTTATAGACCTCTGTCATATCCCCCCTTAGTCGTCTCTTTTCCAAACTGAAAAGTCCCAGTCTTCTTAATCTCGCCTCATACGGCAGGCATTCCATACCCCTCATCATTTTTGTTGCCCCTTTCTGAACCTTTTCCAATTCCAATATATCTTTTTTGAGATGGGGCGACCACATCTGCACACAGTATTCAAGGTGTGGGCGTACCATGGATTTATATAGAGGTAATACGATATTTTCTGTCTTATCATCTATCCCTTTCCTAATGATTCCCAACATTCTGTTCGCCTTTTTGACTGCCGCTGCACATTGATGGGAGAGCTTCTGCGTAGTTAATCCACCTACCTGAGAGGCAGTAGCTGTGTCGAAAGGAGACACCCTCCTGCAGACATAGCATTGTCTAGGGGCTAGGAGCGGGGGTTAAGGTCGGTATAACTATGTTGCTCAGAGGTATGGACTTTTCATAGGTCTGTAGTGTAGACCTGGCCTTAATTAACAAGATACTCTGCTGTCTAATAAAATATTGCTTACCCCAAATCTTTGCAGTGCTTTACAACCAGCCTAGGTGTGACCCTTCTTTCATGAGACAAGCACATTGTCAGTTTGCCTTCTAGGCAACAGCTTCAGTGTGTCTCTTTGCATTCCAAGCTATACCAGAACGATCTTTATTCATAAACAGGGCACCCCCCTGCTGTTTGCTTTTTCCTGTAGCTTTCCTCACTTGTAGATTTCGCAGTCTCTCAATTCCCACCTGGCTCAGCATGCAAATAGGGCTGCGTGAGGCAGACAATACACAAATGGCCAGACAGGGAGACAAGTTACCTCCTGCCTGCAAGGAACATCTCCGAGGTCTGTCACCTCCTGGTGACCTGCCTTCACTCTAAGACCTTAAGAACATCTTTTTTCAGTATAGATACAGAAATCCTTAAATATTCTCCGTAGATACATTTTGCAATAATTATGACGACCAGTCAGCAACTGGCTCTCAGAAGAGACCTCACATGCCCTCTTTGGTCAGCTATTATGTAGATATCTGACCCAGGCATCCCTGTACCACCCCATGTATCCCTTATGCCTCTGCCAGTTAGCACCAAGCGGTCTCTGGGTCACACAGGGCCCCATTGTGCTGGGCATCGCACTAACTCATAGCAAGAGACAGTCCCACCCCAGAGACCTTACAGTCTAAATAGGAGGGTAAAGGCAGGATAGCCAGCCCCTCTTTAGCGATGGAGAGCTGAGGCCCAGATCCCTGGAAGTATCTAGGCACTGGAATCAATGAACCATTGCTACCAATGGGAATTAGGCACCTAAATACCTTGGAGCGCTGGGCCAGAGAGACGAAGGTTATGTCGACGCTTCAAGTGAAGGTGTGTTTGTAGCCCAGGCAGGTACATCTTCACCAGCTTTAATCTAGCTGCAAGTACTACTGGGAGTAAAGCTGTAGTAGCACGGGGTAGCAAGGCAAGGCAAGCTTGCCAGGGCCTGGTTGCTAGCCCATGTGTGAGGTAGCACCTACCAGCCCACGCACACTCCCGACATACCCCAGCTGGCCAACCCAAAGTCACCCGGTGACTGTGACAGAGCCAGGAATTGAACCTGGATCTCCTGAACCCCAGGCCAGGGGCTTAACCAAAGAGAGGCCACCCCTCCCTTCCTGATTGGTGCCCAAAGGAGACGGATCTGTTTCGATTCAGCAGCCTGCTCGGACTCCAACGCTGTTTTCTGCTCATCGGTACCATGTGGCTGGGCTGGCACATTAGCAGAGCTGGCTGACGAGATCGTCTTGGCAAAAGAGAAACAGAACATGAAACTTCTGGAGGAAACCTCTTGACATCAAAGTGATGCGCTCTCTCTTTTCCGGAGCGTAGCGGGGAGTTACACATCTCCATCTTTAGGATGAAGGAGGTAGTTGCCATAGTTACTGTTGTCATGTCAATGGCTACTGGAATAGGGCCTAATAGCATTCAGGCAAGATTCACCACCGCGTCTACCTGTGTTTAAAGACTGAGTGATTGATTTGTAAGTCTCTCTTCTCCCCTAGCTTACAACACTGTATTAAATCGACACGCTCAGCAGCTAAGATCTCTTTGCAACAGCGGTAAATTTCATTTCGAACCCAACCTTCGGGGGTGGGAATTGGCCAATTTCTTTCTTTGAATGCACTGAGAAACTCTGAGGGGAAACATTTATTATAAAGGATGGCGAATGTCCGAGAAATAGCTCTGAGATGACCCAGGCCAATAACATGCCAAAAAATATACAACCTCCAATCCTTCCATCCTCTTTAGAGAGTAGCTAGTGTCTGGGCCCGATCCTCGGCTGGTGTCAGTCAGCGTAGTGCCATAGAAATCAGCACAGCTATGCCAACTGACGATCTGACCCTCCGTGTTTTTCTGCACATAACTGTCCATTTCATCACACTGGCTGCAGTAGCGGCGCCAGCTTTTTCGCCGCCCTAGGCGGCGGAAGGTCCCGCCCCCCAAATGCCGCCCCCAACAGGGGCGGCGGAAGGGCCCGCCCCCCAAAGTACACCAACGACCGGGGCGCCGGCGCCCCCCAAATGTTCGTGCCCTAGGCGACCGCCTAGGTCGCCTAATGGGTTGCGCTGGCCCTGACTGGCTGGGTGCAAGAGTGTGTGTGTATAAATATAATAAAAAGGTTGTGCGTATAGAAAAGTCCTATCGAATTTATCAGGGGCTCTTTGAAATTAACCAGGGTTCCGTAGAACTTACACTAAATACCTGTAGGGTTTTATAGAGAAGAAATTACTTCTTATAGGAGGTTTGGTTGTTGTTGTTCTTTAACCATCCTATAGGATTCTAGAGCAAGACTAGAACTCTCTGTTAAATTCTGTAGGATGGGTCAAAAATCCTAGCATCTATTCAATTCTATATGGCTCTTCCCTACGGGGAGGTGGAAGTGTGTGAGGTGGAGGTGGTATGGGTATCTGTGTGCTGCGGGAGGGGGTGGGACCATGGGGGTGGGAGGTGAGGGAACAGGTGGAGCAGTGGGAATGGGGAGGACTCTGAATGGAGGAGGGTGTGACTGGGATGATTGTATGGGAGTAGTGGAGTGTGGGTATATGGTGTGTTGGGTGTGGGAGTGTGTGTCGGGTGTGTGCATGAATAGGGGTGCGTGGGGAGTGGGTGTAAGGGATACAGTGGTTGTGCAGGGACCCATGCTCCCTGAACATGTGCTTTTGCTGGGCTGTTAGCTCAGTCCCTGGAGTCTTTTCTCAATCCTGGCCTCCTTGACAGGGAGGAGTCATTGTCTAGTGGTTAGAGCAGGACTCCTGGGGTCTCTGCTGCTCTGTCAGGGATTCACTATTTGATCGTGAGAAAGTTGCTTACTTTTCTGTGCCTCAGTCTCCTCATCTGTAAAATGGGGATGATAGTTCTGGCCTTCCGGGGGCAGGGCGCTTGTGAGGTTTAACACATGCCTGCATGCTCCCGTGGCAGACAGCGGAGAGGGATGCAGCACCGTCATTGTGTGGGGCGTGAGCTGAGGGGCTAGCCTGAGCCGTTGCTAGCTTCCCGGCACTCTTGGCTGAGGATTTGGATGCGCTCTGGGTTGCTGTTGGATTGACGGCCTTGGCTGTAGTTCCTGGTCATTCCACCCAAGGTCCAGAGGGGAGACACAAAAGGGATCATAAACAGCTGTGATTAGCATCTGCTTTTTGGGGGCGGGGGTCTTTCCCAGCTCCATTAATAACCGGAGGACGGGGGGGTTCTTTGAGGTCACCAGTGTGGGATCTTTGTTGTCGGCTTGTGATATTGTATTTAAAGCCATCAAACCTGCACCCAGATCGCTTAGCTGCGGGTGGGGTTTGTCTCCATCGCTCGCTAACAAACATGATCGCTGCCGAGAGGCTGAAAACCAAGGCAACGAGGAGTCACTGGCTGTGGGATGATTTACCCTGGTGTTGGGACTAGACCCACGCCCAGGTATGGCACAAGGCCGAGCAATAGGGCTGTCAGTGGGATAACTGAATAGTGGTTGCATTAGGTGCTGGGCTGCCTGTGACCACCTCACCAAGCGCTGGGATGCTCTCAGCTTGCTTAAGCTAAACAGCAGCCGGCTGGTCTGTATTTGGATGGGAGACTCCCAGGTCCGGTGCTGATTATTCACTGCTGGGCCAGGGGTGCTGTGCTGTGCCCATCCTTCAGCAGCGGGCGGTGTTTAAAGCTGCTGGAGCCCTTTTCTCCAGGGGTAGGTGGTTAATCCTGCTGACTTGGGCAAATCCCAGCTTGGCTGATCATTACTTTCCCCCTTTCCAAAAGCTCCCTGTGCAAACCAGCATGCAGCTGGGGGGGTGAACGAACAAGCCGCTTACTTTCCTCAAGGTATCCCAGCTCCCATATGGAGACCAGCTCTCACCTTATTGTGGCTCCCGGAGACACAAACACCCCAAGCCCTGGAGCTCAAACACCGAGAAATTCTGGTGTGTGAAGGATCTACTGGTGCCAGCATACTCAGCCCCAGGCTCTCCCGTGAAACATACTCCTGGCAAGGAACCGATCCCAGCGGGGGTTGGTCACTGCTGCAGATCCTCTGAGGATCTCCCCATGCATTTTACAAGGAATTATTATTCCCATCCTTGCCCACGGTCACGCAGCCAGACAACGGCAGAGTCCCGTCTAGAACCCTGCCTTAGAGCACAGCCACTGGCCTGCGGGAGCTGGGACTCTCCAGCTACCACAGCCGACTTGGGGGAGCTGTGTTCAGAGCCAGCGGGCTGCTGCTCTGTCTTCTGCTGCTGGCCTCTCCACTCACAAAGGGTGACAGCGTACGGAGAAGCCGGGATCCCAGCTACCGTGTGCTCCAAGCCTTCGATAAAGCCCAGCCCTTGCCTCCTGCGACCGTACTGGCTCCAGATTCAGTTTGTCTAACGAAGCCCTTGTCTGATGCGGGGAAGGCAGCTCGGTGCTCCTCTGCCAGGAGGCATTCGCCAGTGAGATGTCGTTTTATCAATGGGAGTTGCTTTTCCTTGGCTCGCATGGCTCCAGCCGGGTAATTGGCTCCCCTGTGCAGCTCTCCTCTCCATTCTGCGCGCCAGCACCCACCAGAGAGCTGGGGGAGCATGTGAGAAATGCAGCTGCAACTCAGCCCGCTGCACAGGGGTATTGCATTAGGCGGCTGGTGCTGGGGGTTGAGTTGGCTGGGGAGGGAACCGGGGAGCTTGGTGCAGCTGTCTCTTGGGAGGGCGAGGACTAGAGCCTAAAGCCCGCTCCTGCGTGTTGTTGAGCTGCTGAGGGGGCATGGTAGCTGGCGGGTTATTTCCATCGGGAGCTGACGGCCTGCCAGGGATCCTGCAGCTCTGTACGCGGCAGGGCCTGCAAGGTTGCTGCGCTCCAGCTCGATTGACACGGGGGTGCACCGAAGCATCAGCTCTAGGCATCGCCATCTGCACTGCCTGCCCATCACCTTCCCTGGCACGTGTGCTGGGTAACCAAGGGGTGAGACGTGGGTGTGTCTGAGGAGCCGGATTCATACGACTGAGGGGCTCATCTCTCTGTGAGAACCTGGCTTACCACGTGTGGTTCTGTCTCCCTCTGGTGGCTGGCTACAGCAACTATAATGAGCCACGCCCTAACGTGGACGAGTTACCTTCTCTCCAGTGAAATGGGGTCGTGCTACTGAGGCTGAATGTCCAGGTCTGATTCCTCGCCTCTGCATGCAAGCGGCCCTAAGTTTGCAACATATACAGAGAGCGAGTGACCGAGCTGGGAAGAGAACCCAGGAGTCCTGACTCCCAGTCCCCTGTTCTAACCACTAGATCACACTACCTTCCAGAACCAGGAGAAGAACCCAGGAGTCCTGCCTACCACGGTTGCAGCTACCAGGCCACGCTCTTTCACTCCACGGTTGTGGTTGGCACACTCGTTGCTTGGCCATGTGTATTATAACCACGCAGTCCCAAAGTGCGGCACAGGCAGGACATCTGTGATCAGAAAAGCATCGTAGCCTGGGCGTGGACTTCCCCCAGCTCTGAATATGTGGCTCAATCTGATCCCTCCCTCCCATGGCGAGACAGGGAAGTTCGGGGCATCCTCGGTCACTTCTTTGCTGAGATTTCTGAAGCTGTGGATGTTTTCACTTGCTTACCTAGTGGGAACAGACCTGGCTGGAGCTGAGCTCGGGCAAGCTGAGCAGTGGGAGCACAGGGGTTTCTTCAAGGTCAGTCTTGATTGAGCTACCAGAGAGGTCACTTCCCGAGGCTGAGGATGCAGGCGGAGTGGGGTCGCTTGGCTTTCCAGGTCTCTCATGGCTCCCTTTGGTTGGGAAGCGACCTGCAGATCGGGGTGTGTTTAGCTCAGCCACCCTGGCCCTGCCCCTGTCTCCTCTGGGAGCAGGTCCAGCTGCACATGGCCCTGCTTTAGTGACTCCTGCGGGTGGCCCCATGTGCCCCTTCCCGGGGCCAGCTCTGTAAGGCGGGGGGGATTGTGGGTGAGGCCCAGAATTGGGAGTCAGGTTTCTATTCCTGGCTCTGCCAGGGACCTGCTGGGTGGCACCGGACAAGCTGCCGCCCTTCTCCGGGACATTTCCCCTCCTGCACAACGGGGGTGATAACACAGACACGCCGCAGAGTGCATGGCTGGGGGACCGAGCCCTGACAGAACAATAGCATCAATCTGTGCGAGTGAGCCCGGGTAACAAGCCTGAGCAGCGTTCTAGGGCACCCTGATCGGCTTGTCTCTTTCCCAGCTGGAGGGTGCAAAAAGGGAAAGATCACGGTGGGGGTTAGTGTTTCCACAAGCATTTGCACCTAAGTTCAGGCAGATCTTGGCTGACACTAAGGAGGTTAAAAGGGACCTCACCCTGCTTCTAGAAATCCAGTCTCCCGAGTCATCCCCTATGCAGCAACAATCACGGCTTGTTTCGTATCATAACTAACGCAATTTGCTGTCAGTCTAGAGCAGTGAACAGTAAATCCCGACTCCCGGGTTCTAGTCCCGACCCTGCTACTAACCTGCTATGCAGCCTTGGGCAAGTTGCTTCATCTTTCCCTTTGTGTCCAATAGGGCTCATGAAAGTCACCTGCCTTTTCGGAAGCTTTTATGACTTGCGCATAGGGTGACCAGACAGCAAGTGTGAAAAATCGGGACAGGGGGTGGGGGGTAATAGGAGCCCATATAAAAAAAAGCCCCAAATATCAGGACTGTCCCTGGTCACTCTACTTGCGCGATGAATGTGTAAAGTGCTTTGAGATCCTCTGGTAGAAACGGCCACTGAATATGAGAGGGTGCAATGCGATGGCTTCTAACTGAAGAGTTCCTCTGTGCTCTGCTTTGCCCCATCGTTCGCCTCATACGCGGAGTGAGACCATGGCGTGTCGCGAAGCGCGGGCCCTCACGTGCTAGGAAGCGGGGAAGCCCCAGAGCCACTCCCGGTGTCTGGTTTGACGTGGCGCTGGGGCAGGACAGCCCGCTCTGTAACCAGGACCAGTGATCAGAGCAGGCAGCCCAGTAGCATGGGGGGTGGGCTTTCCCAGCATGCTGGGCCGGAGATAATGAACCAGCGAGTCAGCCTGCTATGAATTTCACAGCTGCGTCCAGGAACAGAGCCAGGCTATGGATCTGTTTCCTAAATTGCCTTGCCAGTGTCCAGGCTGCCAGTCCAGATCTCTTCAGCCCCGGCTTTCCCCTGGAGCCGGCCTCTGCGGCCATGCCAGTGGCGTGCTCAGGCTGGCGCCGGGGCGGGAAATGCCAGGGAGCTGATGCAGGCTGACACGCTTGGCTGTGGCTCCTGGCTGGGTTAGCTAAGTGGCTTCGCTGGAAGGGCTGGTCATTCCGCCACCCCTTGCAGATGGCTCTTGTGGGGTATTTCTTGTTAGCTACAGACACCGAGAGACCAAAGCACCATCGCTGTCCCCTGGGACCCATGGGGCTGGGGAAGTGACTTTGGGGAGGATTTGTCTCTTGCCAAGTGCTGTGCACAATGAGCCACGGGGACTCCCTGCCTTCCCCCGGCACATGGGGGGCTACCCCATACTGTGCTCACCAGTTATAGGGCGGGCCACATCGTAACACAGAGAGTGTCTCCTTGACGCCTCCCCACCTCTCGCCTGGCCTCCAGTTCCCTGATCCCCTCTCCACCCGGCCTCCTGCCCCCGCCTCCCCCGGCCTCCCACCTTCCCTCCTTTTCATAGTCTCTGGGGCAGCAACAGCAAGAGCTGACATGGCAAGTAACAGGCGGGATGTGCCTGACGTATTTTTAGCTTCCTTGACTGCGGCGCAGCAGCTGGAAAGAGGAAGGAACCCGCGCTGTGAGGTCAGCTGGCTCCGCGCCCCCCATTGTCCACTGCCCACAAGTGCAGAACATCTGCTCTCGAGCTTTGCCCAAGCTGGTTTCCAACGTCTCCCCGCCGCCTGCCTGCTAGTCGCTGTCACCGCTCGAACCTGCGATGAAACAGCCTCCGAGGCAGTATGGGTGAGAGCCACTGACTGGCCGGCTGGGATACTGATCCCCCGACATCTGACTCTGGCGTCATGGGCATTTGCCTGAAAGGGTTGGGAGAGCGAGGGGGTGTTTTGGCATCAAACCCTCCCCGCCCCGCCGGGGGATGTTTTATTCATGGTGAGTTGGAACCTGTTGGAAACTCCCATGGGAGAGGGGCTGGGGGGAGCTGCTGACTGTTTCTCGCTCCCTCTCCCAGGGAAGCCGGCAGCGTTTGCAGAACGCAGGCCGTGAGGATGTGAAGTGGAGAGAGGATTGAGAACAGAGCAGGGAATTTGGTTTCTTGAACTGATTCTTTTTGTGGCACAAAGATGCTGGGGTGGGTCTAGTTTCAGACAAGCACAGAGCAAGGGAGGGGGTCTCTTGCTCCGTCCTTTGGTGTCATGCTGTGAGCACCTGGAGTGTGTCAGGATTCACACGTGGGGGGGGGGGAATGAAAACACTTTGTCCTTCCATCCAAAGATCTCAAAGCACCCTGTAAACAATGAACTGAGCCCTGCAACCAGCAAGCCCCCCCTCCCTGAGCTCCATTCCTATTATCCCGTCACAGCTGGGGAAACTGAGGCACAGAGGGGCTATCAGGGTCTGATCGTCAGAGATGCTGAGCACCCACACCGCCCATTGACATCGGCTGGAGCGGTGGGTGCATGTGTCTTCCGGAAATCAGGCCCTAAGGGATTTGCCCCAGCTCACGTAGCAAATCCGTGGGAGAGCCCAGGAGTCCTGACTCGTGTTCCCAGGAGCAGCACTGCCTCCCTGGTAGGGACTGAGGCTTCAAATGTTGTTGGCCTGCCTTCCAACCTCTGTGCGTGGACTGTCAATCTCTTTGGGACAGGCGAACGGGCTCCTCCCACACCGCTAAGAGCTTAAAGGGCTCCCGTCTTCTGAAAGGGCTAACAGCAACCGAACGAGGACACAGAATTATTCTGCCTGGCAGATCACATCTGCGCACCTCTGTGAACTTATTACTGCAGCTGGTTTTAATTAACACCTCTGCTCTTAGCACTGAATGCTCCTGAAGGTAGCAACACCTTATATATTTACCTGCTGCCTTTACATTATCTTACTGGGGAAAGCGAAGCTTGAAAATCCCTTCTCTCTAGCAGGATGGGGCTGTAGTTATTTATTTTCAGCACAAAATCAGAGCCCTGGGATTTATCCGACGTGGCAGGAAAGCACTTAAGGACCAGTGGAATTTCAAGGCTGCGGGACTCAGTGGGTGTGCGTTTCTCTATGTATGAGAGCATATGCCTCGCAAAACTCTAACAGCGCCCGCAGGGAGGAGATGTTGACTTTATTTTTTGATCAAGTAAAGTATCATTAGGTTTTGCACTATCGCTGACAAAATGGTAAACGCCTCATTTTTGTGCCGGGGATAGTCAACTTCCATGACAGTTTTGCAGGGCTGACTATTACGGAGGTATAAAATGTACCGGCCCACCTCCTTTACCATTACAAAGCTGGTAATGGGAAAAGAAACTATATTTTCCTTGCCCATCAAAAAATATTACTCCAAACACAAGTAGGCTGCTAGGATTATCTGTCTATCTGTCTAATCTAATCTATCCTGTTAAAAAAAAATATCAAGAAAACACAAGGGAGGGATGGGGGGGATTGAAGCCAAGCGTGTAGGGACAGGAAGGGGCTGCAGACACAAAAGCAGTTCTTGATTGGCAGCCTGAGGGTGAGGATTAGAAATATTCCTGAGGATGGGCACATCCGGCTCTGGGCTTGTTAACGCTCAGGGCAGAATGTTACCAGGGTAGTGCCAGAGCCGGGGCATCATAGTGTGGTTCCCACTTTAGACCTCAAAGGCACAGCCCTGCCCCTGAATCCAGCAAGGAATGAGCCCATAAAACACCCTGTGAGATGATCCCCAAACACTGCAGGCTGATCTCTAAAGGGAATTAGGTGCCCAACTGCCAGTTTAGGCGCCTAAACCCAACATTTAGATCCCGAGAACCCCTGTTCATAGAATCATAGAACTTGAGATCAGAAGGGACCATTATGATCATCTAGTCTGACCTCCTGCATGATGCAGGCCACAAAAGTTGACCCACCCACCCCTGAAATAACTCTCACCCTTGACTCAGCTGTTGAAGTCCCCAAATCCTGATTTGACGACTTCAAGCAGCAGATAATCCTCTAGCCAACGACCCCTGCCCCATGCTCGGAGGAAGGCGAAAAACCTCCAGGGCCTCTGCCAATCTACCCCGGAGGAAAATTCCTTCCCGACCCCAAATATGGCGATCAGCTGAACCCCGAGCATGTGCCAATATTCTCCATCCTGACACTTAAGAAAAGACTTTCAATATCCCACATTTAAAATCGGCTGTTCAGCTGCTGTCTAGCCCCGTAGGCACCTAAATTCCTACTGTCCTCTGGAAACTACACTAGTTCTCTGGAACTGCAGAGAAGGTAAATGACTTGCTGCTGCTCCCAGCTGTGTCTGTTTTCCTTTAGTCCAAGGGGTAGATGTTCCATGGACCATGTGCTGGGTAATAACATGAGAGGAATCCACGCTTGGAAAGCAAAACTGGCTATTTATTAGGAGAACTAATTACAGAGATGTTGCAACTGCAGCCAGCATTCCAGCCAGACTGGCTCCCTGGTGTCTCCTCCAAAGTCTTTTGTCTGGCAACCCCATGCTCCTCCTTCATAAGACCCATACAGGTTGTGAGAGCAGAGACCTGAGTTGTTAGATCTGCAGATCCTGGCTCTGGTGTGATTCATCGAAGAATTGTGTCTGCATGCCTGGGTTCATTATATGCCTGTTCACAGTGCAACCTTTTTGCCTTGTACAAAGTTGAGCATATACATAATAAAGAACAATAATTGAGAAATCAGAGCCTCCTGCTGCAGTCTCCCAGTTGTTAAAATGTTGGTGTCCACCCTTCACAGCCAGAGTCTCAGCAGCCATGCAGATTCCTAGACCAAGCAGTGCTGCTGTCAATCACTGGGAAATAAGCTGCCATTGGTAAAGCACCTGAGTACGCATTGTCCTTAATTCGTCTTTCTTTCCTAGAGACTTCGGGCGTCTGAGAAGGGATTGTCACTAGGGAAATACGGGCTGCTCTGGGCTCTGTCCAGACCTGACATTGATCCTAAAAGCAACACGCTGTGAGGTTTGAAAGCGGCCATTATCCTTGTCCGTAGCTTCCTTGCTTGTCATAGCCTCTGCACTTCCAAGTTCCTCTGCAGGCCGGAAGCGAGACAATCTCAAACAGGCTGTTTCTGTAGCATTTGCTGCCCTAGGCACAGGGGGCAGCTCTGGACATCTCACAAGAGAGGCTGTTTCAAACCCTGCGTTGCAGATGCCAGAGGAGAGTTTGGCTGTACGGCTGGAGGAAGGCGGGTGTGATGGTTAACAGGCTTGGCAGAATGTGATTTTTATTTTGGTATAATTTTGACGGATAACGTCAATGTTTATTTTTAAGCTTTTTTAAAATTACTTTTATTGATTTTAAATTTTCACGGTTGCAGAAAATTCTGCTGGGGTGGCCAGGGATATTTAATGACAGAGTTTGAGCTTTATAACTATTAAAACACAAATAGGCAACATCGCATGTCAAAATATACAATGTAAATATCCTTTAATCAAACCGACTGTGTTCTCAAGAAGTATTTGTCTTACGTTGCCTACCTGGGCATTTTGATTACTATGGATGGAAATATTTGTTCATCACTTTGTGGCTGCACGGTGAAATTAACGTTTACTGACATTTACTGATAAAAGTCTCAACCTCCCCAGCCACATTTGGGAGAGGGTCCCATGACCGTGGGTTTGATTCCCAGCTCTGCCCCACGACACACACCTGTCAGGGATGGTCTAGGACAGGGGCTCTCAACCTTTCAGGAGGCTGATTTGTCTGGCCTACCCACAATTTTCACCTCACTTAAAAACTACTTGCTTACAAAAATCAGACATAAAAACACAAAATTTTCACAGAACACTGTGACTGAACAATTAGTTACCTTCTTATTTTGACCATATAATTATAAAATAAATCAAGTGGAATATAAACATTATACTTACATTTCAGTGTACAGTAGATAGAGCAGTATAAACAAGTCATTGTCTGTATGAAATTTTAGTTTGTACTGACTTTGCTAGTGCTTTTTATGTAGCCTGTTGTAAAACTAGGCAAATCTCTAGATGAGTTGATGTACGCATGGAAGACCTCTGTGTATCCCCAGGGGTACGTGTACCCCTGGTTGAGAACCACTGGTGTAGGTTTACTTAATCCTGCCTCTGTGTGTGGGGGGGTTGAACTAGATGACCTCTTGAGGTCCCTTCCAGACCTACATTTCTATGATTCTATGCAATCATGCAAGTGCTCTGTGCCTCAGTTCTCCCAGCTGTGAATTGGGGATAATGCCTACCTCACAAGGGTGCTATAAAGAACAGCTGTAAGCACACTGAGGTCCTCAGAGGAAGGGGACGACGATGTTCTTTTGAAGGTGGTTTTTTGGTGGTTGGCAGTGATGTTTCTAGGTGCTGATGTCACGCAAGAGGCCCACGAGGTGCCCTTGCGTTGCAACGCTGCATCAGAACGCGGCGATGTCTTGATGCTATGGCCAAGCCTCCTTGCATCCGCTGCGTCGTTCTGCACCAGTGCAAGCCCAACAGGAGTTCATCCCCTTGGACGTTCCTAGTGAGGCGGTGACCTCATGTCCCCCTTATGAAACCCTACCTGAGAACAGCAGCAACAAATCCCACCGGTTGCAGAGCCATCTTTACTTGACTATTCCTGGCTGGTCTTTTAGCCCAGTGTCTTGCAATTGCACCGCCTGGCCTCCCAAGGGGAAGGGGGCACCGTGGCGGGGCCAGGTTGCTGGTGCTGGAGAGTTTCAATCTGTCATGCCAGCGAAATGGATCCAGGGCACAAGGACTGGTTTGCACGCGCCTTTCCTTGGTGGGGGTGGGCGGGGAGCTGGCCACGCTATGCAACGGCTCAGGAATTCCTGGAACGAGCTCTCCTTGTTTTGCTTTCCCATTCCAAGCACAAGTAGCCAGTGAGTCAATGGTCTGGTTCCAGTAAGCAGGGAATGAGTTTGACAAAGGGCCTGCCCATCTGGCTCTCGTTACTGGGAGGTTGGAAGGTCAAATAGATGGAATGTGACCTTATATGGAACTCTGGAGTCTCTAATAACTAAACCGCCAGGATCTTCCGCTAACCAGCCACGCCTGGGGGACAGTCATCCCTGTGCAGAGGGCCTGCACAAAGCAACTCTTGTGATTTTCTTGCGAGTTTCGCGATAGTTGGTGTGAAAAAGCTCCTGCTCCAGGAGGCATGTGATTAGGTGAGCATCTCAGTGTTCATTTTAAGAAAAAAAAGTAAGGGTCTGGCTGTCAGGCTTGCAGAGAGGTGCTTGAACGTGTGACCTGAGTGCACCCTGGAGACTGAGTGCACCCAGAAGCATAAAAAGAACCCCAACGGTATTATTTAAAAAAACAACAAATCTCATGATCTTTAAGCCAAGCTCATGAGTTTTTGGAGCCTGATTCATGTTCTGTCAATGCTTGTGGTGACTAGTGCTGGCTCCATTGAACGATGCAAAGAGGGAACTGGTGTCTGGGCCTTGGCTCTCGGCCTCTGTGCAGGGGTGAATCTCACCCATCGACTTTTGAAGTGACTACCAGGGAATCCTGGGAAATCTGCCTTGTGAAACTAAAGGTACCGGGAGCTGCAGCTTGGCTTGGGGCTTTTCACCTCTCCAGGGCATTTCCAGAGCAGCTTCCATCCCATGATTGCAAAATGTTTCCCCAACATTAATGAAGACTTACAACACACCGCGAAACAGGTTTCTCTTGTAGCACCCGGCTAGTGAGTGTATGCAACACGTCCTCTACTGGGTGGAAGTAGAACTTTTCCGCTATGTGCCATAAGCCCTGTACTGCTACAAGCTGATGAGGATTCTTGTTTAGCCCAACCATCAGGGGCCTGGACTTACAGAGCAGTCGGACTGAATTTTATTCCTGCAATCCCTGTGGAGTTTTAAGTGGCCGTAGCATGCAGAGAAATTCAATCAATTACAATATTATTATTTGCACGATACAAAGGGAGAAATTGAGGCACGGAGAAGCTAAGTGACTTGCCCAAGTCCACACGGCATGTCAATGTTCGGTGAGGTACAGAACCCAGCAGTTCCGACACCCCACCCCCTGCTCTCAACACTAGCCAGACAGTCCCAGGAGCCAGTCCCATTTCCCAGCCCTATCAATGGGAGCCATTCAGAGAGGCACTGCGGGAGCCAGAGTTTGAACAAGACTGACGTATTACGTGGCGGTTATAATCAGCTTTCATGTACTGGAAGGTCAAGGTACAGGAGAGTTTCTAACTCCTGTACAAAGACCCTTGACCCGGTTGGGAGACACTGGCATCGTAATTGGACAGCCCACTCCCTTGCAGAGATCATTAACAATACCCCCCAGTAAAACGCTCCAGACAGCAGTGGAGACTTTTGATTACACCCTGCGGGCAGTTGACAGTGCTCTGCCCAACGGGATGGACAGCAAACCCTCTCGCCTGGACCTAGACTTGGCACCATGACGGACCCCCTTCCAGGTACAGCCAGCGCCAGGAAGGGAGACAGGGGCTTGTCAGTCAATGAGCCCATTGTGGGCAAAGCCCTGCTGGCTGGGTCTCCGCTATGGCCGTTGGAAACCCAAATAAACTTTCCGCGTATGATTCTCGTGCGTCAGGCTGTGAAATCTGAACAGCCTGGCCCCCAAGTGCAGAGGGCGAGTCTTTGCATGGGGGGCCTGGGGCTTAGCTCTTTACTCAGAAGCTTTGACTCCGAATGGCGCCCAATGAGAGGGAGAGAGGAGAGCCCATGGTCTCTGCAGGGTAGGTGTGCAGGGGATGTATTTGTCTGCAGGAATCCCACGTGCTGGGACAGCTGTGAGCCAGGTTTCCTTCCCGTCAATCTGGAAGTTTTCTTGATGTGCTGGATGCAATTGCAGAGCCCGATCCTGCTTTCAGCTCCCCTGGTCTCCGGTAGGCGTGGAGGGTACTTGGCATCCAGAGGGATCGAGCCCTTCTTTTGGACAGGGGCTTCCAGAGTCAGGGAGTTAAATAATGCAAGTTATGGCCAAAATGTAACAAATGCGGGAGAGAGCAAGGGCAGGTCTACACTTCAAACGCTGCATGGGCGCAGCTGCACGGCTGTAGCGCTTAGGTGAAGATGCTGCTGTGCCTAGGGGAAAGCTCATGGTGTATTTAATCCACCTCCAGGAGAGGCAGTAGCTCTGTTGATGGGGGAAGCTCTCCCGCCAACATAGCGCTGTCTACCCCGCGGGGTTACGGTCGGTATAACTACGTTGCTCAGGAGTGTGGGTTTTTTACACCCGAGTGACAGTTTTACTGACCTAGGTCTGTAGTGTAAACCTGGCCAGAGAGAGAAACCAACAGCTGCAGGCAAGGGAGAAAGAAGGAGTTTTAGCTGAGCTGGGACAGGGGAAAAGATCCAGGGAGACTGTGCCAAGGTGCAGGATTGCGGAGGAGAAGGCTGTTGCACCAGCCGTGGTGAGATTGCAGGGAGACGCACAGGGGAGGCTGGTGCCAGATAAGCAGATGCAGTGAGAGGAGCAGAGGGAGATTCGGTCAGAGACAGAGACCACGTTAAAATGTACCAGCAATTGCTGACGTGGTTGCTAAGACTGCATGTGGAAATGGGACATTTACCTGGGCAAGTAGCTATCTGACTGATGATTAGGGGGCTGGAGCACATGAGTTATGAGGAGAGGCTGAGGGAACTGGGATTGTTTAGTCTGCAGAAGAGAAGAATGAGGGGGGATTTGATAGCTGCTTTCAACTACCTGAAAGGGGGTTCCAAAGAGGATGGATCTAGACTGTTCTCAGTGGTACCAGATGACAGAACAAGGAGTAATGGTCTCAAGTTGCAGTGGGGGAGGTTTAGATTGGATATTAGGAAAAACTTTTTCACTAGGAGGGTGGTGAAGCACTGGAATGGGTTACCTAGGGAGGTGGTGGAATCTCCTTCCTTAGAGGTTTTTAAGGTCAGGCTTGACAAAGCCCTGGCTGGGATGATTTAGTTGGGATTAGGTCCTGCTTTGAGCAGGGGGTGGGACTAGATGACCTCCTGAGGTCCCTTCCAACCCTGATATTCTATGATTCTATGACTGCAGGGGACGATGCCTGGTGCGCTCATGCGCTTACTGCAGTCGTGGCAGCTAGGCGTGCAATTGCACAAACGCTTTTGCACATGGCCCTGCGCTCTGAAAATCCAGCTCTATAAGACAATAACATGGACCCTCCCATAAGCTGTACGGCACTTTTCTGATTCCAGATGCCCTTGAAGGGTATTTTTTTGTGGCAGACCCTTATTCTAAGCCCTACCGGCGATTGCATCATTACCAATAAATCTGTGGCCGAGCCTGTGGGCTGATGGCAAGCAGACTCAAAGCATAAAACTGAGAGATGGGGAAGACCTATTAGGACGTTGTCTTACCTACCTTGTCAACTGCACCCAGCACAGGCCGCCATCAAAGCGATGGATTCCGCCTCTGATTGAGTCAGTCCGAGGGAAGAGGCTCCCTCCATTTGAAGGGGATGGATCGAAAGGCCTTGGAGCGCTACTGGGACCCTCCAATAGATGGAAGGAAAGGGGGAGGGATAGCTCAGTGGTTTGAGCATTGGCCTTCTAAACTCAGGGTTGTGAGTTCAATCCTTGAGGGGGCCATTTGGGGGCAAAAATCTATCTGGGGATTGGTCCTACTCAGAGCAGGGGGTGGGATTAGATGACCTCCTGAGGTCCCTTCCAACCCTGATATTCTATGAAAGGCCTGTGTGGGGTCTAGGACTCCCTAAAGCATGCTGACAGAGTGCAGGGCATTGAGCTCTCCCGGTGACCTTGGCAGGGGTATTATTTTATGGACTAGCCAGGCTCTCTATCTGAGATCCCTAGGTGCTATAAACCTTCCGCCAAGCCCTCACTTCTCTCCCACCAGTGCCCGCTCCNGCAAAAATCTATCTGGGGATTGGTCCTACTTGGAGCAGGGGGTGGGATTAGATGACCTCCCGAGGTCCCTTCCAACCCTGATATTCTATGAAAGGGCTGTATGGGGTCTAGGACTCCCTAAAGCATGCTGACAGAGTGCAGGGCATTGAGCTCTCCCGGTGACCTTGGCAGGGGTATTATTTTATGGACTAGCCAGGCTCTCTATCTGAGATCCCTAGGTGCTATAAACCTTCCGCCAAGCCCTCACTTCTCTCCCACCAGTGCCCGCTCCCCTGCTACTGCCTCCCCCACTCGGCATCCTGTCACTTCCCTGTGGGAAGGAGCTCCCCCCCTGCGCTGTGACTGCAGCGCTGGAGCAGCCTTCACAGGGAAATTGACCAGCTTTGGTGAGTTTCACTTAGCACCTTCTGTTGACCTGCACTAGCAGCAAAGAGAGAGGTGTCTGGGCTGGCCGGCTTCACTGGGCGTTTGTACAGCACCGGGGGACCTTGATCTTGGTTGGCGCCTCTGCCGTGATGTTCATAATCATCACTGAGTTTCCCTTTGTAAGTTAATACATTTCAAAGCACATCTGCCTCCCCCCGTCCCCCTCAAAACGTCACATTCATTTTGCCTGTCCGGTTCTAGAGGGCGCTGTACTATTCAATCTTCTCTGCAGCGTGAAGGTCATTGGATAATACTGAGTTCCTCTTTGAAAATAGCGCAGCAGGAGGAATTTCAAAACTCTGGGACTGTGTATTATTTGTGGAGCAAGGCCTGTGTCTTCCTCTGCGTTTGGAACGTGCCTGGCACATTTTAGACACTGCTGAGATAAATAATGGATGATACAGAGGATCTAGGCCCAAACAGAGACCTTGGGTCACATTTTCAAAAGTGCTTAAGTGACTTAGGAGCCCAAGCCCCATTTTCAGAAGTGACTTAGGCACTTAAGAGCTTAAATCCCATTGACTTTCAAGAAGAGTTAGGATCCTAAGTGTCATTTTTGAAGCTGGGGCTTATGATCCTAAATCACAGAGGTACTTTGGGAAATGTTACCCCGTGTTACAAGCCCTCCCAGTGACATATGTAGGAGTGGGCTGATAAAGTTTGCGGATGACACAAAGTTGGGAGGTATTGCCAATTCGGAGAAGGATCGGGATATCCTGCAGGGAGATTTGGATGACCTTGTAAACTGGAGTATTAGTAATAGGATGAAATTTAATAGTGAGAAGTGTAAGGTTATGCATTTAGGGATGACTAACAAGAATTTTAGTTATAAGCTGGGGACGCACCAGTTGGAAGTAACGGAAGAGGAGAAGGACCTCGGAGTCCTGGTTGATCGCAGGATGACTATGAGTCGGCAATGTGATGTGGCCGTTAAAAAGGCTAATGCGGTCTTGGGATGCATTAGGCGAGGTATTTCTAGTAGAGATAAGGAGGTGCTAGTCCCGTTATACAAGGCATTGGTGAGACCTCATTTGGAGTACTGTGTGCAGTTCTGGTCTCCCATGTTTAAGAAGGATGAATTCAAACTGGAACGGGTACAAAGAAGGGCCACTAGGATGATCCGAGGAATGGAAAGCCTGTCGTATGAAAGGAGACTTGAGGAGCTCGGTTTGTTTTCCTTAACCAAAAGAAGGTTGAGGGGAGATATGATTGCTCTCTTTAAATATATCAGAGGGATAAATACCAGGGAGGGAGAGGAATTATTTCAGCTCAGTACTAATGTGGACACGAGAACAAATGGATATAAATTGGCAGTCGGGAAGTTTAGGCTTGAAATTAGGCGAAGGTTTCTAACCATCAGAGGAGTGAAATACTGGAACAGCCTACCGAGGGAAACAGTGGGGGCGAAAGACCTCTCCGGCTTTAAGATTAAGCTTGATAAGTTTATGGAGGGAATGGTTTGATAGGATAACTTGATTTACTCAATAGGTCAATAATGTGCCACCACTGGTAATTAGTACCGATGGTCAATGTTGGGATATTGAAAGTCTTTTTCCTGAGTGTCTGGCTGGAGAGTCTTGCCCGCATGCTCGGGGTTCAGCTGATCGCCATATTTGGGGTCGGGAAGGAATTTTCCTCCAGGGTAGATTGGCAGAGGCCCTGGAGGTTTTTCGCCTTCCTCCGCAGCATGGGGCAGGGGTCGCTTGCTGGAGGATTATCTGCTACTTGAAGTCTTTAAATCAAGATTTGGGGACTTCAACAGCTGAGTCAAGGGTGAGAATTATTTCAGGAGTGGGTGGGTCAACTTTTGTGGCCTGCATCATGCGGGAGGTCAGAGTAGATGATCATAATGGTCCCTTCTGACCTAAGTTCTATGATTCTATGATATGGGCAGCAGCCTGCAGCTCCTAACAGTCCCCGAGGGGGTTGTGTGCATCCAGAACATGGGCTGTAGGTGAGTGGCAGTGTGGTCCAATGGGTAGGGGTCCTGATCTCTATTTCCAGCTCATTCTGCTCCTGCTCCCACCCTTTGTCTATTGCAGTGTATTGCTCTTCAGCGTGGGGACTATTTCTAACTCTGTGTACATGCAGCACCTGACACAAGGGGGCCCTGATCTGAGGCGGGGCCGTTGTGTGACAATATAATGCTGCTCCTAGTAAGTTCCCTACATGACTCTCTCTCCTCTGCTTGATTCCAGGCACAGCGCTGGCGTAACGAAAACTACGAGAGGCCCGTGGACCTGGAAGGGTCAGGGGATGATGACCCCTTTGCGGATGATGAAAGTGACGACCTCTACTCGGGGTCTGGCTCGGGATGTAAGTATAGAGTAAAGGCCCCTAGGGGAGGGGATCAGATAAGAGCTCCCTGGCTGAATCCTGGGAGCTCTGCCGTCGCCTTCAGTGCTCGGCCTATGAGATGACTAGAGCATCAAGAATGTCCTTCGTTCGGCTCCAGAGAAGGGAGTAAATTACAGCTCACCCATCCCCATGGGCACGTGCCCTCTCCCAGCCCCCAGGGGATTGTTTCTGCAGGGCGAGGTTCCCCTGCTGACAGCAGCTCTTGGGAGTTCTGTGCCTGGCCTTCGCAAACAGGCCCAGCGGCGTTTGCAGGGTGCTGGCACGTGTCAGCGTTACATGGGGCTCATTGCCTTTGTGAGGCATCAGGGTGTCTGGAGTGGCTGATGGCCGTGGGTACCAGCCGCAGGGCCGGCTGTTAGAAACCAGGGCACAAACCCCAGACGGGCTGTGAGCTCCCAAGTATCAAGTGTGAACTCCTCATGCCCTATAACAGCCTTACCCTGGAGTCACAGACAGTCCCCTTGGGTACTCTGATCTATCTTGCCACCCAGGCAAGCCAGCCTTTGTGATAGATGGTCCCTTACCCCAAAAAATCACAATATTCAGCTTACTCCCAGTCCCAAAGGGCCAGTCACTTACCGCAGGTCAATTGCACCTCAGACCTCAAACCAAAGACAACGTTTGTAGCCAATTCTGTGATAAACTAGCGAAAGGTTTATTGACTAACACAAAGAAATGAGGGTTATTTACAAGGTTAAAACAGGTAAACATACGCACACAAATGGGTTACTGTCTGAGGTTCTAAAAGCTAATCAAAGCGTCTAATAAGCTTTTCCTTATGCTTAGACATTCTTGCCCCTCAGAGTCCAAGCAGCGTACGGATGCAGTTCCTTCCCATCAGGGATTTTTATTCCCTTCCCCCAGAGTCCACACTGATGGGACGAGTCCTCTCGGACGCCTCATCTCCATGGGGTGGGGTGAGCCATCAACCAAGGCTTTTCTCCTCTGATATTCTACAGTGGCTCATTTGGTTCCCATGGGCCTTCTTGTGGGCAAGACCTGACACCTTCTGTGTAAACTAGTATTTCACACTCGGTAACGCTTCTCTCCTGGCCGAGGGGTTTCCGGTTTCAGGGCAAACATTTTTATAGTTCTAAAGCAAACACTTAATTATTACCTTAGAGCCTGGGATAGTGACCTGATCAGTGAGATTAATGCAGGTAGCAACTTCTAAGCATTTCTTAAAGTCCAAGCACTAGGCCCGTCTCTATAAAGCGAATCCCTGTTTTAGCAATACTAACACACAGGTGGGCTGGACTGGTGTCCTGCTCTGCATTTGGCAGTGTTCAGTGAGGCCTACGGGCCCTGGCACAAGCTGGCACCTGGTCTGCCAGCGTCACAGTGTGCACCCTTCTCCTCTCTATAGCTGGCACACAGATCCCCTTAACTGCTGCTGTAGGGCAGCCAGCCCCAAACCCTGGGCATGCTGGACACCCCGATCCCAGTTCTGTGGCTCGTGACTTCTCGGGGAAATCCCTGCTTGCTTCTCACAGGGCCGTGACTCTGCCCGGGCAGCAGCACGTTCACAGTCTCGCTTTTGCCTCCGTTGTAGATTTTGAGCAGGAGTCTGGGATCGAGACGGCGGTGAGGCTCCGCACGGACACTTCCATCACGCTCCCCACCACCCCGGCTGTGCTGCCCGTCACATCCGTGCAGCCCGTGGCAACTCCCTTTGAAATGCTGCCTGCAGAGGAAACCACCCCTGAGCAGGCGACCAGCATCCTGTACATCCCCAGGGTGACAGAGGCACCGGCGATTCCCAGCTGGAAAGCAACTACCACCAGTGCCACGGCCAGTGCCACCCCGCCACCCGCAACGGCTGCTGCTGCCGCCAGCCCCACCGCTCCCACTGCCAAGCCAACAACCGTCCCGAGGATCCTGCCCCCCTTCGTCACGACGACGGCCACAACGCGGGCCACCACCCTGGAAATGCCGACTGCAGCTGTGACGGAAGCCAGCACGGTCACGGAGGCTGCCACGTCCCGGCTCGTCACCCCCAGCACTGCCAGGCCCAGAGCCGGCCCAAAGTCGAGCACCTCCAGGACCGTGGCCGTCACAGAGAAAAACACTGTCTTGCCGCCGCCGGCTGCTACCTTGGCCCCCACGGACGCACCCCAGGTATGGGACAAGGGCGTATCTACCCTGGGGCACTGAAGGGGTGGAACCCTCTGCCCCGCCCCCAGGCTTGAGAGCCCAGGCTCTGGCCTGAGCTGCAGCGTCACAGCAATGTCCACACAGTTCTGAGCACTGCGCGAGCGAGAGGGTGGGGAAGGGTGAAAGCTCAGGTCTACATAAGAATGGAGGAACGGCCAGACTGGGTCAGACCAATGGTCCATCTAGCCCAGTATCCTGTCTTCCGACAGTGGCCAATGCCAGGTGCCCCAGAGGGAATGAACAGAACAGGTAATCATCAAGTGATCTATCCCCTGTCGCCCATTCCCAGCTTCTGGCAAACAGAGGCTAGGGACACCATCCCTGCCCATCCTGGCTAACAGCCATTCATGGCCCTATCCTCCATGAACTTATCGAGTTCTTTTTTTCTGAGTCATTCCTGCCAGACAGAGGAGGGCACATCAGAGGGAGCAACAAAAACAATTGGGGAGCCGTAAGGATCAGCACGTAGGAGGCGAAAGACCCCTGAGTGGAGATAGGCTTGGAGGGGATGGGGGGGCGTAGCGCTCCGTGGGTATCCGGTTGTGCAGGAAACGCGGAGAGGGGAGAACGGGTTAGGACAGCACAGGAGGGCACAGCTGGCCAACGGGGTGGGACCGTGCAGCACAGATCGGTAAGCGGGTGACTTCCTGAGACTGATCCGCTGCATAGTGTCCTCACTGCTCGAGTCCTTTGAATCGCACCCCTAGTAGACTGGTCCAATTTTCAAGTGTAGCCGAGGCCTCGGACTCCGTCAGTGCTCTGTGCTAGTGACATGCTGGAAGGCAGCACGTGGCGCTTTGCTGGACATCATGCCCAAAGCCATGTCACTCGCAGCCAGATGGGGTCAGGACAAGGGGTTCCAGCCCGGAGCTCTGATCACAAATCCAAGGTGACCTTGTGGGGAAATGGGGGGGGGCAGGGGCCTGGTCTACACACACTGTTTGCACTGGTATAACTCTGTTGGGTAGGGGGTGATTACTGACATAGCTACATTGGTACAACCCAAGTATGGCCGCAGGTGTGTTAGTATAGTGGTGCCTTATGGCGGTATAGCTTATCCATGCTGGAAGGGGACCGGGAATAGTCCCTGGGGACTTGTATCACATTCATGCTGGGGGGTGATGCTACGTTTAGTATCCCGGGACAGTTCAAGCGGTGAAATTTCTATGGGCCAAGTCCTTAAGCAAAGCAGCAAGGGACGCAGGTGTTGGCTGGGCCTTGTGCGCAGGGGCGGCTTTGTAAAGACAAAGCCGGGAAGGGTGGGATCGGCTCGGATCCTGCCGCCGCCGCTTTCCACCCTGAGCGCTGGCATTGCCAAAGCCCAGCTCCCCCGGGCTCCTTTGAACATCCCAGCCGTGGTGTATGAATGGGACGAGCACCGCCGACCGTGCTCCTGGAGAGGCACAAAGCCACATTGGTCAGAAACGGCTTCGCCACATTGAAATAATAATGAAAAGCCCCTGAGTGTCCCGTCCTCTTATCCCTCCAGCCGCTTAATCCCTCTCTCCGGCATGTTCACTGTCTGTCTGAGCCTAGGAGGAGAAGGGGCTTCGCTGAGGGATTCAGCAATATGAATTTTTCCGGGGGAGGGTGAGGGGAGGTAAGGGAACAACCAACGTCGGGATGGTCTTGGTGGGTTTTTTTACCGACCTGAAGGTTTAAGCAGCATTGAATGAAGTGACGACCTAGCAGGATGTGGACAGAGCTGTGTGGGGTGCAGGATTCTTCTCACACCCAGGCCCGCCAATGGGGGGGAGCAGAGGGGGTAATTGCCCAGAGGCCCGGGCGATTTAAAAGGGTCCGGGTGCCCCCAGCTGCCGTTTTTCACTGTTCTGCCCTGGGGCCCGGATTTGCTGTCGGTGGCCTGCTCACGCCTTCCGCCCCCACCCCCTGCGCCTTCCATCTCTGCCTTTGCTTCTCATCCCTAATTGTTTCTTGGTACGTCTCTCATTCCCAGGCCTGGCCCCTACATTGCCTCGTTCCTTTCTTGGTTTGTTTCCCGGGCGCGTGGGGCTGTGCAGACCAGCGCTGGGAGTGGCTGAGTTTGGGGTGGAAATGCGCTTGACAGAAGTAAAGAGAGAATGCAGGGCCCTGCACGGGGCTGTTCTGTTCTTTCTCACGGGGCATTACTTTTAGTGCTGACGGCTCAGAAATCCAGGTCTGTCCCAGCCTGTCCTGGGAGCCTTCCCACTAAATCAGCTCCCAGTCTGGCTCTGTGTGTGGACTGCCCTGTGGTTTCTGATGAGCTGTGGGTGATGGAGGGAGGAGCTCCCTGGCCCAGCCTGTGCCCATCCCATTGAGGGTGCTGAAGATCAGGGCAAGGACCTCGAATCTGTGCCAGTGCTGAAGAGGGCGCCAGTGTAGCGAGTGGTGGTTTGAGCTATTCAGACAATGCTGCTGCAGGTTGCGTCAGCTGGAGGCTGAAGGCCATTGTCTTCATCCTAGGCATGGGGTAGTTCTTAGGCGCACAGGTTGCCGCTAGGACCTGGAGTAGCAGCGATGAGGCTACAAGTGCTGCAAAGCGCTGTGCTTGGAGAGCAGACGTGTTTTGTTTGGGGTGACCTCCAGGGGCAGGGCAAGACAAGCCGAGGTTTGTGTCAAGGGAAGGTCACTGCCGAGCAAGGGCAGATGGCCCCTGCCCGTGTCCTCGGGTGCCTGAAACAACCTTACGGATGGAGCTGGCTGTTTAATGATTGATCCAGAGACAGGTTCTCTGCAGAGGGGGAGCAGGCGGAGCACAGATGGGTGATCCGAGAACAGCTCCCTAGCCATGGCAGTGGAAGCAGTTGAGAGGAAGGCTGGCTTTATGGTCAGACCAGGGGCGGCTCCAGGCACCAGCGCAGCCAGCGCATGCCTGGGGCGGCAAGCCGCGGGGGGCGGCCTGACGGTCCCTGCGAGGGTGGCAGTCAGGCAGCCTTTGGCGGTGTGCCTGCGGAAGGTCCGCCGGTCCCGCGGTTTCGGCGGCAATTCGGCGGCGGGTACACCGAAGGTGCGGGACCAGCGGACCTCCGGCAGGCATGCCGCCGAATCCGCGTTACCAGCGAAGGCTGCCTGACTGCCATGCTTGGGGCGGCAAAATACATAGAGCCGCCCCTGGGTCAGACACTCTGGGTTCGGTTCCTGACTCTGCCACTTGCCTGTTGGGTGACTGTAGGCAAGTCACTTCCCCTCACTTTCCCCAGCTGAAGAACGGGGATAATGATACTGACCCACCTTGTAAAGCGCCGTGAGATCTGCTCAGATCTGGGTCCAAACTTTGAACTCAGGCCCTGCTTTTGCTTTTCTGCAAGCTGGCCTAACCGGTCCCATGGGAGTTGGGCACCTAACCTGCTTAGGTGCCTTGGAAAATCCGTCAGGCACCTATCTGCATCTTTAGATACCTGAACACCTGTGTAAATCTGGCCTTGACAATCTAAGTGAGCTCCAATGACATAAGAACATAAGACCAGCCATACTGGGTCAGACCAAAGGTCCATCTAGCCCAGTGTCCTGTCTTCCGACAGTGGCCAATGCCGGATACTTCAGAGGGAATGAACAGAACAGGGCAATTTAGTGAGTGCTCCACCCCTGTCATTCAGTCCCAGCTTCTGGCTGTCAGAGGTTTAGGGACACCCAGAGGAGGGGTGACCATCTTGGCTATTGATGGACCTATCCTCCAGGAACTTATCTAATTCTTTTTCATATCCAGTTATACTTTTGGCCTTCACAACATCTCCTGGCAATGAGTTCCACAGGCTGATTGTGCGTTGTGTGAGGAAGTACTTCCTTATGTTTGTTTTAAACCTGCTGCCTATTAACTTCTTTGGGTCATTGTGTTATGTGAAGGGGTAAATTAACACTTCCTTATTCACTTTCTCCACACCAGTCATGATTTTATAAACCTCGATCATATCCCCCCACCCCATAGCTGTCTCCTTCGGAACCTGAACAGTCTTTTTAACCTCTCCTCATATGGAAGCTGTTCCATACTCCAAAATCAGCTTTGTCGCCCTTCTCTGTACTTTTTCCAATTCTAATTAGGGCTGTCAAGTGATTAAAAAACTTAATCGCGATTAATCATGCGATTAAAAAAGTTAACCAATAATAGAATACCATTTATTTAAATATTTTTGGATGTTTCCCACATTTTCAAATACACTGATTTCAATTACAACACTGAATACAAAGTGTACAGTGCTCACTTTATATTTATTTTTATTACAAATATTTGCACTGTAAAAAACCAAAGAAATAGCATTTTTCAATTCACCTCATACAAGCACTGTAGTGCAATCTCTTTATCATGAAAGTTGAACTTACAAATGTAGAATTATGTACAAAAAAAACTGCATTAAAAAATAAAACAATGTAAAACTTAAGAGTCTACAAGTCCACTCAGTCCTACTTCAGCCAATCGCTCAGACAAGCAAGTTTGGTTACAATTTGCAGGAGATAATGCTGCCTACTTCTTGTATATGTCACCTGAAAGTGAGAACAGACGATCGCATTCACTGTTGTAGCGGGCGTCGCAAGATATTTACGTGCCAGATGCGCTAAAGATTCATATGTCCCTTCATGCTTCAAGCACCATTCCAGAGGACATGCGTCCATGCTGATGACGGGTTCTGCTCGATAACAATCCAAAGCAGAGCAGACCGACGCATGTTCATTTTCATCCTCTGAGTCAGATGCCACAGCAGAAGAGGTTGATTTTCTTTTTTGGTGGTTCGGGTTCTGTAGTTTCCACATCAGAGTGTTGCTCTTTTAAGACTTCTAAAAGCATGCGCCACACCTCGTCCCTCTCAGATTTTGGATGGCACTTCAGATTCTTAAACCTTGGGTCGAGTGCTGTAGCTATTTTTAGAAATCTCACATTGGTACCTTCTTTGCGTTTTGTCAAATCTGCTGTGAAATTGTTCTTAAAATGAACAAGTACATAAAAGGTTGTTACAAGGAGGAGGGAGAAATTTTTTTCTTCTTAACCACTGAGGATAGGACAAGAAGCAATGGACTTAAATTGCAGCAAGGGAGGTTTAGGTTGCACATCAGGAAAAGCTTCCTGTCAGAGTGGTTAAGCACTGGAATAAATTGTCTAGGGAGGTTGTGGAATCTCCATCTTTGGAGATTTTTAAGAGCAGGTTGGACAAACACCTGTCAGGGATGGTCTAGATAATACTTAGTCTGCCATGAGTGCAGGGGACTGGACTAGATGACCTCTCGAGGTCCCTTCCAGTCCTATGATTGTATGATTCTATGTACTGGGTCATTATCCGACACTGCGGTAACATGAAATATATGGCAGAATGCAGGTAAAACAGAGCAGGGGACGTACAATTCTCTCCCAAGGAGTTCAGTCACAAATTTAATTAACGCATTATTTTTTTAACAAGCATCATCAGCATGGAAGCATGTCCTCTGGAATGGTGGCCGAAGCATGAAAGGGCATATGAATGTTTAGCATATCTGCCCATAAATACCTTGCAACACTGGCTACAAAAGTGCTATGAGAACACCTGTTCTCATTTTCAGGTGACATTGTAAATAAGAAGCAGGCAGCATTATCTCCCATCAATGTAGGACTGAGTGGACTTGAGGGCTCTAAAGTTTTACATTGTTTTGTTTTTGAGTGCACTCATGTAACAAAAAAAATCTACATTTGTAAGTAACACTTTCACGATAAAGAGTTTGCACTTCAGTACTTGTATGAGCTGAATTGAAAAATACTATTTCTTTTCTTTATCATTTTTACAGTGCAAGTATTTGTAATAAAAAATAATAATATCAAGTGAACACTGTACATTTTGTATTCTGTGTTGTAACTGAAATCAATATATTTGAAAATGTAGAAAAACATCCAAAAATATTGAATAAATTTCAAGCGGTATTCTATTATTTAACAGTGCGATTAATTTTTTTAATTCCGATTAATTTTTTTGAGTTAATCGCGTGAGTTAACTGTGATTAATCAACGGCCCTAATTCTAATATATCTTTTTTGAGATGGGGCGACCAGAACTGCATGCAGTGTTCAAGATGTGGGCGTACCATGCATTTGTATAGAGGGAATATGATTTTTACTGTCTTATTATCTATCCCTTTCCTAATGGTTCCTTACCTTCTGTTCGCTTTTTTGACAGCCCCTGCACATTGAGTGGATGTTTTCAGAGAACTATCCACAGTGACTCCCAGATCTCTTTCTTGAGTGGTGACATCTACTTTAGACCCCATCATTTTATATGTATAGTTGGGATTCTGTTTTCCAATGTGCATTACTTTGCATTTATCAACACTGAATTTCATCTGCTAGTTTGTTGCCCAGTCACCCAGTTTTGGGAGATCCCTTTGTAACTCTTCGCAGTCTGCTTTGGACTTAACTATCTTGAGTAACTAGACACATTACAGTGCTATATCCTGATGTTTCAGTGTCCAGTGGACAAACTCTCCAGAGTGGCAGCCTTATATTATTACTAATGTTCTGGTAGCTCCTACAAGCCCCAGCTGAGATCAGGGCCCCATCCCGCTAGGCCAGGGGTCCCCAACGCGGTGCCCGCGGGCGCCATTGCGCCCGCCGGGGGGTGTAAGTGCGCCCGCGGCAGCGCTCGGGTTTTCTGTTGTTTTTTTTGCTCCGCCGGCAGCGCTCGGGTTTTTTGTGTTTTTTTGGCGCCCGCGACAGCGCTCGGGGTTTTTGTTGGTTTTTTTGCTCCGCCGGCAGCGCTCGGGTTTTTTGTGTTTTTTTGGCGCCCGCCGGCAGCGCTCGGGGTTTTTTTTTTGTTTTTTTTTTGGCGCCCGCCAGACAAAAAAGGTTGGGGACCACTGCGCTAGGCACTGTCCAGACACACTGAGGGATATCGACACTGCAACCGGGAGCTAGCTGTAGACTGGCCATGAACTTCGTCAGATAGACGAAGAATCTCCCCAGATGCTCAGACGTGTGATATACGGGAAATACAGCAGCAAACGAGCTCTGTACTTGAGCTCAGGTTTGACAGCAGCCCATAAACAGCCGAGGGAAACCACGCCAGTGATGCAGCAAGTGTGAATGGGGCCCCCCAATAAATGGCTCCACACCGCGATGCAGCGCATATGGAGCGCCACCCGCGGAGCTCGCAGCCCCAGCAGGACGCTGAGGCGTGACTGCAGCTGCTGGCTCAGAGCTCGTCCCAGCAGCGATAGCAGTGAGGAGGCGGCAGCCTGGGACGTGGCCCCTGGACTATGTACCCGAGGCCCTGGGCAGGAGGGGCTAGCCCGGGTAGCCAGCCATGCTGCGGTGGCTTCGCAGTTGTTGTTACTTGAGCCAGCTGGATCAAAGCTAGCTCAGGTCTGTCTACACCTAGTGCAGTCCCACTCCCCATGGCAGTGTAGACACACCCTTAGTGAGGGCTGCTCTCTGCCCCAAAGAGCTTACAATCTAACAAGACAAAGAGTGGGAGGGTGACCAGAGGCACCAAGAAATGATGGGACTTGCCCTCAGGTCTCCTGGGCTCCTAGCCGCATGCCCTGTCTGCTAGACGATGCTCCCCATGCAAAGGGATGGAAAAATCAATGTCCCTGCACAGCTCCGGCATGGGTCTCGTGTGGTTTGCAGGTGGCGATGGATGCGTTTCCCTGCGTCTTTTACAAGTTCATCATGCCGTCTCCTGCTCCCTCCCTGGCCAGTCAGAGCCCCACTGCGCCGCAGTTATGCATTTGTGTAGCATTTCCTGCCCCTTGGGTCGCGTAGGCAGTGGGTTTAATCCGCTGATCTCTCGGCTCCAAAGGCCTGAAGCGTCTGTTTGAAGGAAGCGGTGACTGAGACGTGGAGTTACTTGTCTAAATGAGTTCCCCTTTCTCGGTGTCGCTCCGGGCTCCCTCCGGCCGCCAGTTAATCTCTGTCAGACGTGCGCTCCTGGGGAGCCAGCGAGCCCGGGGGCTTGTTTTAAAGGCAGCGGTGCAAAGGAGAGGCCCCAGTGCTGCCCGCCGGCCTTGTCTAGCCTGAGAAGCAGCTGCGCTGCTCAGCAGGCTTGGAGACTGTGGCATGGCAGGTCCTGATAGTGAACACAGGGATCGCGGTGACTGGGGAGCCAGGCACCGCTCCTGAGGGGCTGAGGAGGGGAGGATGCTAGCTCAAGGGGACTGGCTCTAGCAGCTCAGCTAATGGAACTTCAGCAGGATCGGGCCGGCGGGGAGCTGGCGGGTCGGTTGGCCGGCGGGGATCGGGCCGGCGGGGAGCCGGCGGGTCAGTTGGCCTGCGGGGATCGGGCCTGCGGGGAGCTGGCGGGTCGGTTGGCCTGCGGGGATCGGGCCGGCGGGGAGCTGGCGGGTAGGTCGGCCTGCGGGGATCGGGCTGGCGGGGAGCTGGCGGGTCGGTTGGCCTGCGGGGATCGGGCCGGCGGGGAGCTGGCGGGTAGCTTGGCCTGCAGATGGAAAGCAAAACAGGCCCATATGCAGAGTCTGGCTCCAGCTGGGAGCTGCCCTGTAGCTGAGGGATGTTGGGGTCAGGTGTGCGACAGGGTGTTGGGGCCACAACGCCATCCCCAGCAAAGTCGAGCTTGTGACTCCAGCTCGTCTGCCAGTAGCTCCGGGGCCAGGCTCTAAGCGTGGCTGAAGGGAGACAGGGAAGAGGCCCCTTGGCTCCCCTCGGGGCAGAGCACAGGATTGGACCCAGGCTGGGGAGCTTTCCGGTGCCCTCAAAGTCTTGAATTTTGTTGTGACAGACGCTAGCCCGTGAGGACAGACCCTCCTGACGATGACTGTTCATTGGGCTCACTCAGCCCCACAGTTCTCAGGACCCTGCCCCCAGCACAAGGGCAGAATCGGGGCACTTAGGGTTACAGACTTACTGGCCCCTCCAGGAAAACCACCAGGAGTGGATCCAAAATCACACCTGCCTCTCTGCCTCTGGAGTCTATCTCTGCAGGCTCTGGAGCGCGGGAAGTCCAAGGGCTGGAGCTGAGCGAATCATGGACTTCTCAGTTCAGTGGCCTAAACCAAAAAATCATTTTGAGTCGAACGAAACATTTTGTTCCATTTCATTCGATTTGAAATTAACGTTTATTTTATTTTTTGTTTTTTCCATTTCCTTTGTGGGTGTTCCCCCCCTTCCCCTTTTGTTGTTGTTGGTTTGTTTTTAAATAGAACTAGCTACATTTTGAAACAAACCGTTTTCTCATGCACCAGCTGTGGCAGGCTCCAGGCCCTGCGCCATGCACGCAGAGGGGAGGAGGTGACCAGAGTAATAAATAGAGCCAGTCTGAATGATTAAACTGCAACATTTTCCCACTAAAAAATGCAGTTTTATCGAAAATGGAAAAAAAAAAGAAAAAAAAAGCAAGAAAATGGCATTTTCAACAACACTTTTGTTACATTTGGTTGCAAATTGAAAATTTTGCTTTGGTGTTTGAAAAATGTTCAAAATGTTGAAATTTCGATTTTGGGATTTCCCCCGACACATGCCTAGAGGTATTCCCCACCCCTCCCCTTTTTAGACACAGCAGCTTTTCAAAACGTTTCCAGCTTTGAATGAGTTTCAGCATAGGAGCGTTTCAGCATTTTTTCCCCTTTTGCCACTCAGTTGCTTTTGCAAGTTGGAGAAGTTGTAAAAAATTACAGGGCGGGGGAAAGAAAGAAAATAAGAAACCCAAGACATAAATCATTGTGTTGTACTCAATGGCAACAAGGAAAAAAATGGAGAAAAATATTTTGTGAAAAATGGCTGATTTCAAACCCCGTGAAATGGAAACAATTTTGGATCTTTTTGCACCAAATTGTCTTTTCTGTTTTTCAATCAGCTCTCGGCCAGAAAGTCAAGTGATGATAAATCCTAGTGTTCTGGAGAAGCTGGGATCCAAGATTTCAGTTTGGTCCATTATGAAGACGAGCTGTTTGCAAGATTCAGGTCCAGACCTAGGCTGGGATTTTGAGCAGCTCGAAAACGCTCAGGGGTATGGAGGAGGGGAGGAGGCGAGGTTTGGTTCAGGCCAATCTGGTTTTAAAGGCTGGGTGCTTATTGGTGTCAGCCAAGATAGAATCATAGAACTGGAAGGGACCTCGAGAGGTCATCTAGTCCAGTTCCCTGAAGGCAGGACTAAGTATTATCTAGACCAGGGGTAGGCAACCTATGGCACGCGTGCCGAAGGCAGCACGTGAGCTGATTTTCAGTTTCACTCACACTGCCTGGGTCCTGGCCACCGGTCCGGGGGACTCTGCATTTTAATTTAATTTTAAATGAAGCTTCTTCAATATTTTAAAAACCTTATTTACTTTACATACAACAATAGTTTAGTTATATATTATAGACTTAGAGAAAGAGACCTTCTAAAAACGTTAAAATGTATGACTGGAACGCGAAACCTTAAATTAGAGTGACTAAATGAAGACTCGGCACACCACTTCTGAAAGGTTGCCGACCCCTGATCTAGACCATCCCTGACAGGTGTTAGTCCAACCTGCTCTTAAAAATCCCCAAAGATGGGGATGTCTAATGCTCCTTGCGATCTGGCAGGACATTTCAAGGAAGCTGTAAGATGGGCTGGACTGACCCCAGCCCGCCCGACTCGCCTGCCCCCAGGTGGTGCTTCGGGTCCCAAAGTCTCTCTCGCTGCATCGGCCGGGGGCGGGAATGGAGCTGGGGAGATCTGGTAGGGGAAAGGCAGAGTGAAGCTCAAAGCAGTTCCTCCTCACGGTTTGTCCTCCAAGCCTTTGGATGACTGACTCTCTCTCCTCCTCCGTCTCTTTCCCTTCCCCAGACCGAGCCGCTGGACGTGACCGTGTCCCCGGCCCTCGACAACGAGCTGGAGGTTCCTGTCAGCGGAGGGCCCAGCGGGGACTTCGAAATCCGCGAGGAGGAAGACACGACTCGACCAGAGCTCAATAACGAAGTGATCGCCGCGGTTACCCTGGCAGCAGGGCCGGGGCTGGGGAAGAATGCAGAGCCCGGCCTCATAGACAATACGATAGACTCTGGGAACTCGGCTGCCCAGCTCCCCCAGAAAAACATCCTGGAGAGGAAAGAAGTGCTAATAGGTGAGGCCTGACGCTCTGGTGCTGACGGGGTAACTGCAGCTGGGGAGGGGCAGAGTCTCCTGGGAGTTCGAAACCTCTGCAAAAGGCCCTAGTGACCCCTCCCCACCCGGAACTCCACGCAGTTGACTGGGAGGCGGGTTGGGGCAGAAAGGGAGGTAGGCAAATAAAAAGGCCCCGAATTTATTATTGTTAAATCTCTCAGGGGGGTTTCATTGGTGATTTTTGGATGCCTGGGGTCAGCAGCGCTGTTGGTGTCCAGGAGACCCCGTTGTCTTGCTCACTGACCGGCTCTTTCCTTTGCTCTCCGTTGCAGCTGTCATCGTGGGCGGCGTGGTCGGGGCGCTCTTTGCTGCCTTTCTGGTCATGTTGCTCATCTACCGGATGAAGAAGAAGGACGAAGGGAGCTACACACTGGAGGAGCCAAAGCAGGCGAACGTCACATACCAAAAGCCCGACAAGCAGGAGGAGTTCTATGCATAAAAAGAGCCCAGAGTGCCTCTCTCTCAGTTTCACTCGATTTCTGGTTCAACTTCCCTCTGCCCCCACCCTCCCCCATCCAGTCTCTCCCTCTCGCTCACTTTCTGATGGGACTGTGAGTTGAACAAACAAACAAACACTATAATAAAAAGAAAAAAAAAATCTTCAGTTAAAAAATATACAAATAAAGTGTCACCGATTTAAAACGAATACCGTAACCTTTCTCCAGCGGACGCAGCGTTTGCAGGGGACAGCAAGTGTGAGGAGCGAACGGGCAGCCAACTTTCAGTGCCTAAGCGAACGCTCCTCATACGAGAGCATGCTTGGGTGGTCATTTTCCTGATGATGGTTGAAGTTTCCTGGGTTTACCAAACAACACGACTGACTCTGAGATCTGAACACCTGTTACCAGAATTGGGGTAAGGGTGGGAGTTTGGGGAGAGGGAGGGCTTGCTTTCTTTTTGTGGGGTTGGGGGTTTGGTTTCTTACTGGGAATCGCTGCTCCATGGCTCTATTCGGAAAGAGGATGCGACTTTTCAAATACAATTTCAAGCCTTGAAAAAGCACAATGAGATGAAACAGCGAATGCTGCGGTTTGCTCTCGGAATGAAAAATGGCCCGTGAGCTGGAGTGGAGCTTTTAGATCACCTCCTCGGAGAGTTCACATAGCTGCAGGGAGCCTCACATTGCAGTTGTGTGGGGCTCCCTTCCTCACACTGCTTCACTTCATCGCATTGCTGTGCACAGCCAGAGACCTTACGTGTATAGAAACCATGTTTTGTGGGCTGGCAAAGGGCTTGGTTGAAAGGGACCTTGCTTTTGCTGGGTTTTCACTGTGACGAATAAAACTCAGCTAGCGCAGTATTCCCTGCTCTTTGAAAACAACCAATGCTGATGCTTTTAAGGGAAACAGGTTAATGGGGGTAGGGGGGATTGACAAGAACAACAACAAAAGGCTAAGAGGTCTTCTGAGTTCCTTTGAATGTGATAATATTTCACAAACCTCATCAAGCCACGCTTTGCAGCCGTTCTCCTCAGATGTTGTTTGGTGATAGCTCCTGTCAAATTGCAGATACCCCAGGAAATTAAGAAAATAAAGGAGACAACGGTAGGTTTTCAAGGGTCACTGTCAGGTCAGATTAGCTCCATGATGTATCATTTATTAAATCCAAGATTGATATGTTTCCAGTATTTTTTTTAGTTTTTATTTTTAAAACTCCTGTCTAAACTTTACAGCTAGGACCTGACTGACTTCCAATGGGCTTTGGATCAGCTTTGCATGGGAGCCCAAAAGGGAAACCAACTAGAAGCAACCGTCAAACTGACTAATGTGTTTTGAATCATCTGAGGTGCGTTTAAGATGGAAAGGACATAAGTGGCACAAGGGCCCGATCCAGAGCCCAGGGATTGGGCCCATAGGGTGGAACATTCAGAGAGAAATTTGAATTGGCCGGCGTTAATAATCTAAAGGGCTGTTCATGATACAGTTAAGGAAACTGGGTTTTTAAAAAGATGATTTGGATCTGGACCATGTTCCTTTGAGGCCCTGACTTTGCTATTGTATTTAATTAAAAAAAAAAAAAAAAAAAGCAGTCAACATCTTTATGTCACTTATAGTCACCTTCTAGTCCAGGGGGAGGCAACCTATGGCACATGTGCCAAAGGCGGCAGGCGAGCTGATTTTCAGTGGCACTCACACTGCCCGGGTCCTGGCCACCGGTCCGGGGGGCTCAGCATTTTAATTTAATTTTAAATGAAGCTTCTTAAACATTTAAAAAACCTTATTTACTTTATATACAACAATAGTTTAGTTATATATTATAGACTTATAGAAAGAGACCTTCTAAAAACATTAAAATGTATTACTGGCACGCGAAACCTTAAATTAGAGTGAATAAATGAAGACTCGGCACACCACTCCTGAAAGGTTGCCGACCCCTGTTCTAGTCTGACTCTTTGAACCCTTCCAATGGCTGACTCGTGAGTGGAGGTTTATCAGTATACTAGTGGCTATGGGCTAACGTGGGCATTTAGCTCAGGCAGTATAGACACAGGCATTTACATTCTGATGTGCTTGGGTCAATCCCCACAAATAACCAACCCGAAGCTGTTGTGACCCATGGAACTCTCTCGTGGATCAGTGCGGGCACACGTAATTGGGAACAGGATATGCCCTGCGATCTCACACTCCTCTGGCCAGGGACCTTGGGGACTTGTCTTAGTGGGCTGCGCTGGGGACGATCTGCTCATGGAACCAGAAAACGTTTCCGCATAGCCCAGAGAACAAAGCGGCTCTGGCATGTGGATGGGAGAGGAGAATTGTGGCCAAAGCAAACATACGGTGATACCAGCTGGTATCTGGTGAAAGGCACAAGAATGACACCCCGGGCTTGGTTCTGATGGCCCACCAGTGTAACTCCACTGATGTCAGCAGAGTTATTCCTGATCAATCCCAGTGTAACTGACAGCAGAATGAGGCCGTCAGTCATATGAAAAGGCCCCTCCAGGGCTGCCAGGAGGTGAGAGCCAAATGTTTCAAGCTTTGGTGCAAATCTGGATGGAGGTTTTTTTTCTCCACTAGCTTTAGGCTGAGATTTTTCAAAAGGGACTTTGATTTCTAGGTACTGTATTGAGACCTTAAAGGAGGCTAATTCTCCGGGGTGGATTCTGAAATCAAGCCCCTTAAAGGTGTCTCAGTTTGGGCACCCCAAAGACTGAGGCAACCAAAAATCATTTGTCCCCTTTGAAAGACAAGGTCCTAATCTTTTGAGTATATATTAAAACCTCCAAGCTTAATCTTTTAAATTTTGCTTTTCTCAGCTTCCTCATTAATCTGCTCCATTCTGTTTTTTCCCTTAATAGTCTGAAGTACCGTAATACAACTTTTTTTTTTTTAATCCACATTAGACCTCTCAGCTGGTATTAAGTTGTAATCCTGATACCTAAATCTTTTACAGGTTCGGAAGGGAGTAACAATCTCAAAATGTGAATGTTAGAGCAGGCTGAAAAATCCTTCTTTGCTTTCTCTTAAAAGAATGTAAAGTACAAAAAGACAAAAATATAGTTAATTAAAACACTGATCAGAGTTGACCAATGTCTTAATTTATTGTCCAGTAGCTGCTGCTACCACTCTCTTTCTGTGTCTCTCTTGGACTGGAAAGTAGATGTGATCTCAAGGAGATTTTTATCTTGGTTTGTAGCACACTTTTTCTTTAAAAAAAAAATTAAAATCAGTCACCAATAGGCCCTTCCAACTGTCTCAGCTATTCAGAAGTGAAAGGGTAAATGTAAGAATCAACAGCTAGGAATAATCATTCCAGATGTGTTTGATGTCTTCTCTTCTGTGCATAGGCTGGGGGACTGGAAGTAGCTATGCCATGAATGTGGCTTCCTGTATCTTAATTTGTTGGAGGAAATCATCCAAGAGCTGTCAATAATCAAATGCTGCAAGGATCTGATCCACGGCCCATCAGAATCATGGGAAAAACGCCTCTTGATTTCAGCGGGGTTAGGATTGTGGGACTCAGTTGGAAGTCAATGGGAGCTGGAGGATTAACTCCGTTGCGTGCTTTTGAAACTCCTGCTATCAACACATGAAGAAATATGAATTTCTCCAGGGGGGTTGGTGGGACTCCTGGTGTGAGCCTTGATCAAAGGGAGGGGAGGGTGGAAAGCAGGTGATTTTCCCCAGCTGTTGATCCGGTAATGAAACAGGAAATGCATTATGAAAATCAACTCGTGGTAGGTACTGTGTAAGGCAGCATCTTACCAAACCCTGGGCTTGTGTGGCTAGGGGACATGGTGCAAATCTTTGGTTACCTTCCCTTTCCTACCTGCTTCAAATGCTGATTGGTTTATAGGGCCTAATTCGGTGAGGTGCTGAGTGCCCTCAGCTCCAATGGGCTCTTAGTCAAGAGAGGAAACCCCAAAAATGGGATTTCAGTGATTACACATCTGAAGTTCTGGCTCTGCGCCTGCTGCCTCTTATCCCATGATCTGCAGTACAGAGCATGTCTTGATGATCACCTGGAAAGCTTCAGCGAGCCCAGGACGCAGCTGCCCTCCAGCCCCAGGGGTTCTGAATTCACAACAGAGCTTCTGCCTCTGCAGTCACTCCCACTTCGAACCCGGGCGGCTACAGTCTGTCTCCCTGTTTTAAGTGAACTTCTGACCCATGGAACTTTCTTCTTCCAGGTGTCAATCAAAGGCTGGACACTGCTGATGCATGGTGGAAGATGCAGATATTTGTCCTGGCTTGTGGCTTAACACCCGCTAGCCAATGGAAAGTCAGTTGGATGTAGCTTGTTTCCCAGCAGCAGCAGCATTGGCTTTTAGGGATCCCTTTTTGGGTAGCCCCCATGCTAAGGTGATGGACAGTCTTTAACCGCTGAAATCAGAGCTTAGCTGACAAGGTTCCGGCCACAGAGGACTCCCTATCCCGGGCTGTATTGGCTCGGCAAGGAGGTATTTGTTCAGCTGAGGTCTCGTTCTCAAAGCCTGTATCAATAGCTCCCGTCGTCTTCACCCAGAGCTGTAGGCATTCAGCACTTCGGAAGATCACGTGGCCCTGACACAAGACACAGAAGGAGGCGATCTATTAGGTCGGAAAGTAACTTTTCCCCATAGTCACGTTCGAACCCTAAGGCCACTCTTCCAATTCTGCCCTTTTCTGCTGCCTGGCTTTGCGAGAGGTTTTCTGGGTGGTGAGCAGAGCAGAACCTGAGGTGATGCCGTGACTGCAGGCAGAAGCCCTGATATAGAGAAGGGCTCAAATCAAAATGCTGGATTCCCCCCTGAGCTTTGCAGGGGGTTCAGATTCTGGATCCGCTTTGATGACTGACCCCCTTGGACTTCCCCGAACCCAGGGTCCGCGCGCACAGGAATTTAGGAGCCTTCAGAATCCGAATCTGCAGCCGCAGTGGTGGAACCAGGGCTCAGGTGTGCTGAAAGCCTGGCCCAAATGTCGGAGCCTCTCTACACAAGGGCTAGCACAGAGACAGCTGGAACATTGCTGAAACCGGGTCCAATGTTTCCTAGCCTCGCTGGCCTCAGTGGTCCCGAGTCTGATTTCAGTGGCACTGGTGCTCTGCAGTGAAGCCACTTCAGATATACCAGTGTAATCACAAGCAGAATCTGGACCAGAGTCAATAATGGGCCCTGCTACAGGCTGCAGAATTTCCTTGCACATTGACAGTTCCATACGCTGTTCTTCTGTTAGAATGACAAAGGTCCCATCTATAGTAACCTGCCTTGCTCAGTTTGAGCCTTTAGCTTTTGGTATAATTCAAAGGTAGCTAATCTCGAGCCCAGAATCTGATTCCGCCTCCCGCACAGAGGCTTTGTTCCATTTAAAGTGGTTAGTTAAAAATGAAAAGGGATTTTTTTTTCTCCTTCTATTATTATAAATGTTCATAGTCTGCAGCGCTCTCTGGGCTTCCAGGCTTTGAAAAGCTTTTGGCACTGAAACATTTATTAGAATAACTGAGTCTTGTTAGGCACATAGCCAGCTGCTCTGCAGTCCTGAGCAAATACAAATCCAGTCCAGTGTTTGGAGGGAAAAGCTAGCTGGATGGAGGTCTGAACTCTTAGAAGAATATGTATGTGTGTGTGTATATGTATGTATGTAATTTATATATGTATATACATATATACTTGTGTGTACACACAGAGAGAGCTTTAATTCAAGTCAGCTACATAAACTAAGCCGGGGGAAACTATTGGCTGGCTTTGTAGATTTAAGAGTGATAAATTCTGCAGAGACTTTGGAGCAGCTGCTCAGCCATGGGAGTCAGTTGACATGAGCTGAGGATCTGGCCCCTTTTTCCTTTCTTGACCCTTTCTCAGCAAGGGCCTGAGCCAAAGCCTGGTGAAGCGGATGGAAAGCCTCCCATTGACTTCGGTGGGTTTTGTACAAGGGGCCTAGAGGTAACTCGACACACAGTGCCCAGTTATTGTGATAGGCCATTCAGAACCATTTTCAAGGGGATTGCATCTGCCGACTTTCCCTTTCCTCCATGCTCTTTGTCCAGTGCAGACACAGAGGAAGATCAGTCAGGTAAACGTACACAGAGCTTTCCGTTATTCCCTTCTGACCCCAAGTGTCTTATGCCTCCAGATCAGTGGACATCCTAAATAGCTACAGAAAGGCTCAGTCTGGAGTGGCACCTTTTTGGAAAGTTTAAGATTCTGCCACCAGATCTTGCTCAATGCATTTCCAAAGACCCTCAAGGGTACCAGTGACTTTCTGAGCAGTGACTTTCTGTTTTGGTTCCCAGTCATAAACGTACAGTTGACAATCAAACCAGACAAAACAAATAATAATGATATATATATATCCACATTGTTTGGTAAATCTGCTTTTAAAAATCACTTATGAAGCAATGTACTTATCTAACACTAACGTTCAACACCATGTCTCCGGGATAAAATGCCACCCATTGGTTATTCTGTAAATAAACACAAACCCAACTTGTATACATTTAAAAACAAAACCATTGATATACATCCAAAACAAAACAAAACAAAAATCCAATCCCCCCACCTCTTTCCAGAAGATTTAAATAATAAATCTTCACTTTCCTTTTTGGGGCTGATTAAAAAGCCCAACTAGGAGAATGAAAAGTCTTTGGCAGCAGTTGAAATTATAGTGTTTTACTATTCAACAACTAGGGGAGGAAAAAAAATGCATGTAAATATTTTTAATAGGAAACATATCTTAAACAGAACTTTTTTTTTGTATGTACATAACTCTCCTAGAGTTTAGTACTTAAATTGCTTCATAGTGTCTGTTAAAAACGAAAATAAAATAAATACAAATGTTTGTTAATTGTTTTTGTTCTGACTCAATGGCCAAAACTTTAAAAATAATAATAATAATTAATAATTAAAAAAGACTATAAAATAATCTTTGCCAATGGATCTAGCACTGTAATGGTACTGTCTATTTTTTTTAATGATTTCTGTGCTGTGCCCATTTATAAAAGGAAAAATAAAGTCATTTAAACATATCGCTGGGAGCTTTGTGTTCTGTGGCTTATTTCTGGTCCCTGGGTGTTTGTTGCGCCAACATGTGAGGAGGGCTAAACAAAAAGATAGAGCTTGTTATCCAGGCTGCTCCAGTTAGATAGCATCAAGCGAGAGGCTGTGTTTAATTAATGGTCTCCATAGCAACTCTTAGCCACCTTAGAGTGACAGCAGCTCCCCTCTACATGGTGTAGCCGAGTGCAAACCAATTAAGTTTTGTGCTCAGCACATCACAATTCCTTGCTCATCTTGCCACAAAAGAGACCATAACACCTGGGCATGGGAGCTGAGTCTAGGAAGGGCTGCGTGGTGGAAGGCTGCTATTAATACATTTATCATCGGCTCTTTGAGCTGGGAGGTGAAACATTACATATAGGGATCCCTTCACACACCACCGGAATGCTGCCACCACTGGGGTGGAACGTGTCAGTTGTTTAATGGTTCACAGTAACACTAACAATAGTTACAAAACAGGAAGTGAAGATGACTGCACCCCGCTGAAAGTGCAGGAAGAATTTAATGTAATCGCCAGCGTTGGAATTTGGCCAGGTCTCCTGGGTGGGGGGAAGGGAGAGATGGTCTTCAAAGTGCCTTTGGTTTTGAAGACCACAAGTGCTCAGCGCTTTGGATTTGTGACTCAGCCAGAAGACGACGCCTGCAGCAGCGCATGGTCACCTAGCACCACCGAGTCAAAGAAAACCCCTGCACGTCCTGCAGTACCCTGGGATTTCCTTGACACTCTGCCATCAAAGACGGACTAGGACCAAGCCTCAGAGTTTGTCAGAACTGATGGGATCTCAACCCAGGGTGGTATCTCTGCAGCTACACTCAGTGCACTGTGCTAAGCAGACTTCTGCTTTCTAACAACCAGGTGAGAGGATACCAGAGAATAGAAATGACCATCCAGTAATTATTGAGCTACTGTCTAAGTATCCAGAGAGCCTAATGGCAGCGCTCGCGGGGGATGCGAGGGGTGTGGAGATGTGCTGAACGCCGCAAGGAACTACCTATACAGGCAAAAGCGCATGGATGATGAAATCATGTATAATTTACACAAAAGCATCTTTAATAAGGCAGGTTTCAGAGTAGCAGCTGTGTTAGTCTGTATCAGCAAAAAGAACAGGAGTACTTGTGTCACCTTAGAGACTAACACATTTATTTGAGCATAAGCTTTCGTGGGCTACAGCCCACTTCTTCGGATGCATAGAATGGAACATACAGTAAGAGGATATTTATACATACAGAGAACATGAGAAGGTGGAAGTAGCCAAACCAACTGTAAGTGGCTAATTAATTAAGAGAAGCTATTAACAGCAGGGGAGAAAAACTTTGCTGGTCATTTGCAATGCCTCTTGGATAACTGATCTTTGCACCGCCCATCAGCGATCCTTGCATCTAACACCAACAGCGTGGTAGGTGCTTTTCAGGCAGTAATAAGCTAAAGTCTCCCTCCCAAAGAATTACAGCAGCAGATCCCCTTTACCTGTCCTAGCCAAACCGCTAGGATGTTCCTACCTCTACAGATGGAGGATGGGTGCGGTGATGCAGCGCAGTTGCTAACTGAGTTGAATTCAGGACCCGAACGTGTGACTTTCCTAGCTAATAAGCCCAAGTGTTCACTGGCAGTTAATGCCGGTGAACGATTTGGCAGCAAATGTACTGTCTGCTTCCTAAAGGAGACATCTGGCCACATCCCACTGGTTTGTTACCCAGGCTCCCATGTTATAGACTTCAGAATTCCCAGGGGTCGGCGGTGTTCACGGCAAAATGAGGCTGAGGTGACGCTGCCTGATTGTTGATGACCCCAGGTGTCCAGACCTGGCTGCCAGCCAGAGGAGGAAGCCAGTCGTTTAAGTGTCAGTGTTGCTAACGTGCTGTTGCAGTGCTGTGGTGGATTCTAGTGAATCGCTCTTTCACTGCTGGTTTATATTAGTGACATCAAACCCTTTCCCCTCTATAATAACCAACTTTCCCACGCTGGCTCAGAAATGTGGCCCATTCAGTCCGATAGCTCCCTTACTGCTATTTGGGGACAGAACATCGCCGCATCAAGGCCACTATTCAGCCTCTAGAAGTGGCCATTGCATGATATTATCGAGGCCGGCGTGCCCTCCCTGCCCACTGTTCCAGATATATGGGGTGGGGAGTGGGCAGGCACGGAGTCTTTCTTGACTACAGCTACGGCTTATGCCGCATGTCATCAGATCTCGTTATCCATATCAGCACATCAGAAAATTACCCTTCTTCTTCGAGTGCTTGCTCCCGTGCGTTCCACGTGCGCGGTCGTTGGAGATTTTTGCCTTAGCGGTATCCGTACAGTCAGCTGTGGCGCCCTCTGGAGTGCCACGCTCATGCGTCGNCTTGCATCTAACACCAACAGCGTGGTAGGTGCTTTTCAGGCAGTAATAAGCTAAAGTCTCCCTCCCAAAGAATTACAGCAGCAGATCCCCTTTACCTGTCCTAGCCAAACCGCTAGGATGTTCCTACCTCTACAGATGGAGGATGGGTGCGGTGATGCAGCGCAGTTGCTAACTGAGTTGAATTCAGGACCCGAACGTGTGACTTTCCTAGCTAATAAGCCCAAGTGTTCACTGGCAGTTAATGCCGGTGAACGATTTGGCAGCAAATGTACTGTCTGTCTGCTTCCTAAAGGAGACATCTGGCCACATCCCACAATTTTGTTACCCAGGCTCCCATGTTATAAACTTCAGAATTCCCAGGGGTCGGCTGTGTTCACGGCAAAATGAGGCTGAGCTGACGCTGCCTGATTGTTGATGACCCCAGGTGTCCAGACCTGGCTGCCAGCCAGAGGAGGAAGCCAGTCGTTTAAGTGTCAGTGTTGCTAACGTGCTGTTGCAGTGCTGTGGTGGATTCTAGTGAATCGCTCTTTCACTGCTGGTTTATATTAGTGACATCAAACCCTTTCCCCTCTATAATAACCAACTTTCCCACGCTGGCTCAGAAATGTGGCCCATTCAGTCCGATAGCTCCCTTACTGCTATTTGGGGACAGAACATCGCCGCATCAAGGCCACTATTCAGCCTCTAGAAGTGGCCATTGCATGATATTATCGAGGCCGGCGTGCCCTCCCTGCCCACTGTTCCAGATATATGGGGTGGGGAGTGGGCAGGCACGGAGTCTTTCTTGACTACAGCTATGGCTTATGCCGCATGTCATCAGATCTCGTTATCCATATCAGCACATCAGAAAATTACCCTTCTTCTTCGAGTGCTTGCTCCCGTGCGTTCCACGTGCGCGGTCGTTGGAGATTTTTGCCTTAGCGGTATCCGTACAGTCAGCTGTGGCGCCCTCTGGAGTGCCACGCTCATGCGTCGGTATATCAGGCACCGCCGGCCCGACGCCCTCTCAGTTCCTTCTTGCCGCCCGTGGCGGTTAGTCGGAGCGCCTGTTCCTGGCTTGGCAAGGGCTAGCATCAGGGAGCTCAAAGCAGTTTGTCTGGCCTGGCAGGCTTTCTTGCCCCGCCTGATGGGCAAGGTGGTGCAGGTCCTGACGGACAATACCGCCGCAGTGTATCACATCAACAGGCAGGGCAGAGGCAAGTCGTCGGCCCTTTCCCAAGAAGCTTTCCGCCTTTGGGACTTCTGCGTGCGGCAGGCCATTCATCTGGTAGCCGCACATCTGCCCGGGACCAGGAACGTGTTAGCAGATCGCCTCAGCAGGACCTTCTCATCGCGCCACAAGTGGTCGCTCCATTCTGAAAGTGGGGAACTCCCAAGGTGAAGTTGTTCATGTCCCATCAGAACAGGAAATGCCACATGTCCTGTTCACTCCAGGGGCTCCCTGTCAGATGCTTTCTTGCTCTCATGGTCAGGTGCCCTGATTTACGCCTTCCTGCCGGTGCTGTTGATCCACAGAGTCCTCGTGAAGATCAAACAGCACTGGGCGAAAGTTATCCTGATAGCCCCCATGTGGCCTCGACAGAACTGGTTCAGCACCCTGCTGGACCTTTTGGTAGCCACCCCTCTGCGGCTCCCTCTCTGGCCAGACCTGCTGTCCCAGGACCACAACAGTCTCCTGCACCCGAACCTGGAGGCGCTGCACTTGTCAGCATGGCCACTGCATGGCTGAATGCAGAAGAACAGGAATGCTTGGCCCGGGTGCAACAGGTCTTGCTGGGTATCAGAAAGCCCTCCACCAGAGCGACCTACCTGGCCAAATGGTTCACGTGCTGGGCCTCAGAACGACGGATCCGGGCCGAACAGGCCTCGCTGCAGGTGATCCTGGATTATCTTCTGTACCTCAAAGTCCAAGGATTGTTCCTGTCGTCAGTCCCAGTCCACCTAGCCGTGATTTCGGCCTTCCACCCTCCGTTCCAAGCCAGGTCAGTCTTCCCTCATGATATGATGGCCCGGTGTTTGAAAGGTCTGGAGCATCTCTACCCTGACGTCCGGGATCCGGTCCCTCCCTGGGACTTGACTCTCATGCTGTCATGGCTCATGGGGCCTCCTTTCGAGCCTCTGGTTTCCTGCTCTCCTCTTCTGGTGAGTCTTGCCCGAATGCTTGGGTTTCAGCTGATCGCCATATTTGGGGTCGGGAAGGAACTTTCCTCCAGGGTAGATTGGCAGAGGCCCTGGAGGGTTTTCGCCTTCCTCTGCAGCGTGGGGCACGGGTCACTTGCTGGAGGCTTCTCTGCACCTTGAGGTCTTTAAACCGTGATTTGAGGACTTCAATAACTCGGGCATAGGTTAGGGGTTTGTTACAGGAGTGGGTGGGTGAGATTCTGTGGCCTGTGTTGTGCAGGAGGTCAGACTAGATGATCATAATGGTCCCTTCTGACCTTAAAGTCTATGAGTCTATTCTCTCCTGGAAGGTTTTGTTCCTGGTTGCGGTAACGTCTGCCCGCAGGGTGTCTGAGATCAGGGAGCTTACTTCAGAGCCGCCCTATACGGTATTCTACAAGGATACGGTCCAACTGCAACTGCACCCAGCGTTCCTGCCCAAGGTAGTTTCCCAGTTTCATACCGGCCAGGACATATACTGACCTGTCTTCTTCCCAAAGCCTCATAAATCGGAAGAGGAACGCAGGTTGCCAGCCCCGGATGTCAGGAAGGCGCTGGCCTTCTACATCGACAGGACAAAGCCGTTTCGCAAGTCGACGTAGCTGTTCATTGCGGTGGCAGACAGGGGGAAAGGTGGCCCAATGTCTGAGCAGAGGATTTCATCCCAGATCACGGCCTGCATCCGCCACTGCTATGAGCTGGCGAAAGTGCCTCTGCCGGCAAGCGTGACAGCACAGTCGACTAAAGCACAAGTGTCATCGGCGGCCTTCCTGGCACAGGTGCCGATCCAAGAGATCTGCAGGCCACTACCTGGTTGTCTGTCCACACGTTTGCGTCTCATTATGCACTTACCCAGCAAGCTCGAGACGCCGCTGGCTTTGGCAGAGCAGTGCTGCAAGCCGCACGACCCTGAACTCCGAGCCCACCTCCATTGACACTGCTTGTGAGTCACCTAGAATGGAACGGACATGAGCAAGCGCTCGAAGACGAAAAAACGGTCGTAACTGTTGTTCTTTGAGATGTGTTGCTCACGTCCATTCCATTACCTGCGCTCCTGCCCCTGTGTCGGAGTTGCCGGCAAGAAGGAACTGAGAAGGCATTGGGCCGGCAGTGGCGGATATACCGATGCATGAGTGCGGCACTCTAGAGGGCGCCACAGCCGACCGCACAGATACCGCTAAGGCAAAAATCTCCAACGACCACGCACCTGGGCACACGCGCATCTAGTACGGAATGGACGTGAGCGACCCATCTCGAAGAACAAGTGTTACCGTTTTATCCAGAGGTGAGCTGGAGCCGGTTCGCGGGAACCGGTTGTTAAATTTAGAAGCCCTTTTAGAACCAGTTGTCCCTTGCGGACATTTAATTTTGTTAAATTTTGTTAAATTTAACGAAAGCTCCAGCAGCTCCCTGCCCTTCCCCCGGCCCCAGCTCACCTCGCTCCGCCTCCTCCCCTGAACGCTCCCCCGGCTTCTCCTCCCCCTCCCCGGCTCCTTGCGAATCAGCTGTTTGCACGGGAAGCCTGGGAGGGCTGAGAAGGAAGCAGCGGCTTCCCGCAGGTGAGCTGGGGCAGGGGGGTGGGGGTGCAAGGAGGGCTCCAGGCGCCGCACAGCTCCAGCCCGGCCCCCGACCCCGACCGGCACGGCTCTGGCCTGCTCTGGCCCCGACCGGCCGGGAGGCGTGGCTCCGGCCCGGCTCCCACCGCGGCTGGCCGTGCGGCACGTCTCCAGCCCCGGCCCCCGGCCCCCGGGCCCGGCCGAGCGCCCCAGCTCTGGCCGAGCGGCTCCGGTCCCAGCCCCGGCCCCGCGGCTCTGGCTCCAGCCGAGTGGCCCGGCCCCGGGCCCGGCCCCAGCCGAATGGCCCCGGCCTCCGGCCCAGTGGCCCCAGCCTGGCCCCCACCTCCAGGCAGCGCAGTAAGGGGGCAGGGGGCAGGGAGGGGGTGTTGGATAGAGGGCAGGGGAGTTGGGGCGCNCAACTTTTATCCCTTTGAAACAATCTCCAGGTCTGTCCACACTGCAATCAGAGGTTCGACTGCAGCAAATGTAGACATCCCTGAGCTCACTTTGATCTGGGCACGCTCGCCCAGAGCCCTGGATACATACTTGAGCCAACCAGCCCATGCTGCAGCATCACGACTGGATCACTATGTAGCATGACTACTAGCTACCGCTAGCTAGACCGAAGTTAGCTCCGGTATGTCTACACATCCTGCTGTAATCCCACTCTGACTGCAGGGTAGATTGCCACGTCCTGCTGGGGCTGAGAGCTCCATGGGTCATGCTCCATCCATGGTGCATAAAGGGGTGAATCCATTTATTGGGGCCACCCTTCAGTTTTCCAAACTGCTCTGAACAAACATACTGCCGGGCTAATGACTTCATGATGCAGGCAGTCAGCCTACCCAGAGGCTTGGCAGCCGCAGTTGGGCTGCTGCCATTAACCGCTAAGTGAACAACTGCTTACACGTAGGTGTGGGGAGTTTGGGCGGAAGGCTTGAAACCAGCTCTCATTATTCCCTTTCCCAATGGCTTAGTGATTTTCCCATCAGCAGTTCTGGCTTAGGAATTCCAGCTCCCCCATGACGTAGTAGATGAGGTAGAAGAAAGTAAGACCTCCCTGCAGAAAGCAATACAGTGTGACTGAAATGTCCGCCTGCTTAAGGAATGGGATGCAGAATAATACGGAAAAGATGCTAACGCCATGACTTTCTGTTCGGTGTTTGTACAGCACCTAGCACAATGGGGTTCTGGTCCATGACTGGCAGTCCCAGCTGCTGCAGTAATATAAATAATAACACTAATAGTAAATTAATATCTCACCTGAAGTACTGTGACTTTTTCTGGTCACCCCGGGTAAAATTCGCTAAAGTATTTAAAGTGAAAGGCACTTAGGTGCTTCTGAGACTGTTCCCCCTAGACCACAAAGGCTTTACAGAGCAGAAGTCAAGCAAGTTCAGAGCCTGGTGGCTAGACTGGTCAGGGGCCTGGAAAAACTTCCACAGGAAAAGGGATTGAAAAGTCTGACTGTTTATCTTGGAGAGGAGACTAATCAGAGGGGAGATGATAACGATATAGAAAAACCACGACAGGTCAAAGGGAGATAGATCAGGTGCTGCTCTTCACTGCTCCTCCTATAATGAAAGTCAGTGAAACTGAATGGAGGCAAACTCAAATCTGATCAAAGGAATAAGAATTTGTGCACGGTTAACCTGTGGAACTCACTGCCACAGGATATCATGGAGGCTAAGAGCTTAATAGGATTCCAAAAGAAGATTAGGCCTTTACATGAATAACAAGAACATCCACAGTTATAATAACAAGGTTGAAAGACAAATCAGCAAACAACAAAATCCTGAGAGGTGCGGAAGGGATCTAAATCCTCCTGCTTCAGGTCATAAGCCAACGTCTTTCTAATGAGGGTCAGGAAGCAACCTTCCCTGTGGGCAAGTTATTGCATAACCTCCTACTACAGGGCTTGCTGCAGCTTCATTCTAGAACAGCTGGGACTGGCTCCCGTCAGACGAGGCACTCGACTAGACGAGCCACTGGTGGAATCCAAGCGGGCAGTTCCTAAATTAGGGTGGAATGACTAAGTGTTGAAAGGGCGGGCAGGCAATGCGCACTTTTAACAGTGCCCCGGTGCCCCCCATCCTGCTCCCACTGACGGCAATGGGAGTTTTGCCAGTGGCTTCAAAGGGAACAGCACTGGGCCCAATGTTTTTAACTACTTGATCCTCAGAAATTAATCCAGTCAGAGCTTCATCTTGGGCCTGCTTTGCAGAGGTGCTGGGCCCACAATCCCAGCCAAGGTCAATGGGTGCTGCAGGTGCCCAGCACCTCTGGCAATCGGACCCCAGGGGCCTGTTTCTCCATTGCCCTGCAAGAAATGTTGCCATTTATACCCGTGTAAAGATAGGGTGAAATGCTGGCAGATCACACCGGCGGTGTTTTGCAGTCACGTCGCGCTGGCATAAATGAAGACACAAAGTGCAGGGTAATGGCCAAGCAGGTCCCATATAATTTTCACGGTCCCTGACTCCCATGACCGATAGAGCAGACGTCTGTCTGTATTGGACTTAGTCGCATCTGCACAACCCTACAGATGGCCAGGGACACATGCATTAGAACTTTATGAGCTGTTTCATTTTAATGCATTAATTTTTATGTTCAGGTGGGGGTGAGATGAGTGAAATGAATTAAATTTGGGGCTGGGTATAACGGGCGGGTGGCTGCTGGGTAAAGGAACAGCTGAGAGGCAAAGTTCTTTGGATCTTATGTCTGTTTTTGAAGAAAAAAAAATACTAAAACAACCTAGTGTTTCCTTTGCTTGTTATTTATACTGTTAAGCACTTATCTAGCACTTACAGGAATCCACTGGTTGTATAACTGTGATGACCTTGGTGGGGAGCAAGGGTCACACTTAGAAGATTATGCATGAAATATACAAGAGCATCCTTACCTTGGCCTGATCTTTGCATGTTCCCTGCATTACATCTTGGATAAAACCAAAGATATTTTAATCTGTGGATCTCAAAGCACTTTAATAAGGCTGATCCTTAGTATCCATATTTTACAGATAGGGAAATCAAGGCAGAAAGGTGACCTGACTTGCCCCAGGTCACGCAGTGAGTCAGTGATGCAGCTGGGAATAGACACCAGCTGTTCTGATTCCCAGTGTGGATGCACTGCACAAAACTGCCTTCTTAGAACATGGACTAGAATAGGATTTTATATCACACTCATCAGTATAGGAGCTGAGCACATCTCATGCTAGTGAGACTGGAGACTCCAATGCCAGCCCGGTTTTCTTCTGGTCTTTCTTTGATTTGATGCCAACCGTTTTTCAATGCTGCTTGTGGCTGGCGACAGCACAGCTGCTATGAGCAATGTTTGCAGGTTCCCGTTGTGTTTTCATGGCTGCACTGCAACAGGGAGGAGCAGGATTCCCTGAACGGTTCCCCCAGGTGTCACTGAAGGGACGAGAATTTCAAGCCGTTGATAAAATAGCTTCAGGGATGTACAGGGACGTTGCCGCATGGGAGGGGCCTCCCCAGCCCAGCCACCATGCAGATCCCCTATAGCCACAGATACTAACCCAGAAGGGACCACTGGCGCTCATCTTCCTCTTAGCTCATGTGCTCCGTTAGGAGTGGGGACCCCCGTCATTGCCCCAGGGAGATCTTGCCAGGCTGAGCTAGATCCGTAGAGAGATGGGAGACCACCAACACTGCGCAGGAACTGGAAACGGTGATCCAGCAGCTGCCCCTCTTTCTGCCTGATTCAGGACAGGAGCAATGCACCCAACATAGCCGCATGGCCACAGGGGCACGGGTGGCGGCGCCAGCTCGCTGCCCGAATACAAACCTAAGAGTCAGACAGGATTGTACTGGGGCCGCTAGCCGGAGCGGCTGTGGCTACACTGCTCGTTTTAGCTCATGTCCATCCACCCGAGCTGGAAATGACCCCTCCCGGGGCACGGTACAGGTACCTGTGGAGCGTGAGCTCCTAGGGGAAGGACTCTTGGGCCTGATGCTCCATTGCCCTGCGCCTTGTGCTGCCAGTTACACTTGTGGGCAAAATGCTACGTACAGTGTCAGTGACTGCACAGAGCGTAGGACAGCAGGGGGCGCCGGAACGGGGGGGACAGGGGGCCGTGATCTTGGGGGGAAGAGGTGGCGCGAGGATGTGGGCTTGGAGAGAAGGGGCAGCATGGGGGTGGTGCCTCAAGGGGAAGGGGCAGCGGGGAGGGGGGGGCATCACACCCGGAGTGCAGCAGCACGTCTGTGATAACAATGAGCAGCGACAGCCCAGTGCCCAGACAAATGCGCCAGCTTGTGCATACTGCCTTTAATACGGTAGCCCTAATTCTGCACCCACTGCTGCGGCATCCACCCCAGGAGCTGAGCAAAGGCCGTTAGCAGAAGCAGCCTCACTGTTTATGATGTCTAGCGTAGCAGCTCCCAGAGCCCTTTCCACAGGCAGGGAATCCCTTGACGAGAAAACAGTAGCCCCCTATTGGAGAAGGACCCGATAAAACTCCTAGCCCTGGTGAGAAAGGCAGGATCTGGGCTGCCTGATTTGAAACGCTGGGGCTGGCTGGCCCACAAACCTAGGTGTATGGTCTATACTAGGCTTACAAGGCCACGCCCATTCTCTTCCTGCTCTGCATCACACCACTTCCTGAGCACAGGCAGATATGAATAGGCCTCGAATAAAGCAGCCAAAGTGCTCTTATTTTTCCCCCTTGAGCTAACTGGCATCTCGAGCCATAATTAACCCTGTGGGATCAGTCACCTACAGTGGTGCTGCAACTAGGGACGCTGCTGTACCCCTGGCTTGACGTATAATAACAAACACCAAACACATGGCTTCCATCAGCAGCACCCCCACTATAAAAATGTTCCAGCCCCCCCGGTCACCCATGTAGCCCTCTTTTAACAGTCCCAAGATCCATCTGTGCTTTCACATAAGGCAGGTTTCCCGCATCAGGCCCTGCCTTTCCTGGGCCGAGGGTGGTATTTTGCCCTGACTCGAGAAGGCTGAAACTCAGAACTGCCATTCTGCAGAATTTTTTTTTTTCCCCCAGATCAGAAGAAAACCAAACATTTCAATATTTCCCGCAGAATGAAATTTGGGGAAACTCTCTCATTTGGGGGTCCATCGAAACGTTTCATTGCGATAAATTGAAATGGTTTGTTCTCATTTTGACCTTATATTATAACTTATGAGCGCAAAGAAAATATATTTCAAAAGGGTACATTGTTGCGAAACAAAACAAAACAAAAACAAATAGAGTCCCTTCTGATAAGGTCAAATCTCAATTTTATCAAATTTGACACATTCCCATGGAAGATTTCCAACAGATTCCGCCCTGATGCTGTAAGACTCACAGCAGCCTGGTGACTTTATCACTCCTCTCGCTGACCTTGGCCTCGCAAACATCTGCAGGAAGCTGAGCTGGCCTTTTGCGCATCCTCAGCTTGGGGTGTTTAATAATGGATTGTGTTAGCACTGGTCTCACAACGCTGTACACTGACATCAGCTATCTATCAAACAGGGATAGCATGAGTAATGTACACACACACACACCCCCGACCGTATCCCCAGCACTCACAGCAGGGTATGCTACAGTAGGACTGGTCGGAAAATGTGCCTTTTCCCCCCCCCCATGGATAATTACAACTTTTAGGAGAAAAACCAAAAAGAGAAATATTTCAATTTGGAAATGCTGTCACAGTGCATCATGGGAGGTGTAGGCCCAGTGCCTCATGGGCCCATTCGCCTGTATAGGCTGGCCTCCCTCACTGAACTACTTCTCCCATGATGCATCATGGTCTCCCTTCAATTATTCGAAAATCTGCAAATTAGCTCATTAAACAATTTGCCATATCACAGTTTTATAGAACTTAGCTACAAATATACAAATTAACCTATTTACATTTGCATAATCAGACTGGAAATAAAGCATACATTTTTTAGCAGTGAGGGTAAAAATACGTTGGAATAAGTTACCAAGCATCGTGGTGGCTTCTCCTTCACTGACAATTTTTAAATGAAGATGGGATGTTTTTTCTAAAAGCTCTGCTCTGGGGATTGTTTGGGGGAAGTTCTCTTCCCTGTGTTTTACAGGAGGTCAGATTTGCTGAGCACAATGGTTCCCTGCTGGCCTTGGTATCTACGAATCCATAAAGTGTCACACATAGAGTGGAACAAAACTTGGAAGCGCTGATGTTGTTGGATTATTTTTGTGCCCGTCACTCAGCCTGGCCAGTGAAACTAGACTGATATATTTCTAATGCGTTTCATTTGCAGGGTCTCATGCAGTAGCATATTGTGGGCACTATTTGGGTTGTGAACTGTGCAAGGAGAATGGTGGTGCTTGAACAATAACAACACTCAGCACTTAATGCTACATCTTGTCAAAAGAGGATCTCAAAGCTTGTATATGTATCATTAGCCCTATATGACAGGTGGGGAAACTGAGGCAGAGAGAGGACAGCTGAGACCAGAACCCCATTCTTTTGAGTCCCAGTGCCATGTGCTAACCACTAAATAATGCTCCTTATTTTTGATTTTCCTGACAAATGCCAGGTGGCCTTCAGAATGTAAAACATCCCCTAAACATTTCCGTGGAGGCTAAGCTTTGTAAAAGTTTGTTTCTACCACACCTGAATTTGTGGCTTAAAGCAAGCCGTGCCCTTTAATGTTCACTTTGAATCACATTCATTGTTGGGATCCTACATCAATAGAGCAGTGAGATGGTTTGAAGTGAAAGCGAGCTAAATAAATAAATGCAATCCTTAGCTGAAAAGCTGCAAGTGTCTTTTTCAAACTTTCCAGGAAGCCACTGCCAGGGAAAAAAAAAAAAAAAAAAGCAGCTTCTCCTTTGAATGAGTATAATTTGAGAGACTGCAGAGCCCCTGAACAACCTATGTCGGTTTCCCTGCCTTATTATTTTGGACAGCAAAAGTTCCCAGATGTAGCCCTGAGCGCCAGGGGCTGTGCTGAGAACTTCCAGCTGTCGGTACAGACTCCATAGTACTTCAGTGGTTAAGGACTGCTGGCTCTAAAGAAGCCCCAAATGAGCTGCTGAAGAGGGTGCGGAATGTTTTATTCAGGCGCCGTACTGCAAACACTTCCTGAATGCCCTTATTCCTGCATAAAATATCACAACCCCTCTGTGGGCTTGGGCAAAGCAGTGGGATGAAATAGGAACTGATCTGAAAATCTGCCTGTAACACAAACTTAAGCCTTTTATTAAGATAAAAAGTAAATATAAAGTAACAACAAGTAAAACCAAAAGTAAATAAAGAAATTGCCATCTCAGATCAGAGCATTGGTGCAGTTAGTTCAATAGCCTGTTTCTGACAATGGCCAGCACCAAATGCAACAGAGGTAGGTTCAAGGGACCCTGCAGTGTGCAGTTTTGGGATAAGATTTCTCCTAACCGCAAATAGCTAGCGATTGGTTCATGCCCTGTAGCATGAGAGTTAATATCACTCCCAAAACTCTAGTTGTTGTTGTTGGGTTTTTTTAATATTTACTACTTTAGCTTTGGATGTTCTCCATATAAATGTCCTGTCACTTTGGAATCCTTCTTAATAATACCTTGTGGCAATGCGCTCTACAGTTTAATGATGTGGGGGAAAAAAAGTATATTTCCTTTCATCTGGTTAAAATGTACTGTCTTTCAATTTATTGGTATCAAATGACAGGGCGCAGATCAGTGCTCCAAAAACACAGGCCTCTTAACACTTGAGTTAAAAGCACAAACTCCATCAGGCAACATGAGTAGGTATCTGCAGACCTGCAGCTGGTAGAGGGCTTGACAAACACAAATACACACAAACAGTGCTGCTTCTGTGTGCACCGACTCATGAGCAAATCTGATACTGTCCTTAAAGCTACTTGTCACCCTGCTACCCTGTGTCAAATTTCGGCCAAGCACCTTCCCCCGCCTGCCTTCCTGCTGCAAATTTAAAGAAACATTCCGATATCCTCACACTTGCTCCCTCCCATAGCTGTATATGTCACAGCGTCTCCCCTGTCCTGTAGGATAATGCAGTCTGTGCGCTTGGCTTGCACAGACCTACCACGCCTATCTCAGTATTTGTGTTTACTGAATGTTTTTCACAGACTCTTCCCTCCTCCCCAACTCACATACTCGGGGGGGGGGGGGCAACTTACGTGGGAAGATCTTGTCTCCTTTTGGTATTTTTGCCACCCAGGAGCTGCAGTCCTATGAGATAGAGCAGACCTCAGTGCCAAGCAATAACATCAATGCTTAATAATAATAATTATAATAAATTACTACACATACTAATAATTAACACGCTTGAGTTAGTTCTGCCTCCTAACGAGCTCCCTTGAAACCTTTTAAAACACAAATCCCAATAAACACAAACATTGGCACTCCCATGCGAAGATCAGAACCCGCTCCAAGCCCCTGCTCCTGCTGGATTGGCGACATTGGACTGATTTCTATAGCAACAGGCTGTGGTGTCTTAGACACAAGACTCTGACTTCCCGGCAGGAGCGGAGTGAGCCACTGACCTGTGAAGCAGAGAGCACTTGTATGCACTAATGCCTTCAACAAAAGGCAGAGGAACACACTGCAAAATACCACCGGAGTGAATTCCTTGCTGGTTTGCACGTTCTCTTATTCCACATTTGCACCATTGCCACCTGTGGCCACCTCAGACCCATCACCAAAGCTTGTGCAGCTCAAATATGTTTATTCCCAGGCTAGGTGAGTAGAGAGCTCAACATGTCACTGAATTTCTGGTGGCTGGAGACTCCTGTTGCTGAACTCTCTGGGCATGTCTACACTGCAGTCAGACTGCAGGGGCTGCCTTATCTACGCAGTGAAGACATGGCATGGACTTCAGTGCTGGCTGCACCAGCCTGCCAGGGCCATGGGTACGTACCTGCACTGCTAGCCCATGCTGAAGCCTGTGCGGTGTCTTCACTGCTATTTCTAGCTCTGCCAGCTAGATTCATCACACCTCCAGTTGCTGCGCAGACATAACCCTCTGTGGCTGGGCAATGGAAAATTGACCATGGCCATGCTGGTGAAACCCAGGCATTGGCACGAGTGATTTCAGGGTTGGAGACCATGGAGGAGGAGAGTTTCTCTGCCATGGAGCACTCTTGGATGATCGTTAGAGCACTGGAGCATACAGGCGGGTGTATATCATGTGCATGACTATCCTCCACTAGCCAAGGGACCACTGCACCTGGAATGGTCCCTTGGAATATGTGCAGGGGTGAAAGTAGCGTAAAGGACTTACTGGCGCGCTGGAGTCCTGAGCGGGGGGCGTGGCCTCAACCGGAAGAGGCGTGGCCTCAACCGGAAGAGGCGGGGCCTTTAAATCAAGATTTAAAGGCCCCGCTCTGGCTGCAGCTGGGAGTCTCGGGGCCTTTAAATCTCCCCTGGAGCTCACAGAGGCGGCTGGGAACCCCGGGGCTAAGGGGCAATTTAAAGGGCCCGTGGCTCTGGCCGCCGCTACCACAGCAGAGCTCTGGGCCCTTTAAAGCACCGCCCGAGCCCCGCTGCCTGAGCCCCAGGGTAGGCGGTAGGGCTCAGGCGGCGCTTTAAAGGTGCTTCCTTTCACCTCTGAATATGTGTGAATTACTTAAACAATCTGTCCCACTTTGCATTTTGTGTGTGTGTGTGTGTGTGTGTGTGTGTGTGTGTGTAAGCACCTCTGGCTTCTTCTGGACAGACCAGCTCCTGTGTCTGCGTGAGCCACTCCTCTCTACCGGGCAGACCCAAACCTGTGGTTATCATGCCCTCTAGGTCTGCAAGAAGCCTCTAAACCCTAATGATTTTGCCTGCCAGCAGTGGTTTGCCTTTTTCTCAAGTGTTAGAGGCCCGTTTTCATTGTTGCCAAAGCAACCCACTGGTCAGCGTCTGTTATGCATCCCCCTCTGTGCCTGATCCACTGAGGACGTGAGGCTATTCCAGCTCTTACCTGGGGAGCCTGGCTCGTTAGCTCGGGCGTCTGGTGCTGGCTGAGATGGCGGCTGTCAGACCAGGTCACATAATTGGATTGTGAGGCTTGTGATGTTTCTCATGATGCTCACAATTGCCAGTCTGAGAAGCATGCAGGGAGGGAGGAGATGGGGTGGGGTAGGAAGAATCATAGAATAGAATCATAGAAGATGAGGGTTGGAAGAGACCTCAGGAGGTATCTAGTCCAACCCCCTGCTCAAAGCAGGACCAATCCCCAACTAAATCATCCCAGCCAGGGCTTTGTCAAGCCGGCCTTAAAAACCTCTAAGGAAGGAGATTCCACCACCTCCCTAGGGAACCCATTCCAGTGCTTCACCACCCTCCCAGTGAAATAGTGTTTCCTAATATCCAACCTACACCTCCCCCACTTCAATTTGAGGCCATTGGTCCTTGTTCTGTCATCTGCCACCACTGAGAACAGCTGAGCTCCATCCTCTTTGGAACCCCCTTCAGGTAGTTGAAGGCTGCTATCAAATCCCCCCTCACTCTTCTCTTCTGCAGACTAAATAACCCCAGTTCCCTCAGTCTCTCCTCGTAAGTCATGTGCCCCAGCCCCTAATCATTTTTGTTGCCCTCTGCTGGACTCTCTCCAATTTGTCCACATCCCTTCTGTAGTGGGGGGACCAAAACTGGACATAATACTCCAGGTGTGACCTCACCGGTGCCGAATAGAGGGGATAATCACTTCCCTCGATCTGCTGGCAATGCTTCTACTTTTATAGCCCAATATGCTATTGGCCTTCTTGGCAATGAAGGCACACTGCTGACTCATATCCAGCTTCTCATCCACTGTAATCCCCAGGTCCTTTTCTGCAGAACTGCTGCTTAGCCAGTCGGTCCCCAGCCTGTAGCGGTGCATGAGATTCTTCCGTCCTAAGTGCAGGACTCTGCACTTGTCCTTGTTGAACCTCATCAGATTTCTTTTGACCCAATCCTCCAATTTGTCTAGGTCACTCTGGACCCTATCCCTACCCTCCAGTCGATCTACCTCTCCCCACAGCTTAGTGTCATCTGTGAACTTGCTGAGGGTGCAATTCATCCCATTATCCAGATCATTAATAAAGATCTTGAACAAAACCGGCCCCAGGACCGACCCCTGGGGCACTCTGCTTGATACCAGCTGCCAACTACACATTAAGCCGTTGATCACTACCCGTTGAGCATGACGATCTAGCCAGCTTTGTATCCACCTTATAGTCCATTCATCCAATCCATACTTCTTTAACTTGCCGGCAAGAATACTGTGGGAGTCCGTATCAAAAGCTTTGCAAAAGTCAAGATATATCACGTCCACCGCTTTCCCCATATCCGCAGAGCCAGTTATCTCATCATAGAAGGCAATCAGGTTGTTTAGGCATGACTTGCCCTTGGTGAATCCATGTTGACTGTTCCTGATCACCTTCCTCTCCTCCAAGTGCTTCAAAATGGATTCCTTGAGGACCTGCTCCATGATTTTGCCGGGGACTGAAGTGAGGCGGACTGGTCTGTAGTTCCCCAGGTTCTCTTTCTTCCCTTTTTTAAATATGGGCACTACATTAGCCTTTTTCCAATCGTCCGAGACCTCCCCCTATCGCCACGAATTTTCAAAGATAACGGCCAATGGCTCTGTAATCACATCAGCCTACTCCCTCAGCCACCTTGGATGCATTAGAGCTGGACCCATGGACTTGTGCATGTCCAGATTTTCTAAATAGTCCTTAACCTTTTCTTTCACCACTGAGGGCTGCTCACCTCCTCCCCATACTGTGTTGCCTAGTGCAGCACTCTGGGAGCTGACCTTGTCTGTGAAGACCGAGGCAAAAAAAGCATTGAGTACTTCAATTTTTTCCACATCATCTGTCACTATGTTGCCTCCCCCATTCAGTAAGGGTCCCACACTTTCAGTAAGGGTCCCACACTGACCTTTTTCTTGTTGCTAACATACCTGTAGAAACCCTTCTTGTTGCCCTTTACATCCCTTGCTAGCTGCAATTCCAATTGTGCCTTGGCCTTCCTGATTACACCCCTGCAGGCTCTAGCAATATTTTTATACTTCTCCCTAGTCATCTGTCACGAAGCTCACGAAGATTTCACTGTTAAGACAAGCTGGTTGCCTGCCATATTTGCTATTCTTTCTGCACATCGGAATGGTTTGTTCCTGCACCCTCAATAAGGCTTCTTTAAAATACTCCTTTCCCCTCATATTAGCCTCCCAGGGGATCCTGCCCATCAGTTCCCTAAAGGAGTGTAAGTCTGCTTTTCTGAAGATCCATATTTTGCTAATCTCCTTTCTTCCTTTTGTCAGGATCCTGAACTCAACCATCTCATGGTCACTGCTGCCCAGGTTGCCACACACTTCTACTTCCCCTACCAATTCTTCCCTGTTTGTGAGCAGCAGGTCAAGAGGAGCACGGCCCCTAGTTGGTTCCTCCAGCACTTGTACCAGGAAGTTGTCCCCAACACTCTCCAAAAGAGAGAGACAGGACAGTGACAGGGGAGGACACAAAGAGGACTAGAAGGGCAACTTCTTGCCCCAGCGGTTAAGAGAGGGTGAGGGGAGCCTCCCTCTGATCAGCCAATGAAAAGGCTGCATTTTTGCATATGAGCTTAGGCTTGAATTTTGACACTGAGGCTATGACAGTTCTTGGGGTACCCAGGACTGTGAGGCACCATGTTACCCCACTGCCGTCAGTGTGAGGGAGTCTTGCTTGTGCATAGCTGGGTGTCAGCTCCCTGGCCCCTCCAGCCTGTCAGCCCCTCACGCACTCTCCTCTGGGCCATGCCAGCCCTTGCTGTGCCTTGCAGGTTAACAATAGGTGCACCCAGTCCTGGAGTTCCTTTGTAGCATTCCCCAGTGATAACCAGCCCCTGACACTCATAGAAATACCAGCTCTGCTGTCTCCAAAGAAACAGCACCCACCAGTGTGTACGATTCAGCTCAGGGCCAGCACTTTGCTTAACACCCCGGTGCTGAGATATATTTATCGTGAAATCAAGAACAAATTCATTACCAAAAATGATAATAATCGAATGATAATTCAAGTGACTGTGAGTGAGAATGTTGGAAATACAGGGTTACATGTAAAACAAAATCATAACAACTTTCTCGAGACTAAACTTAACTACCAAGTCAACCTCCTGTCCAAAAAAGTTTCTCTCACCCAAAATCCTTTGCAGCGTTTTCAGCTCAGGTTAGTTGAGATCCTGTTTTCATGAATGTGAACGCACTCTCTGTTTACTTCCTAGGTATAGGATGAGGGGCTGTCTTCTTTGTCTGCTAGATATTCCCCCAGGGTTCATTGGCTTCGCACACAGCCAGGATAAACACCTGTGGCTTGTCGTTCTGTGTGCTGCTTTGCTGCTGACTTCACATCTCTTTGTTAACGTTTGACTTCGTATGCAAACACCCATCCATAATGTTAGGTGACAATGCTTACTTACAGCCTGACATAGAGAGATGCATTTCTTCCTTCCTGTCTGGAGGAAAACCTGTTTTTCACCTTTGCTGGTGACTAATACCTTTATACAGGCTCTAAGAACAGATTTCTGGTATATATACATAACTCCTTACATAGTATCTGTCCATACATTTCACAGTACTAAGGATAAGATTTTGTCACGGGGATCACGGATTCCGTGACTTTCGGAGACTTCCGTGACATTTTTGGTCAGGCCCCCAACATGTTATTTTTAGTAAAAGTCACAGGCAGGTCACGAGCTTCAGTGAATTTTTGTTTATTGCCCGCGACCTGGCTGTAACTTATTAAAAATAACCGTGATAAAAATCTTAACCTTAACACTGACCATTGTGACGCCGGCTTTCACATGAGACCTCACGTGACGTGCGCTGGGGAACTAGAATATATACACCAGGGCAGGCGATTCCTGTAACCCTCTGGCCAGTTGGCATCGAGGAGTTCCTAGCTCACAGAGACTCCCACACACTCCAAGGGCAGCATCTTCCCATCAGGGTCAGCAGGACAGTTAAAAACAAATTAATAAAGCAAAAACCAGAAAGTAAGTTCAGACCCACCCAGCCCCAGCAAATTATTATGATTTTTAAAAAATCCTATGATTTTTAAGCCAATCTCATGATTTTGGGGGCCTTACTCATGAACCGTGAAGGCGTGGAGTCAATGATGCTGTGTTTTGGGGTACAGCATTCTGGTCCCCAAGTCTCCTGTCTGGGGCTTTCCCTGGGGGTGTTCCTGAGTGAATTATCCCTGTGGCATCAGGATGCTTTGCTCCGGGGGCTTGGCAGGCATTTTAGGAGGAGAGGAGTTTGTGATAAATGAAGGGGGGGGGGGAGCTCCCTTTTTTGGACACCCAACCAGCCAGTTAGCAATAAAGTCCCTCTTGGTGGCTGTTCTCTGCTTGCTTTACCTGTAAAGGGTTAACAAAGTTCCCCAGGTAAAGGAAAGGGAGTGGGCACCTGATCAAAAGAGCCAATGGGAAGGCTAGAACTTTTTAAAATGGGGGAAAAAAAACCTTCCCCTTTGTCTCTGTTGTTTTCTCTGGGAAAGAGGGGAACAGGGAGCAGTTATGCTGTGAGAAGCCAGATATGAAAATCAACAGATCATATCTAGAACTACTTTTAACAACCCAAATATGTAAGTAAATCATGCATGTTTAGAAAAACGCAATTAGTTTTATTTCTGTTTATTTCTTATGGCTAGTGGACTCCTCTGTGCTAACCCCAGATGCTTTTGTTTGCTTGTAACCTTTAAGCTGAACCCCCAAGAAAGCTATTTTGGGTGCTTAATTTTTGGAATTGCTCTTTTAAAATCTAGCAAAAGCCTAAGTTTCAGATGTATTTCCTTTCTTTTTTGTTTTTAGTAAAATTTACCTTTTTAAAGAACAGGATTTGGATTGTTGTGTTCTGGTTTGTGCCTGTGCTGTTTGATTAGTTGGTGAGAACAGTTAATTTCCTTTGTTTTCTTCTCAGCTTTTCCCCGGAGGGCTTCAGGGTACCCCACAGGGAGGAATTCCCAAGTGCGGCTTCCTGGGTCAAAGGGTTTTTTTTTTGCATTTGGGTGGTGGCAGCATTTACCAAGCCAAGGTCAGAGAAAAGCTGTAACTTGGGGAGTTGAATACAAGCCTGGAGTGACCAGTATTAATTTTTAAAAATCCTTGAGGGCCCCACTTCTGCACCCGAAGTGCCAGAGTGGGGAATCAGCCTTGACATGGTGGCAGAGCGGTGGGATCATTTTGAACCAGAAACACAGACCTCGAGGCTCGGGCCAGCCATGAGCCCAAGCCCACCCTACACCCTGGGTATGCGCCTGGGTTGCTAGCCCAAGCCGTGCCAGGGCCCCACAGCTGTTTTTAGTACCAGAGCATGAGCCCCACTAGCCTAGCCTGGCTACCCGGGCTGGGGGCTCGTTCCTAGCTGCCGTGGCGACACACCCTGTGATGCACTGGAGAGAGATGAGGGCAAAATGCGTATGATGAAGAGTTTTCCAGACATGGCGCAGGCTCTAGACATCTGCTGTCATGAAACCCAGTCACTGTGGGGTTCTGCAGAGGGGGAGGGAAGTCCGAAGCCCAGGTATTAAGGTGGGTAGAGTGGGGATCATAAGAGACCGCTCCCTAAAAGCTCCAGTGAAATGAGTTTAATTTCATCGTCTCGCTAATTCTGTGTGGGGGAGACCGCTAGTGGCCTCAAACAAGGTGTGAGGTTGGCAGCGGAGGTGGCCTTGAGGATGTTGGGTCATTGCCGGAGATCATTAAAGAATCATAAAAGAGAAGGCGCGCAGCTCTCTGTTCACTCTGTGCACTGCACTCAGCTCGAATACCGGGTCACGTCAGCGACCCTGCCTGGTTCTCGTGCTCTAGCACGATGGCTCTGCTCCAGCTGCAGGAGAATTTTTNACTAATTCTGTGCGGGGGAGACCGCTAGTGGCCTCAAACAAGGTGTGAGGTTGGCAGCGGAGGTGGCCATGAGGATGGTGGGTCATTGCCGGAGATCATTAAAGAATCATAAAAGAGAAGGCGCGCAGCTCTCTGTTCACTCTGTGCACTGCACTCAGCTCGAATACCGGGTCACGTCAGCGACCCTGCCTGGTTCTCGTGCTCTAGCACGATGGCTCTGCTCCAGCTGCAGGAGAATTTTTACCACCGGAAATGAAACGGTTCGGAGTGAAATTGAAGAAGAGGAGGTGGAGGAATAAACAAGACAAGAGTTCACTACGGGGCTGGGCTACGTTTTCAGGTGTTGGTAAGAGGAAGGGAGGTCTTCTGGTAAGGCACTGGGGATGGGCCTCTGTGTAGGCCACCTGCGTAGAACAATGATGTGCCCCACAATGCTGCGTGGTGCAGAAGGATGGGTGACAAGGAGACGGCAGGTTCACTGCCTACAGACATTCGAGAGGAGATGTCTTCACGCCATAATAGGTGTGACACAAAGAGACAGAGTTCGAAACGAAAGCATTAAGCCAGAAGTCTAAGTCTGGGACGTGGCTGATAGAATCCAGGAATTCACTGGCTCGGACTCCGACAGTGGATGAATGAAGGGGATCTGGTGAAGACAGCATCGCAGGCGAGGGGGGTAGGAAAGAGACTCTGAGGAAAGCTAAGGAAGCCATGGATGGATTGCATCAAAGAAGATGGTAAGCAAGTGTACCGTCGTGCCACCTCAGACGGACAAAGCTGGCAGATGCTTGCACCATGATGTGACCGTTGATGGGACAAGGGGAAGAAGAAGGGTATCAGGAGACTGGGGTCATTTCCCAGCCATGCTATAGGTTCCTTACTTAATCTCTTTGTGCCTCAGTTCCCATCTATACAATGGAAATAATAGGTCTCCCTTTCGTTTACACGCTGGCTATGCAGAGCGTGTGCTGTCTCTCTTGCTGGGTCGGCTCAGTGCTGAGCACAACGCGGGCCTAGGGTAAAAGCTTCACAAGCACCTAAATGACTCGGGTGCTTTCCAGAAGTGACTGAGGGTCTGTCTACACAATAACTAGACACCCATGGCTCCAGTGTCTACACTGCATTCGGCGGGCCTGAGTCCCAGATTTACTAGCCCATATCCCAGATTTACTAGCCCATATCCCAGATTTACTAGCGTCTTCTCAAAATGTGGCTGCTCTTGCCCTTTGTTCATGGTGCAATGTTAGAAAATTTGACTGTCCACCATGGGCGGCGGGTGAACTGGCTGTAGGGGGAGGCTAGCTCCCAGTCCTTCCCCTTCTGCCTGAGGCGCCTCCCCACCCCCTCCCTTTTTGCCCCCTCCCCCACTTGAGCCCAGAGCACCCCCACTGCAGCAGCTGGTGCCCCAGCCCTGGGCCACCCGAGCGCCCCCAGCCCTGGAGCGCTGGGCAGGTGGCCCCTCCTCGAGCGCCCCGCCTGCGACCCCAGCCCCGGAGTGCTGGGCAGGCACCAGCCCCAGCTTCTCCGAGTCCCAGGGGCAGGCCATCCCACCCACCAGCCCCAGCCTGGGCCACGAAAGAGCAGGGAGGGAACTCTGGAAGCAGGCACAAGGCACTTCTGGAGGGCGGAGCGTGGGCAGGACCACGCCAGGCTGTTTGGGGAGGTTCAGCCTCCTCTGGCCTATGATACCCACCGCCCATGCTGTCCACCAAACTTGACTGTCCAGAGGACAAAGAAAGTCCACCCATGGGATTGTGGGATACTTTTGGTGGAGTCCCAGAGCCCGAGTCCATTGGGGCTGTGTCTCCAGCAGCTAGTGCCTGGGCAGTGACAGGGCAAAGTCCTTGCCGGCATACCCCAAAGCTGAGATGAAGGGACCACCTTTGACCACAATGGAATTCACTGCCTGGCCTCTCTGCTGAGACTGCCAGTAGGAGACCAGTTACATTGGTGATTTTTATAACCACCTGGAACTGGATTGAGACTCACCAAACCATTTCACGTGGGCCACCAAAAAGAATCACTATCAGTGTGAGCTAGATTCAAACCAGTGACTTCTGCGGGTCTCCTGATCCTGAGCCATGTGGTCCCCACGGAGAGCTGCTCTTGAATCAGGCATTGCTAACATATAATGAAAGAGCTGGCTGGGGCAGGCAGCCCTGAAGTTGAAAAAGGAAGCTGCAAGTTAAAACAAGAGAACCAGCCTGTGAGTCTCTTGCTCTAAATTATCCTCTTTCCCAAGCAGCCAAAAACCTCAGCGGATCACCTCCCTCTAAATTATCATTTCTCTGCCAGCCAGAAACCTATATGCATCTCCTCCTCCTAAATTAGCCTCCTCTCTGGCCAGTCAAAACCCTCAGTGCATTGCCTCCTACTAAATTACCTTCTGCTCTGCCAGCCAGGATAAATTCCTTCAATCACCTTTTAATTCCCAGCTCCTGGCTATTTTCAAGTGAAATGTCCAGTGATTGGGCTGGGAAGAGATTTCTTGGCTATCCAGATTTTTGCTTGAGTCATTAGACTGGGTGAGGCGGGAGGAAGGGGGACAACCAAAAATGAGCAGGAACCCCGAAGAGAATCTTTCAGATGGGAGATTCCTGCCCAGAGCTCCTCAGGCTGCTCCTTTAAAGGATCTTCAAATGTGCTGGTAGCTTTCGCAGTCTGGTTTTTCCTATGAAAAAAGCCTCTGCTACTCATGTGATTTTTTTTGGAGAATTCTGATTGGTTTTGCCTGAAACAATTCGGAGAACTTGGCACAAACTTGTAACATATTTTGCTCAACTCAAATCTGTATTTTTCATCACCAAAAGGGTTTGGATGAGAAATTTTGCCCAGCTCAACTAAGATATGTTGTGTTCAGATTTAAAGAGCCCAGTAGTTAGAGCCGCAGAGAAGCCTTGCAATGTAGCGTACGTCTACGCAGCCCGTGACAGCGAGACTCAGAGCTGGGGTTGGCAGACCGCTGGGCTCACACTACCAGGGTAAAAATAGCTCTGTAGAAGTTGTGGCTTGACTGGAGCTCAGGCTCTGAAGCCCACTGCCCCGTTGACCTGGGCTCTTGGACTCCCTGCCTCTCGCTGTGTAGACATACACTCATCAGCCTCCCTGAGACCACCTGGGTGAGAGTCCGTCAATGCACTGCCCAAGGAGGTGGCATGGGAATGAATTTGGTGCTCAGGAAAGTCACAGGGGTTCAGCCTGCTGGCTTGAGCGAGGTGGAACGCAGGAAAGTGATGTGCAACCTGCCTCATGGAATCATAGAATATCAGGGGTGGAAGGGACCTCAGGAGGTCATCTAGTCCAACCCCCTGCTCAAAGCAGGACCTAATCCCAACTAAATCATCCCAGCCNCATTGGACAAGGACTCGGTGGGTTCCTTAGCTAGCTCTGCTACTGACTTCCTGTGTGACCTTGGGCAAGTCCCTTAATCTCCTGGGGCTCCAGTGATCCATCTGTAAATGAGGAGGAGGATGCTCCCCTTCTCCATAGAGGGGTTATGAAGAGAATTAAATTAATTAATGTTTGTGAGATGCTCTGATAATGCTACGATGTGGACCGTAAAAGGAGACAGACAAGCACAACTCTGCCAATGCCTCTTGATCTGTTCTGGCTACACCCCCTCCAGTGTTCCCATCCTGGGCACCCCTATTGCCCTACCAAAGCATCTCCACTGAGACCTGCAAGGGTGTGTGACTCGGGGAGAGACTGCTTAACCAAAGCCAAAATGCATGGTGGTTCTGTGACACGTTGGCCACACGGGACTGGGCTGAGAAACCACCACAGTCGTTTTTCACTTGCCAACGTCTCCACGTAGGTCTCTTTGTCATGGATTTTCAGTGACAGCTCGCAGTGCGTTTTAAACAGAGAGATCCCTTGCAGACCTCACCCGAAGCCTTGTATGCAATGATGAAGAAAAACTGCCTGCCATCAGCCTACAACCTCTTAGTTGCAGGAGGCTTCCAATCTTGGGCACGTGGAAGCACATTCAGTTACTAAAGATGTTGCTTGTTTTGCCCCTGATCTATGAATATAACTGGCTGTTTCTTTTGTTCTCCAAGCAGCAGCAAATCAGTATTTCTGCTCTGTCTTCGTTAACCGCTCGGTAATTTTCATTGTGAAATGTTCTGGGAGACAAGACGGAGGATGCTAACAGCTTTTCTTCCCCTCTCTGAAATACCCTCTGCTTCTGAGCTGGCAGATGGCAGGTGAGTTTTAAAGAGGAGGGATTAGGACCTACATTTGAATTTTGTGTCTGTGATTTGGCCTGATTGTGACTGTGACTTTTGGTTTGTGGTTTGTGCTGTTTTTATATCAATGAACATGACCAGACAGAGAACCTGCCCCTCGGCTAGCCAATAGCTTGGTGGTTAGGCTGCTCACCTGTGATAAGGAAGATCTAGGTACAAGATCCTGATTTGGAGCAGGGGCTTGAACCTGAGTTTCCCACATCCCAGCTGAATACCCTAATCACAGGACGACTGGCTATTCTGGGGACTCACTCATAGGTTTTTTTGTTTTGTTTTTTTGTGAAAAATTTCAAAAGGTCTCATTTTTGTTCCAATCCAGAAATAAACCAAATCCTGAAAAGTCAAAATATGTTGTAAGATGGAATTCTTGTTTCCTGGCCAGCCCTAATTTCTGACGGTGTGGAAGCACGAAGGAACCCTCGTCCCTGACTCCACTGGGCTTGGTGCTAGACAAACACAGAACAAAAGCATCCCAAGCAGCTAATGTGCATACATCGGTTACTTGCAGAGGTCTGAGTTTTGCATGAGCAGAGACCCACAAAGCCAGCTTTTCTATTCTGAAAGATCGGAAATCAATGGCAGTTTTGAAAAGAATTCCAAAAATAATATCAAAATTCTCTCCGTCGAATTGTCCGAGAAAAATGGGAAAGGTGGAAGAAACACCAACATGCTGTCAGGAAGTCTTTCACCTCACCTGGAGTACTGTGTCCAGTTTTGGGCCCCACACTACAAGAAGGATGTGGAAAAATTGGAAAGAGTCCAGCGAAGAGCAACAAAAATGATTAGGGGGCTGGAGCACATGAGTTACGAGGAGAGGCTGAGGGAACTGGGATTGTTTAGTCTGCAGAAGAGAAGAATGAGGGGGGATTTGATAGCTGCTTTCAACTACCTGAAAGGGGGTTCCAAAGAGGATGGATCTAGACTGTTCACAGTGGTACCAGATGACAGAACAAGGAGTAATGGTCTCAAGTTGCAGTGGGGGAGGTTTAGATTGGATATTAGGAAAAACTTTTTCACTAGGAGGGTGGTGAAGCACTGGAATGGGTTACCTAGGGAGGTGGTGGAATCTCCTTCCTTAGAGGTTTTTAAGGTCAGGCTTGACAAAGCCCTGGCTGGGATGATTTAGTTGGGGTTGGTCCTGCTTTGAGCAGGGGGTTGGACTAGATGACCTCCTGAGGTCCCTTCCAACCCTGATATTCTATGATTCTTCAAAGCAGCATTTTTCAACCCAATGTTTTGTTTGAAAAGTTTCATCCGGCTCCACTCTTGGCTGAGACAGCGGCTTGTGCTGCAATGCAGGGCTGAGTTGTCAGACCGGAGAGAGCTGAAAGTGACCGGAGATTTGAGGTACATTGACAGAGCTACTGGAGGGGTGTGTATTGGGGGGAGGGCGCTCAGAACAGCTGGGAGGGGCTGCAGAGAAGGTTCATTGTCAGAGGCTTGCGGGAGACACTTGGGAATCATTTAGCCTCTCTAAGTCGGGCAATAGACACTGCCTAGCCCCGTGGGGCCCTGATCCTTGATTGGGGTTCCTAAGTGCTATTATAATATATACAATAATAATTAGACTAAACCCTTATATTCCTGAGTGACCAGTCCCCGTCAAGCCTCATTTTTTTTAAAAATCCCGGTTTTTCAACAATTCTTAATGCTCCTGCAGAGTGCACCGGTTATTTATATACATCTCCTCCACATCTAATAACCACAAGCATAACTAACAGGAAGTGCTTGGAGCCCCTCTAAATTAGTCTGACGTTAGCGGGCTCCACTGCCTTTCGTTAATTGATAGATTTTAATGCAATTGAGTTTCAGAGGCAATGAGTGAGGAATTCATCTGCCTCCATGTGAAGCAGAACAAGCTCTGCCCGCAATTCTCTTGGGGCAGGCGAATCTGACGCAAGAGCAATTGATGGCTGAATTGAAAGGAACCAGGCTTCCAAGCGCGGGTTGAACGGGTACACGTCTCTGTTTGCACGTGGTCTTAACAAGCAGAATAGTTATTAGTCATATACAGTAGTCCTTAGAGGCTCTGTCTCAGGGGTGCTGGAACGGGGGTGGAGGTGGGCAGGGGGCCATGGCCCCACCACTTTTAAAAGTGGGAGGGCTATGCATTCCCACTTTTTACTGGCCATAAGGGCAAGTAATTGGGGAGAGGGGGTGGAGAGGAGTGAGTGGGGGGCAGGGTCTTGGGGGGAAGAGGCGGTGCAAGGGCGGGGCCTTGGGGAGAAGATGCGGTGTGGGGGCGGGGCCTCAGGGGGAAAGGGCAGCATGGGGGCGGGGCTACAGTTCTGGGGCTGGTGCCCCCCCCCCCCACTTTCACCACTCCTGCTTTGTCTAAGATGGGAGCCCTGCACAGGCACAGAGTAGATACTGTTCATGTCCTGAAGAGCGTGCAGTCTAAAGAGATAAAGGCAGGGAGGGGAAACAGGTTAAATGATTTGCCCAAGGTTACACAGTGGGCTAGTGGCAGAGCTGAGAATAGACACCCTGCAGCCTCCTGATTCCCTAGCTTCTACACCACCCTGTCTCCCAATAATGCTAATGGGTATCTCACAGATATCGCAGCATATATCCCAGAGTGCTTCACACATACCCGGCGTCTTGTATCCCCTACAAGAACGACTTCTCCCATCACGGAATGCAGCCACTTTCAGAGTCGATGCTGCCTGAGAACAGAACTCAGCAGCACAGGACAGCATGCGAAGAAGCATTCTGTCTCCAACAGAAGCTGCCTGGGGATTTAAGTAGACAAACGGTAGGTATCAGAGTAATAGCCGTGTTAGTCTGTATCCGCAAATAGGAACAGGAGGACTTGTGGCACCTTAGAGACTAACAAATTTATTGTAGCATAAGCTTTCGTGGGCTACAGCTCACTTCATTGGATGCCTGTCTCAAACGGTAGGTAGTTACCTTATCAGAAATAAGGCCAGGACACCAGAACTAATCACCCTGCTCTTGTGAAAAGTGCCCGGGGATCCTTCATGACCACAAGTGGTCAGGACCATTGTTTTGATAGCTGTCAAGATAGCACAGCACCTCCCAGCTGAGGAGTTGGGTTCCAGATTGACGTGGTGGGAAGTGCATATCCTACATAGGCATTTGGTGCCTGTTAAGGTTTCCAATGGCCCTTGGATAAGGACCCACCAGCACTTCCTAGGATGTTCTTCAGAGATTTCCCTTCCCAGATTCAATGCCTCTCAACTTGCAAAGCTTGACGAGCTCATTGCTGGAGGTGGTTTGATTGCAAAAGAACTCTGTGCTGGGAGGCTTATTTGCCTTGGATTTATACTGACATCTCAAGAACCTGACTTCTGAAGAAAAAACCCCTCCAACGTCTGAGTTTGCAGAGCAAGAGGTAAGATGATAAAAATGTGTGAAATGAAACCCTGGGGAAATGACCCAAGATTTAAACCTTCACTTAAAAGGCCACTGAGTTGCCAAAACTTGCAGAGGCAGGTTATTGAAACAGCAAATAGACGGTGAGGTGTGCTGGCCACATTCAATATTCTTAGTGGACCTTTCCAAGTAAAAAGCTGGGTATATATATGTAAAGGAATTAAGAAGCAGGAAGTTGCTGTCTTAATAATCTGAGACTACAGGAGTAAAGTAACACTTTGCACTTATTGTATTGTATATAATAATACTACCCAGCGCTTGATGATCTACTACCCTTTACATCAGTAGATCGCCAGAGCTTTACAAAGGAGGTCAGTATCACTAGCCCCATTGTACAGATGGGAAAACTGAGGCACAAAGTGGTGATGAGACTTGCCTAAGGTCACCCAGTAGGCCAATGGCACAGCCAGCAATTGAATACAGCGGGGTGTGGTGGGAATACCTACATTAAAGATAGTGAGGTGCTCAGAGACTTTGGTGTTAAGGGCCACGTAAGTACTTTAGATAGATAGAAACGAAGGATTGGATGCAATCATGGACATTTCCTCCCAGTAACACAGCAGTTCCATGGAGGCCAGCAGATAAGTTTCTTTCTATGTCTTGCATCTTGCAAGCAGCTTCCTTCTCTCTGACTGATCTACCAACCTTTGGTCTGGTTTTGCACAAGCACCATTGTTAATGGAAAGAAACCAGCATGTTTTTAGCAGCTTTATCAGCACACGTTGGGCTTTCAAGAAAGATGCTTTGATCTATGCTCTTCATAAACAGACTCCTGGCCTGATGAGCGCCAAAAAGATAGTCATGAGATTCCTTTTGTCATTTTTGTAAAGCCACGAAACTGTAAATCAGCAAAGCCGCCTGCATCTGCTATCCCGATAGAAACATCAGCAGAGAAACTCTCGGTACTAACCAGCCTGCCAACTGGCAGCCATCCAGTCTGGAGCACTGCTACAGAAGGCAGGGGAGGAAATAGACGTCACTCTGTGAAGGCAACTTTCAGAGGGTCTGGAATTACAATTTGCACCATACTGAGCTGTCCAGCCTGACAACGCTAGATTTCTTCCAGATAGCGATGTAGAGAGGCTCTCTCTTTACACCATGGGCCAGAAGGTTGGCATGGTCACATTATCCAAGCGCTGTGCTCTGCTATGCCTCGTGGCCTCCATTGACGCTGCGCAGAGGGAGGAGAAGGCTCCGGCCTAGCGAGTCTGCTGCTCTAGCTGGCCTTTGGCTCAGTATAAAAGACAATAACCGAGGTGAAGGAGAGCGAATGAGGCGGGCGTGGAACCCGTCAGTGCTGTGCCAACAGGAAAGAGCCAACCCTTCTCCTCCTGGCTCACAGATTACAGGGGGTTCCCCTTTCACCTACGGGAGCTATTTGCCCAGATCCCACTGAATGCCATTGGGAGTTGAAAATCCCACCCTTGCTTTTTATTGGGCCAGGCTGATCCTCCCACTAAGTTTCACATCTGCCTGTTTGAAGGCTTGTGAGATCAAATGCATCTGTTCTAGCTGGATACTCCCCTTTCAGATACTGCTTTCAGTAGCAACCAATGCGTAGCAGTGTAAACCTTTCTCCTGCTCTCTTTCCTTCATGCCTTACCCTCCCCTCAACTCCCACTTCACACCCGTCCTGCTTGCTTGATGCCATTCCAAAGACTTTCTTTACTTTGAGAGGCCGTGCATCTTCTTGTCCTTCAATGACACCAAGTTACTCTGGACATGGTGGTTTATGAACCATCCCCTAAGGTGGCGCTCAGTTATTCCGTGATTGATCGGGACATTTTGAAACACGGATGTCTTGTGAAATTGAAAGGAATTGAATCGGCAGATATTTTGTAAGGTGTTTGTGAATTTTCTACCATCTTGGGTGACATTTACAAACCAAAGACACCCCACCAATCTGCCCTCACTGAACTTGATGACAAAGTCTTATGGGGGCAAGACTGAGCCCCATCTGGAGCCTGTCTGGATTGGATTGGATTTGTTGTGCATCAGTTCCTGGTTTGGTAGAAAATGTGGCAATTAATTGTTTGCTCACATTAATCTGGACTCCGGGAATGAACCGAACGCATTGCTATCCTGGCAAAATAAGCGTCAGCCCCATGGGGACTTAGTAGTGAGCCAGTAGATTATGTTAATAAGATATATTGAGATGGAGTTCAGGAAGTAATCGATTAATTCTGAAGGAGACTCTGAGGGGACATAAGCTCTTGTCACTGTGTTAATTCCCAGTATTAGACAGACACTGCAATTTAGTTAACACGGCAGCAGTGGGACCATGGGATCATGACCAATGTGTCCTAGGGATGGGACATTAAGGACAGGAGTTGGCAGTGTTGCAGAGAAAATGTGTGTGGAAAGAGGACAGTGTCATAACACTGCACTTGAGTGGCTCCCTCAAACCAACCGAGAAGTAAAACTGATGTTCTTCTCAGGGATCTTGGCCCAGATCCTCAAAGGTGTTTAGGCACCTGACTCCTATTGAAACCAACAGAAATAAGGAATGAAATACCTGCGAGAATCTGGGCTGCAATTCATATTGAAATCAAGGGGAGTTAGGCAACTAAATACCTTTGAGGATCTAGGCCCTGGTCTTGCTTTCTTCAGCTAAAATATTGGGTTTGTTTCATGATGGAGGAGGGGACAAATGGGCAGCAAACTAGAGGTCAAAAAAGTTGTATGAATCTTTATTTAAAAATCTCCCTTAGCTACAGTTTTAAATCATACATCAGTGTTATTTAATTGACAGTCATCATCATTTTGTATTGAACTTGGAGATGAGCCCCAAGCCATGAAGTTCTCCTCCAAATTTCCTCACAGTCTAGGTCCAGGGTTTTGGTTTGGTCCCATCTCTAATTAAGCCTAAATTAACGTGGAAACATTAAAGATTGACACAACCCCAGTATGATCAGCACATTCCTCCTTAGGGTTAAACAAAGAACTAGATAAATTCATGGAGGATCGGTCCATCAATGGCTGGTAGCCAGGATGGGCAGGGATGGTGTCCCGAGCCTCTTTTTGCCAGAAGCTGGGAATGGGCAACAGGGGATGGATCACTTCATAGAATATCAGGGTTGGAAGGGACCTCAGGAGGACATCTAGTCCAACCCCCTGCTCAAAGCAGGACCGACCCCAACTAAATCATCACAGCCAGGGCTTTGTCAAGCCAGGCCTTAAGGAAGGAGATTCCACCACCTCCCTAGGGAACCCATTCCAGTGCTTCACCACCCTCCTAGTGAGAGTTTTTCCTAATATCCAACCTAAGCCTCCCCCACTGCAACTTGAGACCATTACTCCTTGTTCTGTCATCTGGTACCACTGAGAACAGTCTAGATCCATCCTCTTTGGAACCCCCTTTCAGGTAGTTGAAAGCAGCTATCAAATCTCCCCTCACTCTTCTCTTCTGCAGACTAAACAATCCCAGTTCCCTCAGCCTTTCCTCATAAGTCATGTGCTGCAGCCCCCTAAACATTTTTGTTGCCCTCCGCTGGACTCCTTCCAATTTTTCCACATCCTTCTTGTAGTGTGGGGCCCAAAACTTGATGATTCCCTGTTCTGTTCATTCCTTCTGGGGCACCTGGCATTGGTCACTGTTGGAAGATGGACCTTTGGTCTGACTCAGCATGGCCGTTCTTATGTTCTTATGTTCTCAGTAGGCAACTCGTTGCTCCTGGAGTGAGCAGGCAGCTTTGCAGTTGCACCATCCATCAGTACAGATCCTGACACTGAATTTCCATTGAGTTAAAGAAAATCTGGAACTGGACTTCAAGATAAGTCATTGGAGGGATGATTTGGCAGGGGCCTCAATCACAAACCCAAAGGCAGCCCAAAGACTCTCCAGGGAGACTCTGGGGCTGGTGTTTCCAAAAACAAATGCCTAGAACTGGACTCCTAAATCTGTAGTCACAAAATATGTGCCTGAGTTTCAAAAGCGCTGTGCATGCAATAACTCTAAGTGTAGCCTGCTAGGAGCTGCTGGTGCTCAGCAGTTTTGTAAAGCAGGCCGCCTCTGTCAGTGTATAAATATGGATGCAAGGGAGGGCTTTTCAAAAGCACCTAAGTGACTTAGGAGCCCAAGATCCATTGAAAGTCAGCGGGGCGTAAGCTTGTGAGCTAAAGATACTTTTGAAGTATCCCACCCATACAAGCTTAAAATTAGGCTCCTACTTTTGACAATTGTATCCCAAGTCTCTCTACATCATCTGCCTTCCCTGTTGGGCTCAACTGTGTGTTCATGGACAGCTCCCTTGCACTCCCACGTGCAAGTTATGGGCCCCAGCAAGTCCACCTGACATGCTGCAAAAGTCAGTTCACAGCTACATGAACCCCCAAACCTTGTGGAGGATGGCTGGGTGTTTTATGTGGATTCCGTCTGAAACCAGAAATGGATCAAGGATTTAGAAACTCATGTTTTGGGTGATGTCCTGAAATTGTCCTTTGCCTTCTCTCTGTGGCTGGCTCAAGGGTTTTATTTAAGTTCCGTTTTGCTTTGACAGACTAAACTAGAGCCGTAAACAGCCTCTGCTCACCACTTCCAACAGAATTTTGGCTTCCTCATTCCCATCCATGCAGGAAGCCAGTGCTAAGCCTGTTTAAATGGCTGATCTTTGGACTCCTTTGAACACAGCTGCAGCATCCATTGATATGGGTGTACAGAGTCAAGGTTTTAATGTCCATGAAACAAACCAGGCACTAAAAAAAAGTTCCAGACCATAAACATCTGGCCTGAGTTCTTGGAAGCAGATTATTTTCTTTTTTTAAAATGACAACAAGAAAAGTCTTTCAAGGCTTTTCAGACATGTGCCTCTGAGATTTGCACATCTTTCAGTGGAGGCATCGCTTCTGACACACTGTGTTGAATTGTGCTCATTCACTGTGCTGTAGAGCAACAGATGTTTATAATATAAGTGCAACCAAGGGAACATGGGATGCATCATGCCTTGCTGGAGGCTGACCTTCCCAACCACAATTCCAATATCCCACAGGTGGGGTTGAAGGTCATATCCATGCTGCAAACCTTGCTCTTGTCTGAGCTGGTGCATGATCAAATGGCCCATGATCAGTGCAATGTTAAAGGCTCTATTCCTTTTCCTGGGGCTACATTCTGCTCTTGGTTACATCGAGTGAAATTTGGAACAACTCCACTAAAACCAGCAGAGTTACCCTAGATTTACCCTGTGATTCCTGTGGCCAAAATCTAGCCCCTTGATCCTTCTCTGGGCTGCTTTTTTTTCCCATCAGCCTCTTGGTCATTCCATGCACTGACAGGGTGTGATACTGTTTACCATATTGTTGGGCACAGCAAGAAAACTGCTTGGACAAACATGGCCTTTTAAGAAAGTTGGGGAAGGATGATCTATAATCATTTCAGCAGAAAAGTTTATCTGCAATTTACCTGATGAGGAGAGCTGCGACAAGGAGTGGGTGACATTGTTCTGCACGTGTCATCACCAGAGGCACAGCCCCCAACCAGCCATGCATTGTGCTCGCTTTCAACCTGCAACAATTCCACACTAGCCTCAGCAGAGAATATGAATTGGATCAAATGCAATGGAGAACTGGTACCCAAGCTAACGCCACTGGAGCCAATCCCCGACAGCTCTGCAGAAATTGTTACCTGTGGATGTGTCAAAGGGTGAATGTCACAATGGCCTGCAGTGGGGCCTGTAAATGCAAGGGGGGTGTCTGCCCATGTAGGAACTGTTACATTACGCTTGCCTAAACAATGTGCAGTGTATATAGTAACTGTCTGTAGTGGAATTAAAAACCACTGAAATTTATGAATTTTTCAAATTTTACTTACATTTTGAACTCCAATTTAGAAAGTAAAATATTCACCTTGGTAAAAAAATTTTTTTCCCAGTTCCAGTCCATAAGAACATCCATACTGGGTCAGACCAAAGGTCCATCTAGCCCAGTATCCTGTCTTCCAACAGTGGCCAATGCCAGGTGCCCCAGAGGGAATGAACAGAACAGAGAATCATCAAGTATCAAGTGATCCATCCCCTGTCGCTCATTTCCAGCTTCTGGAAATCAGAGGCTAGGGACACCATCCCTGCCCATTCTGGCTAATAGCCATTGATGGACCTATCCTTCATGAATTTATCTAGTTCTTTTTTGCACCCTGTTCTAGTCTTGGCCTTCACAACATCCTCTGGCAAGGAGTTCCACAGGTTGGCTTTACTTCTCCATGCCAGTCATGATTTTATAGACCTCTAACATATCTCCCCTTAGTCGTCTCTTTTCCAAGCTGAAATGTCCCAGTTTTATTAATCGCTCCTCATACGGCAGCCGTTCCATACCTCTAATCATTTTTGTTGCCCTTTTCGGAACCTTTTCCAATTCCAATATATCTTTTTTGAGATGGGGCGACCACATCTGCACGCAGTATTCAAGATGTGGGCGTACCATGGATTTCTATAGAGGCAACATGATATTTTCTGTCTTATTATCTATCCCTTTCTTGATGATTCCCAACATTCTGTTCACTTTTTTGATGGCTGCTGCACATTGAGTGGATGTTTTCAGAGAACTGTCCACACTGACTCCAAGATCTCTTTCTTGAGTGGTAACAGCTAATTTAGACCTCATCATTGTATATGTATAGTTGGGATTATGTTTTCTAATGTGCATTACTTTGCATTTATCAACATTGAATTTCATCTTGCATTGTTGCCCAGTCACCCAGTTTTGAGAGATCCTTTTGTAGCTCTTCACAGTCTGCCTGGGGCTTAACTATCTTGAGTAGTTTTGTATCATCTGCAAATTTTGCCACCTTAAAATTGAAGTCCATTCAAATTACGAAAGAGAACTTGTTTAACTACTTTCCCTCCCAAATGCTTCGTACCTCTTATTTTATAGAAAACGTGCCCCGTCTAATTGTCATCATCTCTGGGAATTTTCCTGTCTCTCTCTCACTTCAATGAGTGCCTCCCTTAAGGGCCTGAGCCAAAGCCCCTTGGAGTCAATGGGCGTCTTTGTAACTGCAAGTCCAGCTTTGCATCTTCCAGCTAGATCATAGTCTGAGCTGACATCCAGTCTGATGAAGAGACCTTCGAATACTAGGAAACTATAAATTGCAGGTGGAGAGAAGAAGATGCCAATGGGTGCAACCAAATCATTATAGCTGTGGCTTGACAGTGGCTGATAATAAAACAATAACCACAACAAATCTTTGAAAAGAGATCAAAAGGGAACATTTTACACCCCTGCCTCTTTCAGACTCCTGGGAAGATTTGCTCCAAACATTCCTGAAAAAGTTCTATCGTGGAGGAAGACCTGGTGTATAAAATGTCAGCTGGATCACTCGGCATTTTAGTCAGGTTTTGAGCAGGGTTGAACTTCAAGTTTATAATGGAAAACTAATGGCCTCCTTCACTAAGGAGAGGCAATGCATTTCTCTGGGATACGCTGCACTCACGGTGGTTGCCATTAAATAGTCATCATTTGCCACTGGTCACCACACAGTGGTTTAAGAGATTGCCATGGTTTCCCCAGCTATATACTTAGACACGTTGGAGGCTAGCTTTCGGAGGAGCCTCCATCAAAGTCAACTGGAATCCTGGAGGCTCAGTCCCTGGTAAAATCAGGCCCGGGTTATATTTATTCCAAGGGAAGCCGATATTTCCCTCAGGTCGAATCCAAGGGCTGACCCTGTGTATTGGATTCTGGATTAAGCCTCACAGGTGTCCATGTGAGGCGGGTAAGTAGCATACAAGGAAGGGGTGAGCATTATGCATAGACTTTGCCAGGTCTCACCTCCCTTCCTTCAATCCATCCTCAAGTCACTTCCTCTGAATTCATAAACAAGAAAAATCCATGATAGCCATTAAAATGCCAGCCTGAACTGTCCCCGCTCCTCACCACACCCCTTTCTCCCAGCAGCATCAGGATGAGGGGAGGCGAATTTCCATAATAGCATGCTGGCAGGGCTGTTTTGCATAAAGTCAGGCTGGATGGGCCAATGGGAGGGGCCAGGCTGAAGTCATGCCCTCTCCAGGAGCTGGCATAAGAGGGGGCTGATCTGGAGTGGGCAGAGTCAAAGGACTTGGGTAGCGAGTGGGTGGGGTAGCACCGTCTCCCATGTTATCCAGAGCGGTGAGGGCTCGGGGGGCCAACTGAGGCTGAGCGAAGGAAGGAAGGGGAACAAGGAGCTGCTGAGGGGGGGGCTTTGCAGGAGGGAGCCCTTGAATCAGATGGGGCTGTGTGCCAGAGTGGGTGTGTGCCAGAGTATTAGACTAACAAAGTGGGGGCCTGGGTATAACCAGAGGCCAGACACATTCCCTCCTGTGCTACTCTGGGAATCAAAACTCCCAGTCCCTCTGCTCCACCCTCTAGACCAGGGATCGGCAACCTTTGGCACGCGGCTCGCCAGGGTAAGCACTCTGGCGGGCCGGGCCGGTTTGTTTACCTGCCGCATCTGCAGGTTCGGCCGATCGTTGCTCCCACTGGCTGCGGTTCGCCGCTCCAGGCCAATGGGGGCTGCGGGAAGCGGCGGGGGACAAGGGATGTGCTGGCCACCCTTCCTGCTCTAGACAGACTCTCCAAGATCTGGATCTAGAACCCAGATATCCTGCCTCCCAGTCCCCTGGTCTCACTGTTATAGCACGTTCCCGCCTTGACACAGTGACCCATATGGAGCTCCAGAACGGAACCGAGTAATTTCCAGCCATCTTTTCCATTTGGGCTGACTGAAGACGCAGGAATTTAGCTGAGGCAGATGGGGTTAACCAGCCCCACAAAGAGCTCTTCTGTTGTGAGATCAAAAGGCTCTTTGCAGACCCCTATTAGGAGTGGCCTTGCACTCTATGGATGACTCCATTGTATTCACTCTCACAATGAAAGTATTGTGAAGAAGGGAAGATATATAGCACATTGTTGGTGAGAGAATGTGTCTGAGACCAGGGTTGTTTGACACTTCTGGGATCTTTAAAAGATGGGTAACACAAGGGAGAAAACGTCTTCATTTAAAGTCACCAGCTGCACAAAAATATGTGGGTGTGACCAATATTTTCTTGTGGGTGCACGAATGTGTTTTCTCAGGGCTTTGTCCTTCAAATACAGCTCAGCTCTTCCCCTGTAATATAATATATGGAGATATACCTATCTCATAGAGCTGGAAGGGACCCCGAAGGGTCATCAAGTCCCGCCCCCTGCCTTCACTAGCAGGACCAAGTACTGATTTTGCCCCAGATCCCTAAGTGGCCCCCTCAAGGCTGGAACTCACAACCCTGGGTTTAGCAGGCCAATGCTCAAACCACTGAGCTATCCCTCTCCCCCTCACTGTACTATTGTAAGGAACCAGATAGTGTCTGTGTGCACCTCTGGCCCCTACTACATGAGATCATTGCCCTCCTACTGCTAAGAGCTCACTGAGATTCTTTTGGAGCAGGAAGATCTCAATTCTCTCCTCGTTGTCACAGGGATGCTTTGTGTTCACTTGAGCAGCGTAGTGACCACCAGGAGCTTCAAGATGTCTACAGGATTTGTTACGGTGTTGCCATCCCAGTTGGAGGAGTAAACGTGGGTAGCAACTAGCCAAGAGCATGGGGCACACAAATTCTTGCCATCAGCAAAATCATAGAAACTAAAAACAAGGGTCAGTTTTGCCCTTATTTCTTACATATTTTCTATCTCCTGAAAGATGGGTTTTTAGGCTTGGTTCTTAGCTAATGCCCCAGATACATTTTTTTACAGCACCCAAAGTGGTTTTTCCTATGAATTCCTATTTTCCTATTTATTCCTATGAATTCTTCTAGGGAAAAAATGCAAAAAAAAAATTAAAGTCTTGTCTCTTACTTTGTGTCACCATTGTATTTCTGGCGTCATGGCGGCACAAACATTACAAAAGGAAAATGGACGATGCTAACCAAACCGGTCAAATTAATCTGTGGTGAAGATTTTATTAATGTTAAAAATGGTCAAAATTTTTCCATCAAAACAATTTTTGGTTGGAAAATTTTTTTTTTTCAATGAAATCGGCTTTTGCATGGGGAAAAAAAAAATCTGTTTCCCCCCCAGAATTGAGGTTTTCACTGAAAAAAAAAAAAGAAAATAAAAAGAATCTGATTTTTGGTTGCTCTCAATTTTTTTGACAAAAACTGGGAAAAAATGTCATGGGGAAAATAATTTCTTAACCAGCTATTAATTATATAATAATAATAATTATTATTATTATTTATAGTAATGTCTACAAGCCCCTGCCTTACAATATTTATCATTTCAGGCCTTGATTGAACAAGCACGCAAATAAATGCTTAATTTCAAGTGTATGCATAAGTCTCATTGAAAGAAATGAGATTGAAGCATATTGTAAGTCTGGGCTGCACTAGAGACCTATACCGGTTATAACGACATCGCTCAGGGGTGTGAGAAATCCACACCCCTTGAGCAACAAGGTTATACTGACCTAACCCCCGTGTAGACAGCGCTATGTCAGTGGGGGCTGTTGTGCTGACATAGCTACTGCCTCTTGGGGAGGTGGATTAACTCCACCGATGGGAGAGTTCTCTCCCGTTGGCTTAGAGCATCTTCATTGAAGTGCTAGAGCAGCATTGGTCAGTGTCGACGAGCCCAAAGTGCTTTCCTGCATTGTGGCCTAAACAAGCAAGACACAGCCTGGGATGAAGGAGGAATTTTGATCATATGTTGGGAGAGGTCTCCGTGACAAATCATCTCTTCGAATCATCACGTCAGCACATCCGTCATTGCAGAAGGCTCCTTCTCTTCTGGTATATTCCACTGCTAGCCCTAGGTACCTCCTTAATCTATCAGCTGTGACCCAGGAGCAGAGTGAAATGCTGGAGGCAAAGGGAGTCCGGATTCTATTAGCTGCTAGCAGCAGACAGACCCTCAGACACCGATGTCATTTAAAGGAGAGCTGTGAGTTATAGCATACGAGGTGGCAGGCAGGAAATCCTCTTCCACTGAACAAATCTGGCGCCTTTCCAGATACTATGTCATCACTTTTGTGTACATTAAAAATACTGACCTTCAGCTGCCTTTGCTTGCAGCTAGTTTAAATTACTTACGACTTTTTTTCTTCTTCTAGATCCTGTTTTCTTAAATTACTTACTGAAAAGCCCAAGTCAATCTACATATTAAACATTCTGGGGATAGGACTCCAAGCCAACCTGTGCATGACAGTACCAGGAAAGAGAATCTCACTCCCGACCCGCCTACAACCCTCTCCCCGTCTCCTTTCTCTTTAGCTTAAGACCATCATACTCTGAAGATGTAATCTAGACATTATCTGCCTTTTCAGACAATGTTTAACAGTAATTTTATTGTCTTCTTTACCTCCAAAACAGTTTCTTTCAATTCAGATGCTTCCTTCCCCTACGTAGCAAATAACTTTCTGTACATTTCTTCCTTTTGCTTAGTTTTCTTGTCCTGGTTTATTACTGTATATTGTCTCCCCTTTGTCACATGCTTATATTTCTAATATTCTGTTTGGGTTTTATACTGCTTATCTATAATTAATTAATACATATGTATATGTTACACCCGGTATAACAAAGGATCTCAAAATGTCTTCCAAAAGTGACGCCTGAATTCCATTCCTGCCTTTCATTCTGATTCCCTAGAAACACAAGAATTGCCATATTAGATCATAACAGTGGTCTATCTAGTCCAGTATCATGCAGGAGGCAGTTATGGGATAACCTGCCCCCAGCAAAAGATCCTTCCTGACCCCTATTAGTTAGTGGCTGGCTTAAGCCCTGAAGCAGGAGGTTTTATATCCTTTGTTTTGTTTGATCTTTGCTATTAACTATGGATATTTGTGTACTTCATGTGCATGTCCAATCCTTTTTTGTATCTTAGTAAACTCTCGGCCTCAATTGCAATCTTGTGGCAATTCATTTCACAGGCTAATTGTTTTTATGTGGAAAAAGTACTTCCATTTATCAATTTGAAATGTGCTGCCTTTCAATTTCTTGGAATGTCCTCTTTGTTTGCATAGTATGAGAGATGTTGAGTTAGCAGAATACCAGCACCCCATCTACCTTCTGTAGATAATTCCTTATTTTGTACAGCTTTATCATGTCCCATCAGAGGGAAAAGATGATCTAGTGGTTTGGGCACTAGCCTGGGTTTCATGAAACCAAGGTTCAGTTCCCTGCTCTGCTACAGCCTCCCTGTGTGACCTTGGTCAAGTCACTTAGCCTCTCTGTGCCCCATTTTCCCATCTGTAAATGAGGATGATAGCATTTCCCTTCCTCACAGGGGTCTTGTGAGAGTAAATACATCAAATAATGTGAGGTGCTCAGATACTGTAGTCAAGGGGCCATGCAAGTACTTAAGTAGGTCATGTCCTCTCTTATTAGTGTGCCTTTTGGTCCTTTCTCTCTCACACACACACACACCTCTGTGATGTCTCCTGTGTGCCCATAGGCCATAATCATTTGAAAGGTCACCGTAGTTTCTGTCTCTTTCATTTTTTGCCCCCGCTGAACCCAGGAAGTCGGGACACCAAACTGCTTTTTTTTTTTTTTTTTTTTAACTTCAACAAAAATTCAGTTCACTTGGAGAGGTCACTGATTGGGAGCGATCTGGATCGCTTGGTAAACTACGTGCAAGCCAACAATATGCGTTTTAACAGCTCAATGTAAATGTGTACATCGGGCAACAAAGCATGTCGGCCATACTTACAGGGTGGGGGACTCTCTCCTGGGAAACAGTGACTCTGAAAAAGATTTGGGCTCATGGTGGATAATCAGCTGGCCATGAGCTCCCAGGGTGACGCTGTGACCAAAAGAGCTAATGTGATTCTGGGATGCATAAACAGGGGAACCTGGAATAGGAGCAGAGAGGTTATTTTACCTCTGTATTTGGCACTGGTGTGACCGCTGCCGGAATCCTGTGTCCAGTCCTGGAGCCCACAGTTCAAGAAGGACGTTGGTAAATTGGAGAGGGGTCAGAGAAGAGCCATGAAAATATTAAAGGATTAAAAACCTGCCTTATAGTGATAGACTCAAGGAGCTTAACCTTAACAAAAGGAAGGTTAACGGGTGACTTGGTTACAATCTATAAATACCTATGTGGGGAACAAATATTTAATAATGGGCTCATCAATCTAGCGGAGAAAGAACTAACACGATCCAAGGGCTGGAAGTTGAAGCTAGACAAATTCAGACTGGAAATAAGATGTCGATTTTTAACAGTGAGAGTAACTCATCATTGGAACAATTTACCAAGGGTCGTGGTAGATTCTCTATCAGTGACAATTTTTAAATGAAGCTGGGATGTTTGTCGCAAAGCTCGGCTCTAGGAATTATTTGGGGGCAGGTCTCTGGCTTGTGCTACACAGGAGGTCAGACTAGAGGATCACAGTGGTCCCTTCTGGCTTTAGAATCTATGAATCTATGAGGTCTGCACTGATTCTTATTTTCTCTAAACTGATTCATCCTCTCTGGGGAGATAGAATCTTTTCCTCCTCCTTTCTCTCTCTCATAGAATCATAGAATATCAGGGTTGGAAGGGAGCTCAGGAGGTCATCTAGTCCAACCCCCTGCTCAAAGCAGGACCAATCCCCAGCTAAATCATCCCAGCTAGGGCTTTGTCAAGCCTGATCTTAAAAACCTCTAAGGAAGGAGATTCCACCACCTCCCTAGGTAACCCATTCCAGTGCCTCACCACCCTCCTAGTGAAATAGTGTTTCCTAATATCCAACCTCAATCTTCCCCACTGCAACTTGAGACCATTACTCCTTGTTCTGTCATCTGCTACCACTGAGAACAGTCTAGATCCATCCTCTTTGGAACCCCCTTTCAGGTAGTTGAAAGCAGCTATCAAATCCCCCCTCATTCTTCTCTTCTGCAAACTAAACAATCCCAGTTCCCTTTCCAACAAATGCTTCAGCATTAGTGTACACCCTCAAATATGTATTCCTACCACCCTCCTCCCAGGGACATAACCTGCCTCCAATAAAACTTCTCTGGTGCAGCTGGCTCTGGCTCTGACTTTCATGATTAAATGCCCTATGAAGGAAGTGATTTAGCAGATAAAGTCTCTTGTTCAAAGGGTGATGTGTCTGTGATGGGTTGGATCACAGAAACCCCCTTGGGACCTGTCACCCGATGTGCAAAGGCTACTTCTGTTCCTGTTCTCCCTGCCAGCTCGGTGGCTCCAGCACCCCGTCTTGCTGAAGCCAGACACACCCGTCTGCTCCAGACACAGACCCAGGGTCTGAATCACCTGTCCCAAAGCTGCAGGTTTACCTGAAAACAGCTCACAGAAGTGTGCTTGCCCTTAGCACTCAGATGCCCAATTCCCAATGGGGTCTAAACCCAAATAAATCCGTTTTACCCTGTATAAAGCTTATACAGGGTAAACTCATAAATTGTTCGCCCTCTATAACACTGATAGAGAGATATGCACAGCTGTTTGCTCCCCCAGGTATTAATACATACTCTGAGTTAATTAATAAGTAGAAAGTGATTTTATTAAATACAGAAAGTAGGATTTAAGTGATTCCAAGTAGTAACAGACAGAACAAAGTAAGTTACCCAGCAAAATAAAATAAAATGCGCAAATCTATGTCTAATCAAACTGAATACAGATAATCTCACCCTCAGAGATGCTTCAGTAAGTTTTTTCTCAGACTGGACACCTTCCAGGCCTGGGCACAATTCTTTCCCCTGGTACAGCTCTTGTTCCAGCTCAGGTGATAGCTAGGGGATTCTTCATGATGGCTCCTCTCCCTCTCTGTTCTCTTCCACCCCTTTATATATCTTTTGCATAAGGCGGGAATCCTTTGTCCCTCTGGGTTCCCCCACCCCTCACTGGAAAAGCACCAGGTTAAAGATGGATTCCAGTTCAGGTGACATGATCACATGTCACTGCAAGGCTTCATTACTCACTTGCCAGCACACACATATACAGGAAGACTCACAGGTAAATACAGCCATCTGCAGACAATGGCTCTGGTTAATGGGAGTCATCAAGATTCCAAACCACCATCAATGGCCCACACTTTGCATAATTACAATAGGCCCTCAGAGTTATATTTTATGTTTCTAGTTTTAGATACAAGAGTGATACATTCATACAAATAGGATGATCACTCTCAGTAGATTATAAGCTTTGTGATGATACCTTTTGCATGAAGCATATTCCAGTTACATTATACTCACTTATTATCATGTTTTTATAAAATCATATAGACTGCACAACATCACAGTGTCTATTCCAGTCTGATCTGTATCGGGCTCCCCCTTGTCATGTGCAGTATGTGGCTCAGCTGGCCGTGAAATATCACCTTTTGCCAGTAATATTTGTTTCATTCCCTCCCCCTCCCCCAGCATCTCTGCTGGATCAGCCCTAGGACCAGAGGTGAAAGTAAGCCGGTCCGGTCTGGTGTACCGGCAAGACCCAGTACGCCGTGCCGGACTGGACCGGCTTCCGCGGCGGTGATTTAAAGGGCCCAGGGCTCCAGCCGCTGCAGGGAGCCCTGGGCCCTTTAAATCCCCGCCGGAGCTCCGGCAGCTGGGCTCGGGCAATGATTTAAAGGGCCCTTTAATTCGCCCCGGGGCTCCCAGCCTCCTCTGCAGCTGGTAGCTCTGGGGTGATTTAAAGGCCCCGCCTCTTCCGCTTGAGGCCACGCCCCTGCTCAGGACTCCGGCGTACCGGTAAATCCTTTACGTTACTTTCACCCCTGCCTAGGACGTATGAGGCCCTCTGCAAAATGACATGTGAAGGCAACTTTCTGGTTGCCTCATCTCAAAAAGGATAGAGTGGAGCTGGAAAAGGTTCTGAGAACGGGGAACAAAGATGATCAAGGGCATGGAACAGCTTCCACATGAGGAGAGACTAAAAAGATTAGGCTGTTCAGTTTAGAAAAGACTAAGGGGGGATGTGACAGAGATCTGTAAAATCACAAATAGTGTGGAAAAAAGTGAATAGAGAAGTGTTATTTTCCCTTTCCCTAAATACAAAAACTAGAATTCCCCTGATGAAATTAGTAGGCATCAGATTTAATACAAAGAAGAGGAAATGTTTTTTCACACAACACACAATTAACCTGTGGAACTCCTTGCCATGGGATGTTGTGAAGGTCAAAAATATAACTGGGTTAAAAAAAAGAACTAGATAAATTCATGGCGGCTAGGTCACTGGCTATTAGCCAAGATGGGCAGGGATGCAACCCCGTTCTTGGAGTGATCTTAAACCTCCAACTGCCAGAAACCGCGAGAGGAAGACAGGGGTGGATCATTCCAACAGCCCTGTGCTGTACAGTCCCCCTGAATCACTGGCACTGGCCACTGGATACTGGGCTCGATGGACCATTGGTCTGACCCAGAATGGCTGTTCTTGTGTCCCTCTTCCCTTCCAGTCCTACTCTTTCCTGTTATAATGGGGTGTGTGTGAGAGAGAGAGAGGGAGATGGGGGGTTGTCGGCTAGTGGCTGCCCCGGTGATAGACTATGGGCCATGTTACAAAGCTCTAGGAAGAGTTCTTGCTCAGTTCTTGTGGCAGGTTGTCTTTTGGTGCTGAAGAAGCAGGGTGTCGTCCCAGGGCCCTCTGCACCTGAGATTCATAACCAGGTTGCTTGCTAGCATGATTTTGCTGTGATGTGACATCCCTCCACCCCCTCAGGCTCGATGACAGTACCAGCTTGTGTGAGAATTCTGAATAAATCCTCCTCTCGACCTAAGATGTGTGTTCGTTTGAGGGGCCTCTGCCCAGTGGTGGGCACAGATGGGGTTCCAGACGGGAGACTGGGTCACGCAGGAGTGGGCACGTGCTGGCAGCTGGGTTTCCAGGGCCGTCTCTGAAGCCTGGGGAGGGAGGTGGGTTTCAGAGCCTGAGCTGAAAAGTCTACACTGCTATTTTTAGCACCGTAGCCTGAGGGGACAGACCTGGGGGAGCTGCTCCTGGTGCCCTGGCAGAGGGCTGTCTCGGGGAGGACTGAATTTAAAAGGATTTTTTCCAAAAAGAAATTGGTGCCCACCTGACACAGAGGTTGGCAGGATTCCGACAAGAACCTGCACTTTTTGTGTCCTTTCCAGGGATTAGTGGAGCAACTAATCAGCAGCAAAAGGCAGCAGTCAGTGGTGGAGCTAAAGCTAGGAACTTTAACGGTGTTGGGTTTATACAGAGCCCATAATAAGATCCACCGCTCTGCTAATGGCACCATTTGCTTAAGCGTGGTGTTCGCAAGCTGTATGCAGCCACATCCTCTTTGACATGTTCTTCTCTTCTTCAGCATGTAAAATACTCACAGCCTTTGGCAGAGACATTCTGAGGCTCCTCCACCCATAACATCCCTGCAACACTGAGTCTGTTTTATCAATGACTCGTGGCAATGCACAGCGCCTGTCTCATTAAACTAAGTCAACAGCACTTGCCTCTGGGTTGATGGCCCAGAGATGAATCCTTCACAGGTGGATGGGTGGAGTGGGGCTACATGGGTAGTGGGGGTGGGGAGCATGCAGGTGTCTCTCCACTTGGCCATTATTAGGTGATGGGAGTAGAATGGACAGAGCTGGAGTGTAGATCTCCCATTTAGGAAACAGCATGTCTCTAGAAAGTAGGGCTGTCAAGCGATTAAAAAAAATTAATCGCGATTAATCGTGCGATTAATCACGCTATTAAACAATAATAGAATACTATTTATTTAAATATTTGTGGATGTTTTCCACATTTTCAAACGTATCAATTTCAATTTCAACACAGAATACAGTGTACAGTGCTCACTTTATATTTATTTTTTGTTATAAATATTTGCATTGTAAAAATAAAAGAAATCGTATTTTTGAATTCACTTAATACAAGTACTGTAATGCAAGCTCTTTATCATGAAAGTTGAACTTACAAATGTAGAATTATGCACAAAAAATAGCTGCATTCAAAAATAAAACAATGTCAAACTTTAGCGCCTACAAGTCCACTCAGTCCTACTTCTTGTTCAGTCAATTGCTCAGACAAACAAGTTTGCTTACATATGCAGAAGATAATGCTGCCCGCTTCTTGTTTACAATGTCACCTGAAAGTGAGAACAGGCGTTCTCATGGCAGTGTTGTAGCCGGCGTTGCAAGATATTTACGTGCCAGATGCACTAAAAATTCATATGTCCCTTCATGCTTCTACCACCAGTCCAGAGGACATGAGTCCATGCTGATGACAGGTTCTACTCAATAACAATCCAAAGCAGTGCAGACCGACGCATTTTAATCATCTGAGTCAGATGCCGCCAGCAGAAGGTTGATTTTCTTTTTTGGTGGTTCGGGTTCTGTAGTTTCTGCATTGGAGTTTTGCTCTTTTAAGATTTCTGAAAGCATGCTCCACACCTCGCCCCTCTCAGATTTTGGAAGGCACTTCAGATTCTTAAACCTGGGGTTAAGTGCTGTAGCTATCTTTAGAAATCTCACATTAGTACCTTCTTTGTGTTTTGTCAGATCTGTAGTGAAAGTGTTCTTAAAACGAACAACATGCTGGGTCATCATCCGAGACTGCTAGAACATCAAATATATGGGAGAATGTGGGTAAAACACAGAGCAGGAGACATGCAATTCTCACTCAAGTAGTTCAGTCACAAATTTAATTAACGCATTTTTTTTTAACAAGTGTCATCAGCATGAAAGCATGTCCTCTGGAATGGTGGCCAAAGCATGAAGGGGCATACAAATGTTTAGCGCATCTGGCACGTAAATACCTTGCAATGCCAGCTGCAAAAGTGCCATCCGGACGTCTGTTCTCACTTTCAGGTGACATTGTAAATAAGAAGTAGGCAGCAGTATCTCCCGTAAATGCAAACACATTTGTTTGTCTTAGTGTTTGGCTGAAGAAGAAGTAGGACTGAGTTTACTTGTAGGCTCTAAAGTTTTACGGACGCTCCCCGACTCATGCAAGCATTCTGTTCCGGAATGCCTTGCGTAACTCAAATTTTGCATAAGTCGGAAGCGTATACCTGAAAATTACGCCAAAAAAACCCCAACCCCTCCTATTTCTAGCAGATTTGCGTAAGTCGGGTTTGCGTAACCCGGGGGGTGTCTGTACATTGTTTTGTTTTTGAGTGCAGTTATGTAACAAAAAAAATCTATATTTGTTAGTTACACTTTCACGATAAAGAGATTGTACTACTGTACTTGTATGAGGTGACTTGAAAAATACTATTTCTTTTATCATTTTTACAGTGCAAATATTTGTAATAAAAATCATATAAAGTGGGCACTGTGCACTTTGTATTCTGTGTTGTAACTGAAATCAATATATTTGAAAATGTAGAAAAACATCCAAAATATTTAATACATTTCAATTGGTATTCTATTGCTTAACAGTGTGATTAAAACTGCGATTATTTTTTTTAATTGCAATTAATTGTTTTGAGTTAATCGCGTGAGTTAACTGCGATTAATCCACAGCCCTACTAGGAAGGATGGTCTAATGGTTTGGGCACTAGCCTAGGAGGGAAAGGCACAGGCACTTGCGGGGCAGGATTCTGATCTACTTATCTATGTTCATCACCATGTTGTCTGAGTTACTTCCCACCATTGTGCTTAAACCCGGCCCTGGAGAGACCATCTCTGGGAATGGAAGGAGAGTTTGGTCTTTCTGGCCATTTGTTCCTTAACCAACTCATCTCACGCTGACCACTGAAGAGTCACCAATTGTCGACAACATTCAACGCTCATTTGGGCTGGATTAAATGAAAGACTCATATGAAAGATTTAATAACCCATCCTTGGAACTATCCAGTCTCTATTGCCCGGAAGGAATTGCTGGAGAAAAGGCCATATGACCCAACATGACTCTCTCTCTCTTCTGAGACTGTAGCCATTCCCCTCCCTCAGAAAAAAAAAGGGGGGGGTGCCTTACCCTCTGGGGCCAGTCCCATGTGACCCCAATCCCTGCGGTCACAGAGATCTCTCGGTCGTGGGGGCAGATGGCCTGGCCTGGCCGATGATTTGAGAAGCATCACATTCTTGGTTATGTCACAAGTATTAGCTATTTCTTTGATGAAGGACCATATCTGGAAGCAGAAATTGTACCTGAAGGGCTATTCCATCAAGAAGATGCATTAATGCACCAGAGCAATCTTTTTTTTTTTTTGCAAGACCAGCACAAGGTATTCATCGTCCTTTAGCCCGGCTTGTTGTAATTTAACCGGAGTCCATATTTTAATGTGTTTCAGAAACACTGACCAGCAATATTAACCCTGCTCTTTTAATGACTGGTTAAAGGAGGCACATTTTTAAATTATTTATTAAAAAACAAAAAGGCTTGGAAGGAAAAACTAGTTATCATAGATTCAAGTGAGCTGAAAGTAGATCAATCTCACCCTCTCTCAGTCTCTTGAGTCATGGAGTTAGTTTGCTACTCTTGGGAAGTATGTCTTTAAAAAAAAGGTTAGGGAGAAATTTAACCTTCATCTTCATGTACAATTCCTGTAGTTTCACAGATGTCAAGGTCAGAAAGGACCACTGGGATCATCTGGTCTGACCTCCTGCATAGCACAAGCCAGAGGACTGCACGCATGGTTGCTGCATCCAGACCATAGCCTGTGGTTGAACCAGAGAACAGCTTTTAGAAAAAATGTTATCTGGATGTAAAGACTCCCAACTGATAAATTGAGCTGGGTGAGATTTTTCAGACAAAACTTCTCACTCCCCCAAAACATGCATATTGGAGTCGACTGAAACAAGAAAATAAAAAAGACAAATTGGAACAACCAGACATGTTTCGTGTTGACATTTTCAAAATGAAACGTGTTGATTTTTCAATTTGAAACTTTTTCATTTTGAATTTGATAACCAGTTTATTCAAAAAAGAGGAGGGGGCTAAAAATCCTCAAAACCAAAATGAAGCATTTCATTTGGGGGTGAATGAAATGTTGCATTTGACTCCAAACAAAAAATCCCCCGATTTTTCAGTTTGGCCACTGCACAGCCCTACTTGTCAATCATCCCTTGGTAAGCTGGTGCAATGGTTAATCATCCCCACTGTTAAATATTTGTGCCTTCTTCCAGTTTGAATGTATCGGGCTTTAATGTTCAGCCATCAGATCATGTTCTGTCTTTGTCTGCTAGATTAACAAGGTGTGAGGCTCAGTTTTCTAGTTGGGGCCGCAATGTCATGCCTAGACACTACAGGGGGCCTATGCACTGGTTTTTTCAAACACTAAGAGCAAAACATGCTGTATCTTTAATAACTTTTATTTTAGATTCTGGGTTACTGCAAAAAGAATGAATCAACGTAAAGTCTGAATAAATGAGCGCAGTGTGTGTATTTCTCTGGAACAGACTGAAGCCTCTAAGAACAAAGTGGCTGCTGGGTTTTACAGAGATTTTAGGAATTTAAAGGCACAGTGCACAGCAAACAAAACACATCACAGTTCATAGTAGCTGCCTAGATCACAGCAGGAGGTGAGTGATTGGAGTAGGAATCCTGGAATTTGCTATATCAGATCAGATTATTGGTATTTCCATTTGAAAACTGGACACCACTATTAGCCAATACCTGGTGTGACGGGTTGGATCACAGAAACCCATTTGGGAGCTGCCAGCTGATGTGCAAAGGCTAGCTCTGTTTCTATTCTCCCTGCCAGCTCGGTGGCTTCAGCTCCCTGTCTTGGTGAAGCCAGACACACCCGTCTGCTCCAGCACAGGCTCAGGGTCTGAATCACCTGTCCCAAAGCTGCAGGTTTACCTGAAAACAGCTCACAGAAGTGTGCTTGTCTTTAGCACTCAGATGCCCAATTCCCAATGGGGTCTAAACCCAAATAAATCCCTTTTACCCTGTATAAAGCTTATACAGGGTAAACTCATAAATTGTTCGCCCTCTATAACACTGATAGAGAGATATGCACAGCCGTTTGCTCCCCCAGGTATTAATACATACTCTGAGTTACGTAATAACTTCGTATAGCATACATTATACGAAGTTATACGAGGGCAGGTCACATGCCCATGCATGACTCAGTATTTGCAGGTAGCAGCCATTACCCACATGGTATCTTGCATGTCTCCAGGAAGACTTCTTATGTGGATTGGAGCATTCCAAGATGCATTGTTCCCCGATCGGGTACTTAACCTAGTGAATTCCTTCCTAAAGAGGCTGACCAAATGCCTCACAAACCTTACCTAGAGATCAAGCAAGTATACAACCCATATTCTTAACCTCAAGTACAAAATGATATATGTGTACAAAAGGGATGAATAGATATAGTAGACCATAACCTTTACAGAGATATGTACCTGGCACAGGCAGCACAAAACATATTCCAGTTATGTCATATTCCCACAAAGCCTTATGGGAGGTACCGTCACACCTGGTACTTCAGAGAAGCGTGATAACTTCCCATAATGCTCCTGTGCAGTTGTATAATGCAGAATGTATACAAGTTGTACCTCACCCAAGTGACAGTAAATATAGGGAGTAAGGTACGAGATTTGATTATCCCAATCTTAGCCCAGCCAGTTACAGATGAGGTTACTGGTCAGATATTTATTCAGCTGAGCTGTGAGACCCAGTCTTGACCATGGCCATGCAGGACGGACAATACACCACGCTGGTCAGGGGTGTGTATACCGCTTTTTTTTTATTTGGGGGCCCTAAAGTTAAAAAACAATAGCTGCTGAATATCACGTCAGTGAGTAATTTTGTACTACGAGTAAATTTGTCCATTTTTAATAAAGTGCGCGAAGTGAACTTCTTTTCCAAACTCAGTGTTTCCTTTATTTATTAATGCAACCCCTCCATTTTTTGAGGGTGGGGGTGGGGAGGAAAGTCTGCTCTCCCCATGCTCCCAGTTGACTACACCCCTGGTTCCCTTGTAGCAACTCCTGAACTGTCCCAAAAAGGAAGGTGACTGTTCTAAGACCTGTACTCTACTGATCTGGACAGAAGGACCTGGGCAAAAGGAAGACATAGGATAGGATGACAAATGGTTCTTGCGTTTAATAAAGCAGGTTATTCTTATTTAAAGTGCTGGTGTGCTCATGCTCTCTGCTGTACACACACAGTGGGATACATACTCCCCTCCATTGCAAATGGTTGTATCCTATAACACAGGCCTAGGAGGCACTGCAATCGAGTGGGCGGGAGGGTCTGGGCTAGGAATCAGGAGAGCTGGGCCTGTCATTGCCTTGCTGACTGATTTGGGGAAAGTCACTTCCTCTCTTTGTGCCTGTTTCCCCTTCTACCCTTTGTCTCTCTTGTCTCTCCAGACAGTATGCTCTTCTGGGCAGGGATGGCCTCTATGTGTTTGTACAGCACCCAGTGCAGTGGGGCCATGACCTTGCTTGGGGACATCTAGGTGCTACTGTTATAATAACAATAATGCATTATAAGGATGCAGAGACCTTCAGAAGTGGCAGGTGAATTTAGTGAGAGAAAAGGGAAGCAGACGGAGCGTGAATCCAGAGTAGGTGGAGGAGGTCACCTAGGGTTGCCAATTTTGGTTGGACGTATTCCTGGAGGTTCCTGGACGTATTCCTGGAGGTTTCGTCACATGAAACACCTGGTGGGATTGGTGGCTCCCAGGATGGTTATAACCTGCCAATGTGATGGGGCCGTGTGATGCAGTTCACAAACCCCTCGCTAAGGCAGGGGAAAGGGTGGCAAAATACTGGGCCAGGAAACCTCTGTTCCTCAGACAATGCCAAGCATGCTCGTGGGGAAAGGAGCCGTATAAAGAGAGGTCCAGCATCCCAGGCCGGGGAGGAAAGAAGTCATTTCCAGGAGGAGCACTACCCTGAGGCAGGAGGAGATGAAACTCTTGTGGAGGAGGTCTGGGCTGTGAGTCTTTGAGACATCAGGCCAGATGCAAGGAAAATCAAGTGCGGCGGCACCAGAGGGTCACCTGCGCCAGCCCTGTGAGTCTGGGGGTTTGGAGCAAAGGACTAGAATCAACAGCAGCCGCGCCCCAAACTGACACATTGGGTGGGGTAGCCAGTAGCCCAGGGGAACGTGAACAGGAGGTGGGGCCAAGCCTAGGCCAGTCTGTGCTGTCACACTTTCAGGGCCTTGGGCCGGGACCCGGTGGAGCAGGAGGGCCCGTGTCCCCCTATCCACCCCGGATTCCTCCACGCCGAGCCCTGGGACAGACAGGACCAGGGGTTTATTGCCAAGGAAGCTGACGCAGCTGAACCCTGCTCGGGGGTCCTGGACACGTTGGATGAAAAGAGAGGTAGGGGCAGCAGGCCCTGATCACTACGCCTGCTGAGCAGACTGACAAAGCCCGTTACAGGCCATGAAAAAGGTAAATGCGATCCTAGGCTCAGGGGAGGTGTTTCCAGTAGAGACAAGCAAGTGCTAGTACCGTTATACAAGGCACTGGCAAGCCCTCATCTGGAATACTGTCTGCAGTTCTGGGCTCCCATGTTTAAGAGAGATGAATTCAAACTGGAACAGGTGCAGAGAAGGGCTACTAGGATGATCAGAGGAATGGAAAACCTACCGTATGAGAGGTGACTTTAGGATCTTGGTTTGTTTAGCCGAGCCAAAGGAAGGAGGAGGGGAGATATGACGACTCTCTATAAATACATCAGAGAGATAAACACCAGGGAGGAGGAGAAGTTATTTAAATTAAGGTCCTATGTTGGCACAAGAACAAATAGATATGAACTAGCATAGGCGCCAACTTTCCCTGGAGCTGGTGGGTGCTCGTGCCCCCCTGTCCCTGGCCCCGCCCCGACTCCACCCTTTCCCCACCCCTGCCCCGCCCCCATTCCAACCCCTTCCCCAAAGTCCCCACCCCAACTCCGCCCCCTCCCTGCCCCTATTGGACCCCCTTCCCCAAATCCCGGCCCCGGCCCCACTTCTTCCCCAAACGCGCCGCGTTCCCCTTCCTCCCCCTTCCCTCCCAGCGCTTGCCAGGAGAATCAGCTGTTTCGCAGCGCAAGCTCTGGGAGCCAGGGAGAAAAAGCGGGCATGCGGTGCACCCAGGGGAGGAGGCGGAGGCAAAGCAGAGGCAGAGGTGAACTGGGATGGTGGGGCGGGGCGGGGAGCTGCCGGTGGGTGCTAAGCACCCACCAATTTTTCCCCATGGGTGCTCCAGCCCCGGAGCACCCACGGAGTCAGCGCCTATGTGAACTAGTGATCAATAAGTTTAGTCTTGAAATTATATCAAGATTGCTAACCACTGGAGGAGTGAAGTCTTGGAACATCTTTCCAATGGGAGTAGTGCGGGGAAAAAAACCCTAACTTGTTTTAAGATTGAGCTTGATAAATGTACGGAGTGGATGTTATAATGAGATTGCCTACAATAGCAAATGGCCGGTCTGCACCGGCTATTAGCAAATATTTCCAGTGGCCCATGATGGGACACTAGATGGGGCGGGCTCTGAGTTACTTTCCCTGGGGTCTGGATGGTGGGTCTCACCCACATGGTCAGGATCCAACTGATTTAGGCTTGTGAAAGAATTTCCCACCAGGTCAGATTGGCAGAGACCTTAGGGGGTTATTACCTTCCTCTGCAGCGCAGGGCACCGGTCACTTGTTTTTTGAACTAAAGGAAACGGTGGATTCTCTGTAACTTGAAGTCTTTAAATCAAGATTTGAAGGGAAATTTGGGAAGTCCTCGATAGTGAGAGATGTCTGAGAGGTGTGATCTCTGGTTTTAGGAGATGGATTTATCTCTGCCTGCTTTGTCACAGCAAACTGCAAACCTGATGAGGTGCCGATCAAAGTTTCCAACCCCTGGTGCTCAAGTAGGCAAAGCAAATCTGCTCACCTCTGCTCCAAAATATCCACAGTTCTGTAGTGTCAGCATTAATAAGGGTGAGAATCTGTGAAACCAGCTCCTGTGACATCTATATCTATGTAATGGAGAGAGGTAATACACTTACCACATATCATAAATCCAACCTGGGAATCAGCGTCAACCTCTGAATGCGCGGTGAATGCAAATATGCAGATTATGTGTCTGTATGGTAATAAAAGTGCTGAAATGTCGATGTATCAACACATCACTCTTAATTTACATTGCTGGCATTATTTGGGACGAGGGTGCTATTGAGGTGATATTGGGGATGTCTGCCTGGATTTATGGAACAGCTACTGAGGTGGGAATCTTATCTGATTGTTGTGGACTGAACAATCAGCACCAACTTTGTCTGAAGCTAGTGCATCCAAATGCAGAGAAACGTTGGGCTCTTGCCATTACTGAGTGCTCAGAATACGTCTCTCAAACTACCTGAATTCTACAGGGGAATTCAGTCCTTCTCTTCATGCAGCCTGGGTGGGACCAGACCTGGAATACTGCATTGCTTTCCGGGCATTGGGTATCACACTGATATTGACAGACTGGAGAGTATTAAGAGGAGAACAAAAAAAGATTCAAGGGCTGGAGAGAGGGGGAAAAAAAGCTCAAAATTGTGCCAGAAATTGTCTCTCTATGGCTCCCAGCATGTCACAATCTTTAATGTATTTACCCTCACACACCCCTGTGAGGTAGGGACCAGAGTCACTTGTCCGTGATCACAGAGAAAGTCTGTAGGTGAGTAAGGAACTGAACCCATGTGTTCCACAACCCAGACTAGCATCCTCATCACTGAGCCATCCAACCTCTGATGTCTTCTTCCTCCCTCTGTGGCCCATCCTCGGTGCTGCTATTTAGTTGGGATTAGGTCCTGCTTTGAGCAGGGGGTTGGACTAGATGACCTCCTGAGGTCCCTTCCAACCCTGATATTCTATGATTCTATGATATAGCAGTGAACGGGGCTGTCAAAGCCCCTTCGTCAGCTGGGGGAGAATTCTCCCGGCTCTGGCATTGTGTCTCACAGACGTAGGCTTCCCCACAAAAGTTCCTTGGGGGAGGAAGGGCTAGGGGCAAAAGTAGGGGGAATGAGGAGTCCCTGTAGCACGCACCACTTGTGTCCCATAGGCATCTTTGAGCAGGACGGGGAGAAGAAGGCTGTAAAATCGAGCAGTTCCTGGATGAAATCAGTGGCGTCGCACCAGCATAAAAACTGGAGTGTCACGGTCATGAGTCAGGCCCGTGGCCGGTAATTCTGCATGGTGCTATCATGTTCACGAATGGTGCTGCGTAAATCAGTAGAGGGTGAGACTGGAAAGGTGAAATGCAGCTCGGAAAGCTTTAAGTACAAGTGCACTGGGAAACCCCTCCCTGGGCCTGGTTACACAGCCTGTGTATCACTGTAACTATGTCACTTAGGGGTTCGATTGCTGAGATGGTGATAGTGGTACAAGCCCTCGTGTTAACACCTGGACCCGTGTTACTGCGGCCACACCAGTGCGCGTTGTATCACTCTAACTATATCAGTAGGGATAAAACGGTACCGTTTTTGTGTGTAGATAAGACCTTGAGTGTTAGAGAGTGGAGGATGGGGAAAGTGACCCTGATGAGAAGGTTTTGCTCTGGCAGGGGGTGGGAAGGCTCACAGTTCCCCTTTTAGTGATCTGGGAGAGCTGAGAAAGGCTTAACCGTTGCTGAGCTGCTTGTTCAATATTAGTGTACAAGCCGGCCATTTTTGTCCTGTCCTCAGGAGTCGCAGCTGGTTCTGGCCAGTGGGAGGACAATGGTCTGTAAAGAGAGGACCCCGGTGACCTGACCAGGCCGTTCCAGCCAGAGGGGGACAGAGGACAGAAGGGAGGAGAGGAGGCCCAAGCGACCCTGTTTGTGACCCTGTTTACCTGGAGAGATGACAATGGACAGAGGCAGGGCCTGGGGCCGGTGATATCAGATGCCCAGCTGGGAAGCAGGGGGGCTCTGGGCTGGAGAGGGGGAGCAGGCAGAGTCCCCCTGGATGCAGGGGAGACTGGGATGTGCTGTGCTGAGGGAGGCCAGGCCTGAGGCCCCGAGAGTTTCCTGTGCTGGGTTCAACGCTCAATAAACCCCTTGTTTTACGCTGGCTGAGAGTCACTCTGGTCTAGAGAACAGGGTTGCATCATCCACTTCAGGGGGGTGAAAGCCCCGGGGGCCCAGAGCGAGTGGACTCCCTGAGGGGGCCCATGGCGAGAAACAGGAATGCTAAGGCTCAGAGAGGGGCAGCTCCAGGAAGTGGAGGGGCCTAACCCCGAGAGAGAGTGGACCCCCGAGAAGGGCTGTCTCACTGAAAGGGGCACCCCCCCACAGACCGCACGGGGCCAAGAGTGGGCACGCTCTGTGAGTCTGTGACACGTGTATTAATCTCACTTGTAATGTCTGTATTCCAGGCTATGAGGAAATATGTACGTTTTGCTTCATAACGTTGAACATGTTTGCTCTGAACTTGTGAACCCAGCATGGAAATCGTCCCTCCCACCCATTCAGGAGGCCTAACAAGATGAAAAGGGCCACTAAGGCTCGTCACAATTCAAAGGATGGGTGAAGGGCCCTATCACACATTGGAAATGCTCCATGCAAGGGCTAAGGCTAAATGCAAAAGATAAAACAGGGTCACAAGAAAATTTTCCATTTCTTTGCTGTTTGAACCCTCACAGGGCCAGAGATACTAAACTAAGGCAGAGATCCCCATGGGTTACCCCTGGTCTGCCCTGAAAGACATTGTGAACTGACAGATTACTACATCTCCATCATATTTAGGAACTAGAGATTGTAACTCATTTGTGTGTATATACTTGCTTGCTTTAACTTGTAAATAACTCTCTTATTTCGTTTTCCTAGTTAATACACCGTTAGTTATTTTATTAGAGGATTGGCTACAGGAGTTGTCTTTGGTGTGAGATCTGAGATACAAATTGATCTGAGGTATGTGACTGGTTCATTGGGACTGGAAGTAACTTTAATATTTTGTGATTTTTGGTGTAAGTGCCTGGGTGACAAGATAGACAGGCGAGCCAAGGGACTGTCTGTGACTTCATGGTAAGACTGTTATCGTGAGCCAGGAGTTCACATTTGTTACTGGTTTGGTGAAATCTGATTATAGAAACACACCACCAGTGTGGGGTGTCTGCCCTGTCCTCGCTTACAGACAGCCCCCCAACCTGAAGCAAATACTCACCAGCAACCACACACCAGACAACATAAACACTAACCCAGGAACCTATCCTTGCAACAAAGCCCGATGCCAACTCTGCCCACATATTTATTCAAATGACACCATCATAGGACCTAATCACATTAGCCATGCCATCAGGGGCTCGTTCACCTGCACATCTACCAATGTGATATATGCCATCATGTGCCAGCGATGCCCCTCTGCCATGTACATTGGCCAAACCGGACAGTCTCTACGCAAAAGAATATATGGACACAAATCTGACATCAGGAATCATAACATTCAAAAACCAGTAAGAGAACACTTCAGCCTCTCTGGTCACTCAGTAACAGACTTAAAGGTGGCAATTTTGCGACAGAAATACTTCAAAAACAGACTCCAACCAGAAACTGCTGAGCTTGAATTAATATGCAAACTAGATACCATTAACTTGGGTTTGAATAGAGACTGGGTCATTACAGATATTGAATCTATTTCCCCATGTTAAGTATCCTCACACCTTCCGGTCAACTGTCTAAAATGGGCCATCTTGATTATCACTACAAAAGTTTTTTTTTCTCCTGCTGATAATACCTCATCTTAATTAATTAGCCTCTTACAGTTGGTATGGCTACTTCCACCTTTTCATGTTCTTTGTATGTATGTATATTTCTTACTATATGTTCCATTCTATGCATCTGATGAAGTGGGCTGCAGCCCACGAAATCTTATGCTCAAATAAATTTGTTAGTCTCTAAGGTGCCACAAGGACTCCTGTTCTTTTTGCGGATACAGACTAACACGGCTGCTACTCTGAAACCTGACCTTTTTTTGACAGTCTGCCCTTAGGTTGGCACTCAGGGTCGTGAGCCACGCCAGCCAGCGTGACACTCTCCATATATATTATCAAAGCTCCACAGCTGTGCCATTGTTTCATTTCCTGTTGGTTTCTCCTTCACAGTCTCCTCTGATTTAAGTCTCTGCATTCAGGGTAATATCACACAGGTAACCAGAGGGACATCTGATATTTATCTACTACTCGTCACCCCCTCATTCTCCCCTCATTCCATGAGATCTCTTCGTCTCCCGTATGCCTGGTGGTTCATGGTTGCACAGGTTGTTTGTTTGTTCACGTAAATATCCCATGACAAATAAAGAGCAAAGAATCCAGCAGAGTTGAGGCCAGAGGGCCTAGTCCTGCTCTGGGCCGTGTTGGTGCCCAGGGAGAAGAGGTCTTTGGAAACTTTCTGACTCTCTGGCGCCCAGTTGAGCAGCAGGGCAGGATCACTACCGAGGTCTAGGCTGTGGGTGGGAAACTGGCTTTATGCTGGCTTGAGCAGCCTCAAGAGGGCATGGCCTACTGGCTATATGTGGCCATGTCTGCAGCACATGTTCTATGATCTGCAGCACAGGCTAACCAAGATTGCAGGTCCTTCCAACTCAGAGTGCCAGCTCCCACCTCACACTGAGTCACCCTGCCCCGTGACAACACAACTCCTCTCTTTGGAGTGGCTTCAGCTGGACTCAATTGTCAGACCATGGAAATGGTCAGCGTTGGCCAATATCGTATCCGTGGCTACCTAGGGCTTCTTGATGGTCACTATGCTGCCCTCCATGTCCACCCAGAACTTTGTGGTGACATCGAACTTCACAGAGAACTCAGATGCTCCAAATTAGAAAGCACAGGCCCTGTCACTAGAACTAAAAGAGAATCCCTATTAACTCAAAGCAGTATAGGGTCTAGGACACATTTGAGCAGTTCTGACTCTATCCAGTGCAGCGCATTGTTCTCACATACGCACGTGCTGTATGTTAAAGTGTTACCCTGCATGCAAAGTCAAAAAGTTACAGTATAATAATTACAGAACCACGTGTGCTCTGAAAGGAAAAAAAAGGCACTAAACTCTAATGTCATTTTATTGAATAAAATGATGTAATCACCCATCTGGAAGTTAAATTTATACCTGCCAACCTTAGTCATAAATGTCTACATAAATATGCATTTTGCAAATCAATTAGCAAAGCTCAGAGGAGAGAAATATTTGTGTCAGCTCGGAAGGCTATTCTCTTTTTGAACAGTCAAGGTTAGTAAGTAGGATACAATTTATTGGAGCTCTGGATAATATATTCTGCTTGCGACCCTTGCCCTGCATTCTTTCTGACATGGTTGTCAGCATGTAGTGTCTGAGGTTATGTCTACACTACAGAGACTATACCACCACGGCTAAATTGGCGCAGCCTCCCCCCCTCCCTTCCCTGCCTCCTGAACGCCGCAAACCAGCTAATTGCCACGGGCAGGAGGCGGGGGGAGCAGGGGGAAGGCGCTGATCTGCGGGGTCCGCCGGCGGGTGGGAGGCGCTGGGGGTGGGGCTTAGGGGAGGAGATAGGGGGGGCTGCCAGCCGTGGACAAAGCAGGCAGCCAAACGATGTTATAGGGGAGCATTGCACAACTTTAAATGAGCATGTTCTGTAATGGAGCAGGGACGTAACATCGAAACAACGTTAAGCGAGAGGATGTTAAGTGGGGAGTTACTGTAGTTAAACTGGAATTAATGGGCACTCAATTAACCCACATCACAACAAGAGCAAAAATTCTGTCCTAGACATTCCCTCTGGCTATGTCTTCACAGCCCCAAAGATTGGGCAGTCTCCTTAGTGGAGACACTAGCTTTTACCATGATGTAGCTAGGTCAATACTATACCCCTCACCTGGGGTTGACCTCACCTAGCCACATTGGAGTAAAAACTACAGAGCCTTGTCTCCACTCGGGTTTTCCGGCAAGATAGTTAACTCGAGTTAGTTATCTTGCTGTAAAAACACACCTTTGGGGGCAGCCTTAGCGTCCTAGCAAAGGAAACTAATGTAACCCAGTGCTTGTGTATCACAGAAGCATTTACCTTCCTCGTGTCGAGGATAATTCATAACTTTGTATGACTGACCCAAGATATTTGCATTTCGGCACTCATTCAAGGTCTTTGTTCTACAGCAGAAATCAGTGTTTTAAAGGTGACCCGCAAAAGAAATGTTTAAAAATGGGGGATTTGCCATTTTTGGTTTCTCTGTGACATGTAAAGATGGCCCAAAAGATTTTAAAATATTTTTTGTTAGTTCCTGCTTGTTTTTTTACCTTAGAAATAACAGGAATGGTGAGTCTGGTTTTGTCAGAAGACTTGCTGGAGGTCTCAGATGGGGAGATTTCTCATACCTTATTTGAAGGTGGGGTGCTGAGTCTTTCACAAAGACATTCTTTTCCCCAAGAGTTTGTTAGTCATATAGGTTTAAATAGGTGTTAACAAAACCAAGCAGACCCAGCATTTTAAAATGTCAGCTTAAAACCCCGGTCCTGCCATTCAATCTCCTTGTAATGTCGTGAGTCCACTAATTCTCTAGTTGTTCATAGAATCCTAGGTAGACAAGACCTGCATAAACAAACAGAAAAAGAACTTTAAATACCCACAGGCCTTCTTACATCATAAAAGGAGGAGACCAATTTATTTTTCCTTGCAGTTCGCCTTTGGGTTTTGCGTAAACATGCCATTATCCTGGTTTCCCCATTAACAATGTCTTTTCCCTCTATTTCTTCCTTGTCCAATGGACCAGTGCATCCAGGCTTAACCTTCTGTGGTCACCAAATTACTAAACTAAAATCTTTCTGTCCCAGCCAGTGACTGCTTTGGACTCCTTCCCCATCCTTAGGGAAAAGTCTAACAGAATTTAATGGAGAATCCAAAACTTCCTATCAAATTTGTAAACCTACTTATGGAATTTGACAGCAGGGATATGATCCTATTCCATTTTAAGTCTTATTTGCACTGGGGACAGCAATGGCCGGGGGAGGCTACCTCCCCTAAACCAAACCCTGACCCCGCCCATGCTCTGCCAAGCCGGTGGAAGGCAGGAGCTCAGCAGACAGCTGGGGCTAGCGCGTGACCCAGGGCGGTCCATGGGAAGTGGGGTTGTGCTGGACGGTGTTCTGTCCCTTAAGGTTTGGGCGTTGTTAGGTACTGTGTCGTGCTTTTGTACATTTTTATAACTAGAACCCTGTGTGTTTTCCAGAAGATATGGATTATGCAGCGCTTGCTTTACATTTATACATGTGACTGGGTGTTTTCTTGAACCTGTGAGTTCCTCGGTGCCGTACATTTACACAAACTGGTGCTCTGAGTACTGCTTCTCCCCACAGGCCCAGGAGATCGAATAGGTCCTGTCTACTCCAGGCAGGAGCATGTCTGGTGTATGGAGCCAGCATGGTCGATTGGGCAGTTGAACACAACGAGGGAGAGCTACGAATTGTGCTCGCCAAGGTGGGCAATCAGGAAAAAGGATTTTAAAAATATGTGGGGTGTTTTTAAGCGGTGTGGGAGTTGGCTTCCTGTCTCCATGACCCCTGGGTAGTGAAGTTCACAATTGTGGCCAGAGCGGCCACTATGGCAGGGAATGGGGCATTGTGGGACAGCTGCTGGAGGACTGTTAGGGTTGACACAGGTCACGCAGTGTCTACACTCGCACGGCCTTGATCTCAGTAGGTCGACTATGGCACAACGCTGTTTGGGGAGCCGGTTTTATTGCATTGCTGTAGCAGCGTGCGTACAGTGGCTGGAGACAAATCTGAGCACAGACACATGCACAAATACGTCGACACAAGGCAGCTTATGTGGACCTAACTTAACAGTGTACATCCATCTTGAAAGTCTTGGCCATGGTAATCCATGCATTTGTTACCTCCAGACTGGCTTGTTACAAAACACTGCTCCTGATCCATGCTCTTTTCAGGCTTGTCTACACTAGCAACATTTTCACCGGTAGACACACTGCATCAATGCAGGATGGAGTTTGCACCATTGCAACTCACCCTGGTAAACGACCAGGGTGAATTGCACCAATGCGAACCCTATTTTACATTGATGCTTTGCAGCTATGATGAGTTTGCATTGGTTTGCATTGTATAGACAGGGCCTTAGTTATTAGTTAGCTTTCTTTTTTTCCCTCTCTGTTTTGCATGGGAAAGATGATGAGTAAAGATAAAAGGAGTCTGTCAGCTGTGCTGGTAGCCAGCCCTTTCTCTGACTTGAATATCCTTTTCCTATCTAGTGATTTTCCATGTCATGACTATAGTGGAGGAGTTTGGAGTACTGTGTGCAGTTCTGGTCTCCCATGTTTAAGAAGGATGAATTCAAACTGGAACGGGTACAGAGAAGGGCCACTAGGATGATCAGAGGAATGGAAAGCCTGTCGTATGAAAGGAGACTTGAGGAGCTCGGTTTGTTTACCTTAACCAAAAGAAGGCTGAGTGGAGATATGATTGCTCTCTTTAAATATATCAGAGGGATAAATACTAAGGAGGGAGAGGAATTATTTCAGCTCAGTACTAATGTGGACACGAGAACAAATGGATATAAATTGGCCGTAGGGAAGTTTAGGCTTGAAATTAGACGAAGGTTTCTAACCATCAGAGGAATGAAGTTCTGGAACAGCCTTCCGAGGGAAAAAGTGGGGGCGAAAGACCTCTCTGGCTTTAAGATTAAGCTTGATAAATTTATGGAGGGGATGGTTTGATGGGATAACGTGATCTTAGCCAATAGGTCAATAACGTGCCATCACTGGTAATTAGTACCAAGGGTCAATGATGGGATATTAAAAGTCTTTTTCCTAAATGTCTGGCTGGAGAGTCTTGCCCGCATGCTCGGGGTTCAGCTGATCGCCATATTTGGGGTCGGGAAGGAATTTTCCTCCAGGGTAGATTGGCAGAGGCCCTGGAGGTTTTTCGCCTTCCTCTGAAGCATGGGGCAGGGGTCACTTGCTGGAGGATTCTGTGCAACTTGAAGTCTTTAAATCATGATTTGGGGACTTCAACAGCTGAGTCAAGGGAGAGAATTATTCCAGGAGTGGGTGGGTCGGCTTTTGTGGCCTGCATCATGCGGGAGGTCAGACTAGATGATCATAATGGTCCCTTCTGACCTTAAAGTCTATGAGTCTATGAGTTGGGCCGTAATTGATCTGTGCCTCAGTTTCCCCACCTGGGCAGTGGGGATAATAAATATCTTTCTAAGGGAAGCATTGCAAGCCTGGATTAATTAGTGGCTGTGATGCACTGTAAGATCTCCACATGGAAGGTGCTAGGGGCAGTATTAGCCCTTGTTTACACTACAAATACTTTGCCAGTATAGCTATACCAGGATAGCAATACCAGCAGAGCTCCCTAGTGTAGACACAGCTTCTGCCAACAGAAGGAGTTTTTCTGTCAGCATAATAGCACCACCTGCCTGAACAGCATTAGCTACACTGACCAAAGCAGTTGGTTGCCGGCATGGCTGGATCTGCACAGGGAGGGCGTGGCTTGTTCACACCTCTGATAGACACAGCTGTGCCGACAAAACATTGTAGTATAGACCTGGCCTTATAAAGAAGTGACGTCCTCCACTTTAATAGAGGCAAATGGTTCCTCCAGCTGCTTTAATCAATCCTGACAAGAACACTTGAATAGGCAGACCTGTACCCAGGTCTCCAGAACTCACTTGTTCTCCTGCGGTGCCCACAGGACAGCAGCAGTTGCAGTAAACTGCACTAGCGAACGGAACGGAATTGAAATTGTGATGGAACTAAAAAATAATAGCTGATCACATGCAATACCCAGGAGGCAAGGAGGCTGCTTGTGTTGGAATGAAGCGATTTGTGTTCCCTTTGAATGCCTGCCCGTATCAAAAAGGGCAACCTGAAATCATCCTGCAAATGGGCCTGAAGCAGCCAGCCGGCTCCTGTAGCCACAAACTGGTTTGTGTCAGAACAATTATTGTTATTTGTCACAGTGTAGGGCTAGCTACACCTTTCACCCGTCTCTGGTGTCTCTGAGTGCAGCCCCCCAGGTATCAGACCCTGTGCTGTTACCTCTTCTGGGACAAAATCCTGCAATTCTTCCTCTCTCAGGATTTATCTACACATGAAAACTAATCCAGAATAAGGGAAAGTGTGATTTTAAAGTGGATCTAAAGTGGATTCCGCTTATTTGGAACCAAGGCACTTTTATTCCGCAATAAGAGCATCCACACATGGAGTTAATCAGGAATAGCTATTCCAGAATAACTCCCTGTGTAGACAAGCTCTTAGACTGGGCCAGGAGCTACAGCAACCTGTGCACCATCTAAGCAGGCCCAACTGGGTTTAGTTACCTGTGATTCTTCCCTTCAGGAGCTGGTGAATTCAGTGACTTCAGACAGACATCTTAAAACAAAGGATTGTTTCACTGCAACAGTAGGAACAAATAAGAAAAAACACAATAAAATACACCTGCCTGTCTGTCTGACCTTGAGCTTGGAGAGGGCTGGTTTACCCCGGACATCTCTGTCATGCTGTCTAGACTGGCTTATGACTGTGAATGCGAATTTCAGGTCAGACCATCAGAAAACAGGGCAGACACCCCAAACTGGTGGCATATTCTATAATTAGATTTTCCCAAGCCAGTAACAAATGTGCACTCCTGGATCATTGTATTCTTACCATGGAGTCGCAAACAGTCCCCTTAGGCTCTCCAGCCTACCTTGCTACCCAGATAAACTGGACTTTGTGATACTGGTCACTATACCAAATATCACATCCCATTAGGCTACTCCCTCCCCAAAGGGTCGGTCACTTACCCCAGGTCAATGAATACTCTCGATCTTACACCAAAGACAATGCTGGCAGTCAATTTCTTTAGTAAACTAACTCAAGGCTTATTAGCTAAGAAAAGAAATGAGAGTGATTGAGAGGTTAAAGCAGGAAAAATATATGCACAGGGGAGTCCAAGTTGTTAAGTCCAAAGTGACAGCAGAGTGTAGTTTCCCTTTAGTCTCTGAGGGTTACCCAAAATAACTTTGGGGATTTCTGTCCACTTGTTTAGTATTCCACCCTGTTAGAATCCAAAACAGTTCAGAGATGCAGGGTCATTCCCTTACACCAGTATCTATAGATCCTGCTCACAGAAGACAAGACCACAAGTATCTTCACCCATGTGGGTCCTTCCTTTGAGGAAGAACAAGCAATGCAGACAGTCTGTGAATTCCCATTGTTGCTTACTGGCCCTTGCCTTGAAGTTAACAACCTCCTTCATTTACCTACACAAAGTTTCTTTGAGGAGCAACAGCAAACAGGAATCTTTCGTTAGTTTTCATGCGGTTTACACATCAAGTAAATTCTCACTAACATACACTTTTGATCTAGGGTTAATTAAGTACAGGGTATACATCATGTAATGCGATAGTTAACAACAGGTTATAGGTAAGTAAGACAATAACATTAGCATTTCACTAGTTTTCATGGATTTAGAGCAAATGTAATTAACAGGGCATATGCCATGTAAATGTAATGTGATAACATCCCCATTTGTTCTATTCTAACCAGTAGTGCTGGAACCAGGGGTGCTGGGGGTTCTGCTGCATCCCTGGCTGCTTAAAGTAGTAATAGCAAACACCAAATACATGGTTTCCATCTGCTGCACCCCCACTGTAAAAATTGCTCCAGCCCCTCTGATTCTAACAAGTGAATTGTCCAAGCTCCTGGCTGGGTGACAGCACGCACAACCGAATGGAAGGTCGGAGCCCTGCCACTGGGATCCATCACACCAGGTGTTAAAGATGGGAACAAAACACAGATCTCCTGACTCCCAGTCCAGTACCTCATCTTGGCACTCTCAGGGCACCCAGGGCTGTGTCACCTGGCTGCCACCTGCCTCTAGCGTGAGGGAGGCTTGCTTGTGCCATCTGGGTGTCAGCTCCCTGACCCCACCAGCCTGTCAGCCCCTCAATCACTTGCATCTGGGCTACACCAGCCCTGCATTTGCTCTGCAGGTCGGCAGGAGATGCACCTTGGTTCCCGAGTCCCTCCAAAATGTCCCCGTGCAGTGTCCAGCCTCTAATCACTGGAAATCCCAGCTCCTCTGTTCCCACAGGAACAGCGAACTCCCCCTTACCACTTTTACCTTAGCCCACCGCTCCCGGACCACACACAGCATGTGAGTTCAGGTACCGTACAGCCAAAGGACATTTAAAACAGACCAGAGATCCCACTAGAAACATGTGGTGTGAATGACGGAAACCAATGGTCACATAGCAAATAAAACCATGCAACATGCACTCAGGAATAATTCCTTTCCTATCTCCCAGAGCAGCTGCTCACCCCCAGGTGCAGTCTTCTGCAGTGCTTGCTAGCCCAAGGACCTGGGACCCACTTTTTCATGAAACGCCCCATCTCATCAAAGTACCTTCTCAGTGCCTGGATGCAGAGTGTCTTTTTTTCCAGCCTGTGCTCTACTGAGTCAGTCCTTTGTCTTTATTCATAGACTGGGCCATCCCCTTTCTGCTGCAATGTTCTTTTTTACCTCCCAAGGGCTTCAATGTTTAGAGTTTATCTCTGATGACTTTTCTAGGTTGTTGCAATGGTGGACAGCTGATCATTGGTTTGAGTATTAGCCTGCTAAACCCAGGGTTGTGAGTTCAATCCTTGAGGGGGCCACTTAGGGATCTGGGGCAAAATCAGTACTTGGTCCTGCTAGTGAAGGCAGGGGGCTGGACTCGATGACCTTTTGGGGTCCCTTCCAGTTCTATGAGATAGGTATATCTCCATATATTTTATATATTACATGACGTGATTGGCTAGCCAGGGAGTGGTGGCAACGCTCTCCTGCTTGAATGGGCCAGCACTGAGACGTGTTTCCTTGGTGACTTGCTTTCATTCCAACACTATAAGGGCATATTAATGTGACGGGGTGTCTGCAGGTAGAATGGGCCAATTACCTCTGTGACAGGCTGCACGTGGAGGAGAGTCAGGGCTGATGAGTTCGAATGGATGATGAACCCCAGATGGGCAGGGCAGGCTGGGCTGGCATATCGCTAGGAAGGGGCTGCAGGAAGGAACTGGATAGTCACTCCCTTGAGAGAAGGGGAGTTGGCAAGAGACCAGGAACAGTCCTAGGGGAGGAGTAAGCCGTGGGATCCTGCCTGGGAAGGGAACGCAGACTCTGGCATGAACTCGAGGGGAGTTGAAGTAGCGATAGGGAGCAGAGGACGCTCCAGTGGTACCCCAGGTATGGGCCACAAGAGAGCACAGAAAGGTAGGAGGGAGTCCAGGGAGATAGTGACAGGGTCTGGGAGCTGGAGCAGACCGTGGTGCCTGGGCATATGGTCCCTGTGCTGGATCCGGGAGAAGAGGGCAGGCCCGGATTGCCCTGCCAGCCCCCGGGGAAGTGTCACAGTCTGGGCAGTGGAGTGGAAGACTTGCCTGGGACAGTCCAGTGGTACATTGACACAAGTGAGTCCAGAAAGAGACATTGAGCGAGCAACCCAAGGAGGAGGCGACAGACCGGTTGAGAGCTAATCCCTAGACATGGCCACCAAGAGGCACCCCAGCAGCGAGTTGTGAACCCTGTGACGGTTACACATCTCGCAGGGCTTGTGAGTGCTGATAAGCTACAAGCTTTCAGAAGAGCCCTCACATGACGCCCGTCGAGGATAAATCCCATGAAAGCGGAGTGAGTTTGTCAGGTCTGAGACTGGAGTTGCTTGTAAAGAGCTATCCCCTGCCTTCCCAGTGCCAGTGATACCGGGCTTACTTCACCCCAGCGCCACGGGGAGATGAAATCAAATCTTTCTACTATAGCCTGGCTCCTTTTATTCCAGGGCTGATTCACCGAGAAGGTGGCAGTGTTTTCACCGGACTCCTTTGGGTGCTTTCTGATGTAATCAGTCTCTCTCCTTGTGCCCCAGGTCACACCCCTTCCCTGTCTGACACTGCCCACTTTTGGGGCTGCTCTGCCTGGCTGCATGTCCGATAAGCAGTCTATAGCAGTGCATGGGATTCTTTCGTCCTAAATGCAGGACTCTGCACTTGTCCTTGTTGAACCTCATCATATTTCTTTTGGCCCAATCCTCTAATTTGTCTAGGTCCCTCTGTCTCCTATCCCTACCCTCCAGCGTATCAACCACTCCTCCCAGTTTAGTGTCATCTGCAAACTTGCTAAGGGTGCAGTCCACACCATCTTCCAGATCGTTAATGAAGATATTGAATAAAACCGGCCCCAGCACCGACCCTTGGGGCACTCCACTTGATACCGGCTGCCAACTAGACAAGGAACCATTGATCACTACCCGTTGAGCCCGACCATCTAGCCAGTTTTCTATCCACCTTACCGTCCATTCATCCAGCCCATACTTCTTTAACTTGCTGGCAAGAATACTGTGGGAGACTGTATCAAAAGCTTTGCTAAAGTCCAGAAATAGCACATCCACTGCTTTCCCCTCATCCACAGAGCCGGTTATCTTATCATAGAAGGCAATTAGGTTAGTCAGGCATGACTTGCCCTTGGTGAATCCATGCTGACTGTTCCTGATCACTTTCCCCTCCTTTAAGTGGTTCAGGATTGATTCCTTGAGGACCTGTTCCATGATTTTTCCAGGGACTGAGGTGAGACTAACTGGCCTGTAGTTCCCTGGATCTTCCTTCTTCCCTTTCTTAAAGATGGGCACTACATTAGCTTTTTTCCAGTCNTAGTCTGCAGAAGAGAAGAATGAGGGGCGATTTGATAGCTGCTTTCAACTACCTGAAAGGGGGTTCCAAAGAGGATGGATCTAGACTGTTCTCAGTGATAGAAGATGACAGAACAAGGAGTAATGGTCTCAAGTTGCAGAGGGGGAGGTTTAGGTTGGACATTAGGAAAAACTTTTTCACTAGTAGGGTGGTGAAGAACTGGAATGGGTTACCTAGGGAGGTAGTGGAATCTCCTTCCTTAGAGGTTTTTAAGGTCAGGCTTGACAAAGCCCTGGCTGATCTGATTTAGTTGGGTTTGGTCCTGCTTTGAGCAGGGGGTTGGACTAGATGACCTCCTGAGGTCCCTTCCAACCCTGAGATTCTATGATTCTATGATTCTATGATTCAAGTGGAGAGACTGAGAGAGGCCTGTTCCAGAATATCCCATAGCCTAGGGTGTTCTCCTGCAATATGGGAGACCGAAGTACCAATCATTCCTCCTCATCAGGCAAAGTGAGAAATCAAACCTGAATCTCCCGCACCCCAGGTGAACACTCTAAGCCCAGGGCTAAAGCATAAAGTGGAAGCCCTTCTTCTAGCTGTTTTGTGAATCCTTCGCTTTGCTTTCGTCAAAATGCCTGAAAACCGACAAGACATCGACAAGAAGTGTTTCGTTTGGCCATTGCTGAAACACTTTGACTTTTGTTGTTGTTCAGTTTTAAACCATTCGGTGAACTCAGTGTGAATTTGTGAAGTTTTGGTCGACCTCAAACTGCATTGCTCAGCGAATAAACTACGTGTCCAAAAAATGTTGCCCATTGGTTTAAGACAACAGAAGGCAGCGTAAACGAGAAGTGGACTTGGTCTATTGAGGTGTCTGTACAAAGGCCTCTATTGAACACTAAAAACAAACAATACAGGCCTCTCAGCTGTTCCCCATTAAAATGTGTGTATTTGTAATGCTGATCTCCAGATCCATTCTGCTCATGAACTGGCATCTCGGACGGTTCATTTGTTTATGCTTAAAAGCATTTCAAGTCACCTTTAAAATAAGAACCCAGCTCTCTCTCTCTCCCCGTCCCCCTTCTTGAGGGGTTAGACATATTTTAAATTACCTCCATCAGTCCCCTGCTGCAGCTTAGCCAGCTCTGTGATCTGGGTAGCTGTGTGCATGCATTATTGGCCGGTTGATAGTCTGGCTGATATGATAGCATTACTAAGTACCCTCGGAATGCTTAATGCTGCAATTGTTATTCCGGTGGGCATCCACAGAAACTTCTCGCAGTTGGATGAGTCTAGCCTTTTACCTCTGCTCCATTAATAAACAGCTTCATTATCCTGAAAGCGCTAATGGCCCACAACACGCCTAGCTCCTGGAGTCACTTGATCCTCCCCAACCAAAGGGGAACGGCAGGGGAGCTTTCTTTAATACATAGATCTCGTCTAATGATAATAATAATAACACTTTGAACATTTAGGGCCCCTTCTATCGAAGGCTCTTAAGATGCTTTAGTATTATTTTCATTACAGTAGCACCTAGAATCACCCCCTGGATTTATTAACAACAACCAAAAAAAGTAACAAAAAGATTAGCTAAGACTGTTTCTCTAGGTTCGGCTGCCCCTACACTCCTCCTCCTGACTGCTCAGTCCACACCCTAGATCCTCTCGTAAGATAGCCTTCTCCCCGCATCCCACCTCCCCTGTTTCCAGGTGGGATAATGAGTGACCTGCCTTGGTGAGTCAGTGAAACCCACTTAATCTGCTGACGTAGGGAAGTGTTTGTGTTGCAGCGTAGTGATGGGAGGGTGTTTGAGGGCTAATCCTGGCTCTGTCCATGACTTGCTGTTTGACCTTGAGCAAATCACATTCGTGTTTATTCTTGTTGTTATTGGGTCTGAAGTATGCTACACGCATCCAAACTGGAAAAGAGCTTTCAGCCCATCCCTTTGGGTTGGGGACGCTGCTTCTCCTCTGAGTGCACCCCATCCTGGATCGCAGAATCCCACTTTGCAGACCCAATGGCTAGCTGTCTCCGCTGACACTGACCAAGGGTTTGGTGTGCAGGCAAAATCCACCCCAAGTTCTGTGGCTGGAGTTTTGTTTTGTTTATCCCCTTCTCTGTGGGTGGCACCTGGCATCTTGGAAGAGGAAGGCTGGATGGCTGCACGTGAACTACCCCAGAAACCTCTGGGATTGGGTTAATGGCTTACATGGGAGCACAGGGATAACTGTCAGACTGGATCATGCCCAAGGTCCGTTTAATCCAGTCTCCTGTCTCTGACAGCGGCCAGATGCTTCAGCGGAAGGTGCAAACAAGCCCCTGGTAGGTAGATGTGGGGTGTACTGCCCCACCTGAAAGTCTTACCCTAATAGTTACAGGGTGGGTTTAAGGCTCGAAGCACGAGGCTTCCAACACTCTCTTTGGTTACCATTAACTCGTACAAACTGGATATTTGCATTGTTAAAACCGGTTTCCGTAGCACGAAGGGAGGCAGGCAGAGTGGTAGGACAGAGCTATTTGCTGAACTTGCAGAAAGGCCAGGTTAGGTGCTGAGAGCCCTGTGTTTATAGGTAGCAGCTTGGCCAGCAGGTTGCATCGCTGGCCTCCAGGTGTCACAGCCGACTAGGTCCCTCCTGAAACGTCACCTTCCTTCTCCAGTCCCATGCGTCAGACCACACACACGTCCCAGTCCGTCGGTTAATCATTATTGTGTATTATGGTAGCTGCCAATAAAGGGCCAGGCTCCTTCTAAATCTCTGCCCCGGAGACGTTACAAATTAGGTACATCCTGAGCCTGACAATTGGGGTTGAGGGAAATGTGGGCAAGACTTACATTTGCACTTCCCATGAACGTTGCTGTGAGCATAACCCAGAAAACGTCCACAGGAAGCAAACGTGGGAGAGGCACGAACCCACTGGAAGCAAACTCCTGTTTTTACCGGGGTGACTATTTGAGGCAAAGGTTTTGCTGGGAAGTGACGGAGGCCAGGAAGGCTCGCGTTCCTCCCTCGCCTGCCTCGCTGCTGCAACAGCTTGGTCATTGGGGGTGGATTCATCACACAGCCTGAGCATTTTCTGTTGGTTTATTCATTCCCCGGCTTGTTTTGTCAACCAAGCAGCTCTTGTTACCCCCAAAAGCAGCTTGGGGAATGATGTATGGGCCTGACAGCACGATTAAACATCCCATTTACTGCCCTGCTCGGCCTCCTGAGTTCAGGCAGCAGAGGGATACAGAACGGTAACAAAACACAGGGAAAGCCGATACTTGTATCTCTAGTTTCTGTCTCTGGGACTCCGGCAGGGAGAACAAAGGGAAGGGAAGGGATGGAGTCGGAAAAGAAACAGAAAGGAGGGGAAGCAGGAGAAGAGGAGAGACTTGAAGGGCCACAGTCTGCTGTGTTAATTTAAATGAGCACATTGTTAGGGCAGCATTAACAGTACAAAGTCCCTCTTAAAACAGCAGTGGCTTAGCTGAGGACTAGACAAACGGGAGTCTTTTCTCCTGTTCATTTGTGCTTAAGGCCGCCTGAAGTGCTTGCTTCTGACACGTTTTTTCCCCCTAGGAGCCGCAGCTGCTCTGAGTTGAGCAAGAGCTAGAGACTTGCAGGATGGGCTTGATGCGAAATGGGCCCGCGTGGCAGATACCCTGGGCGTTGCCTTCCCATTGCTTCTGCAGCAGATGGGAGGAAAACGGAGCCATTTTTGAAAGATGGGGCTGTCAGGATGGATGTGGGGTGGGGGCTGGTCTGTGCCAGAAATCACTGAGTGAGGGGCTCTGGCCTGTGTTATGCAGCAGGTCAGATTAAATTATCCACATGGTCCCTTCTGGCCTTAAAACTGATCAATTTATAACCTGTGCCACAGAAGAGAAGGAGCGAGAGGATCTCATTCATCCAGCTGCAAGACAGTGGAGGACACAGCGCTGCTTTCCCACCAGTTGGCAATTGTGCCTGCACTGGCTATTTTTAAACCCTGGAGCCTTGTGGCTAGTTCGAGGCCTGGACCTTAGGAGAGCTGGATTCTAGTCCTGGCTCTGCTGCTGGGTGACTTGAGGCAAATCACTTCCCTCCCTGGACCTCATTGTCCCCTCCCTAACTGTCCCCTGTAAAATGGGCACAATAACTCTGCCTTCCTTTTTAGAGCGCTTTGCAATCTACGGAGGAAAAGTGCTACACAAGAGCTAGGTACAGTTATGAATAAATGGAGATTCTCTCTCTTTCTGGACCTGGCTGGCAATGAAGTTCAAATAGCTAAAAAGCAAGTTGTAGAAGGGTCAAAGTAATAGTGGGCTGTTTGCCACCTAGCTCTCATTGCTAATAAAATCTCGTTAGCTCCTTCCTGTCATTTAGGGTTGGTCTAGATTAGATGAGGGAAATTTGCCCTAGTATAGCTATAGTGATGTAGGCATACCAGCGCAAACCCCTCTTATAAATCCGCTGCACTGGTGTAAAATCAGGTTTACACTGGGACAGCTTACAAGGATAAATTGCACTGATTACAAGCCCCATCTTACACCACTGAAGCACATCGATTTTCAGTGGGAATTAGGTACCTGCAAAGTAAGACAAGGCCAATCCTGCATCTTGGCTAGATGACCCTCGTGGTCCCTGCCAGCCGTAGGGTGCTATGATTCTATGCATTTAAGTTCTCTGCTGAGTTGGAGCCATTAGAGACGTGTGGTTCTGGGTCACTGGTTGGACTCTTTGTAGATCGTTACCATCAGTGAGAGACGAGTTGGTGATTTCAGGCTAGTGGCTGGTGATTGGTGTCCACATCACAAATGGTGCTAGTTGGAGCCCTTGCTGTCGTTCTCAGAAAAGACGGGGCCACTGAGCCAGAAGAGGAAGGATGGTCTAGAGGACAGAGCAGCAGCCAGAGGCCTGAGTTCAAGTCCCTGATCCACCACAGACCTCCTGTGTGACTGAGGGAAAGTCCGTTAGGCTAGTGGTTCTCAACCAGGGGTATGTGTACTCAGACCTCTTCCAGGGGGTACATCAACTCATCTAGAGATTTGCCTAGTTTTACCACAGGCTACATAAAAAGCCCTAGCGAAGTTGGTACAAACTAAAATTTCATACAGACAACGACTTGTTTATACTGCTCTAGATACTATACAACTGAAGTGTAAGAACAGTATTTATATTCCAACTGATAGATATTATAATTATATGGTAAAAATGAGAAAGTCAGCAATTTGTCAGTAATAATGTGCTGTGATACTTTTGTATTTTAATGTCTGATTTTTGTAAGCAAGTCTTTTTTAAGTGAGGTGAAACTCAGGGGTAGGCCAGACAAATCACACCCCTGAAAGGGGTGCAGTTGTCTGGAAAGGCTGAGAGCCCCTGCCTTAGGCTCTCTGGGCTTCGGTTCCCCATCTGTACAATGGGGATAACAGCTTTGCCCTCCCTGCTAGGGGTATTGTGAGGATCAATACATTGCAGATTGTGAGGTGCTCAGATACTGTGGTTATGGGGGGCATATAAGTACCTTATACAGAGACTGATCCACCTTTACTGACCTGCGACTACATGAAGCTGTATGCTGTGCCCGAGCTGTGGTCAGGTAAATAAAGCTCTGAGCTGCTGAGGAGTCCTATAAATAGACTTTGGCTGGAGCAGTTCTTAAATCCTGCATCAGGTGGCTAACCCAGTGGCCCAGACTTGGCTTATTCCGCCTCCTTTTCAAGTTAATCATGGGTGTGGCTTGGGTAGAGCTTGTGAATTTTTCATGGCTGGGGAAATGTCACAATGAAATGATCAGGACTGACCAGGCATGATGTATCAGCAACAAAAAAGGTCAACCCCCAACCGTAAATATTTCAAGCCTCATAAAATATTCATCACCAGCCATGAATATGTAGGAGGTGGGATTGGCAGGAACCCTCTTCTCCCCGCCCCCATCCATGAGGCAGCCTCGCCTAGATCTGCTTCCTAATCATCAGTGTCAGGGTATCCTGCCCCAGAGGGGTTTTTAAACCCTCCTTCCTGGTTGTGTGATTTCTGTCCTGCAGGAAAGGAAAAGACTGGGGCTTGCTCCAAACACTCCTGCATTAAGTTACCCATGTAAGAAATCTCAGAGCCCCTCCTTTAATGGAAGTGTAGCGGCTAGAGATAGGGCCGGTCTCCTCGGTCATATCTAGTCCAAGCTGCACCAGCTAGTGCAGAGTGAGTCCCCACTACACTGCCCAGTGGAGCTTGAAGTCTCCAGGGATAGCGCTTCTGCTACTTCCTTGGGGGGCTATTCGGCGGTATGAGAGCGAGCCTGTCCTAACATTTCCCTTCTTTCATCCCATTCCTTCCCCCAGCCCCATTTCACCACCAGCTCCCTGGGTGGGTTGTTGGCAGTGGGGATTGAACCCAGCACCTCTGAATCTAAACGGACAAGGCTGCATTGCCTAATTTACTAGCCAAGGGCCTAGCAGGTGCATCAGCCAATCTCTAAAGGGTATGGGGTACCACACACTAGGTTTGGGTTACTACATGCTGAATAATCAGTGGGATCTGTGACACTTGCCAGTGAGTATGTGAAATGGACACACAGAGTGTCGCTCAGAGCCAAGGTACTGGGACAGCGGCAAGTAAAGACAACAATAGATCTTAGTCCAAACAGGACAGGCAGTGCTGACACACCTACCTCTGCAGAGCCTCCACTGGCATTAGTCGAGCTGAATAAAAACGAAGGCCCCCATTCTCATTCCTCTAAACATCATAAAAATAATATAACTCCCCCCCCCCCAGTACCAGACAATGAAATTGGAAACAAAGTTCCACAATGAGAAGTTTCTAACCCTGACTTCCCCGCCCCTGAAATTCCATTTAGTGAGAAATTTCAAAACTATTTGGATTTGTTCCAGATGGGAATGAAAACAGCTTTTGAAATGTTGACATTTACTGCAAAATGGAAATGCCTAAGGTCTGGTCTACACTAGAACATTAGATCGACCCAGCTACGTCGCCCAGGGGTGTGAGTGTAGCGGTGTAGTTAAGCTGATCTAAATCCCTGTGTAGACAGCATTTGATTGACAAAAGGATTCTTCTGTCGACCTAGCTACCACTTCTTGGGGAGGTGGGTTACCTACGCCGATGGGTGAACCCCTCCTGTCAGCATAGGTAGTGTTTACAATGAAGCGTAACAGTGCTGCCTCTGTACTGTTCAAGTGTTCACAACTCCTAAGAATAAGATGAGAAAACAGATGGATACGGACAGACAGACAGAGATTATTTAGTCTGCAGAAGAGAAGAATGAGGGGGGATTTGATAGCTGCTTTCAACTACCTGAAAGGGGGGTCCAAAGTGGATGGATCTAGACTGTTCTCAGTGGTGGCGGATGACAGAACAAGGAGCAATGGTCTCAAGTTGCAGTGGGGGAGGTTTAGGGTGGATATTAGGAAACACTATTTCACTAGGAGGGTGGTGAAGCACTGGAATGGGTTACCTAGGGAGGTGGTGGAATCTCCTTCCTTAGAGGTTTTTAAGGTCAGGCTTGACAAAGCCCTGGCTGGGATGATTTAGTTGGGGATTGGTCCTGCTTGGAGCAGGGGGTTGGACTAGATACCTCCTGAGGTCCCTTCCAACCCTGATATTCTATGATTCTATGAAACAAGGTATTATTTTAATAAGTAGCAGTTTTATATCATAACATGCTCCTTCCCCCTCTCAGAATTATAATCAAATATCAATAGACACTACTACATTTGTTTTTACTGGACCACTGTTTCAATAACTAACATTCATTCTCCAGGGATTTACCTCTAAGGTTATAGAGACTCCCTGTCTATATGTCTCCATTTATTGAAATAAAACTTGGTTAATAATCAATAACCAATTGAACAAGTATCATTCCCTGATTCAACTCGAACTCATTTCTACTGTGCTGTAAATTGTAATCTAACCAGGCAATTCAGCCTTGGGGAAATCCTGGTTCCTCTTAATTAGAAACAAGATAAAGACTTGTAAAATCACAGAAGACCTTAGAAAACTCTCATTAGAATCCCTCCAAGCCTGTTCTCAGGTTTTTCCTGATCTATTAGAAAAGTAATTCTGAAGAAGCATCTTGGTCTGAGGAAAGCAACCCAGGACTCTAAGCTCTTTGAGTCAGGGGCTATCTTCAGTTTTTGCCTTGTACAGCACCAGGCACATTGTCAGCACTTAACAAGTACTAAATAATGTAAAGCAGGGAGTAGGGAATTCCTGAGCTCTGCTCCCTGCTCTGCTGCAGACTTGCTGGGTGTCCTTTGGAAAGTCACTTTGCCTCTCTGTGTCTCACTTTCCTCAGCTCTAGGAAGATGCTTAGAGTTAAGCCAGTAATTGAGATTTTTGGTTTGGTGGCCAAGTCAAAAAATCCCCTCCCAAAATTAATTTCAGGTCAACCCAAAATGGACACTTTTTCATTTTCCTCACAGAAATGAAAACAATATATATGTAGTTTTGGGTCCAACTAAATGTTTTGTTCGACCCAAAAGAAAATTATTTTAGTTTTTTTAATTTCATTTTGGTTTTAGTTTTTTTTAACCCTTTAAAAAATAAATCTAGCTAAATTTCTAAACAAAACATCATTTCAAAAAGAAAAATCCAAACACTTTGTTTTAAAGTTAACAAAACAATTCACCTTTTTTTTTTTTTGGCTGAAACTATTTGCTGCATTCAACCTGAATTCACAGGTAGCTTTTGTCAACCCCAAATTGCATTTTTTGGGTGATTAAATGATCCATCTGAAATACTTTGTCCCACTCTAATGCTGATATTAAAACTACTTCACAAGGGGGCGTGGGAGGATTGACTGGTTAAGGTTTGCACAGTTTTTCAACCAAGCACTTAATAATAATGTTCAATAATACTTAGTGTTATGAGAATTCTATATAATAAAAGCAGCATGTGTATGTACGTAGACAGCGAGATTATATGAAGAGTGCCATCTATTGGTATGTAAGTGTAGGGTGCATTGTTTGTACGACTGTATCAATAAAGTTGTTGTTATGCACTGCAAATGGTTTGCAGCTCTTTGCACTTAGCACTTATAAAGATAAGTAAAACTTATTAGAGCTTTCGACTTGATCTCTTTAAGAAATTACCCGTTGCATGAATAACCAACAAACTTCACTCAGCTCAATAAATAACTTGCAGTTGCAATTCCTTTTGGCACAAAGCTGGAGAAAACCCATTTGATTTGATTTTTCAAATGGTTGCAGAACCAGTATGGGTCAGTAAATAGGCTCTCAACTCGGCCTCAGGACACCTGAGGTCTTTTCCTCCCTCTGTTGCTAGCCTTGTTGTTTCCTTGAGTTTGTTGCTTCACTTCTTACCCTTTGTCTATTTAGATTGTAAGCTCTTTGGAGAAGGGTCTGTCTTGCTGTCTGGATGTACAGCGCCTACCACAATGGGATCTCTAGGTGCTGCAGGAATATAAACATATATATAATATGTGTGAGGTGAGCACCTTATGCTGGTGTCAGTGAGAGGTGAATCAGACCTGTATATGGGGAAGAAATAACCTAAAACATAACTAATCATTCAGTCTGACAGTGAGAGATGACAGCTGTGAAGGAAATCATGTCCTGGAAATATCAAGGGGCTGACCATCCCATCAAAAATAATAAAAATCTATAAAGGTCCAGGCCCCGTTGAATTTCCTGATGATTTATCTGTAGACACATCAAAATTAGACTCTAAGGCTGTGTTAGACACTGTGTGGCAATGATCAACAGGAGTCTGATTCTATTCCCATTGAAGTCAAGAGCCGAATGTCAGTATGCAGGTTTGAATTTGGCCAAGACACAGTGCAGATGCCCCTAACTACCAATCAAAAGAGCTCTGGGATCTTTAAAGTGTGGTTCTACTCTATGTCGTGGCTCTGTAAAAATGGCGTCCATATTTATCTCTCTATAGCGCCAGCTCAAATAGCCACAGTTTACAAGGGAAAAGTTTGGTTTTTTTCCCTCAGCTGCCACCATTGCAAATGCTTCCCCGTGATCAGAGAATCAAGCTGTGTTTCTTCCGTCTCCTGCACCATCACCAGTGATAAAGGTTACGATGGATAAAAAAAAATGCCCGTGTTGAAACCTGGGCCATGCCATTGACGTGCGTCACTTTGCACAGGTGTAACTGATTGGAACATAGTTCTCACGTCTGTCGATGACACCCAGGAAGGAACCGGATCTCATCGGGCCAGCTGGCTCTGCAGGGCTCACAGGAGTCAAACAGCAATAAAAGCTTTATTTTAGTGACTATGGCCTGAAGGTGAGAGTGTGCCAGGGAGCAGAGCTGTTGAGTGAGGTGTTATTTTTATAGTCACTTTTCTGAGCACTTTAGTGGTCAGGACCTTGGTTCTATATCTCACCAGTTAAAAGACGTCTCTAGCAGCAGGAGTGTCCCCTAAATCCCATGCTGGGCACTGACTCAGAGAGAAGAGTGCCACCTACTGACACCATTTCCTGTAGCACTCCAGATTATCTGTGGAGGTCTGTCAGCCAAGCTCTCCCCACGCCCACGCAGGTTTGGGTTGTGTGGTCACCCAGGGCCACGTTGCACAGTGTGGTATTGAAGGTTTGTTTCCTAGGGGGTTGTTTACGTCACCCCAATTTGGTTTCCTTCTTAATGTGAAGGGAGTGCAGGCTGGCAGCCCTGGAGACTGAAGGCACCTCCGCGGAGTAGCTACAGCATCAGTGCAAGATTCTCCTCCACCTGGAGACATGCTTCAGCTGTGACCCACCTCGAAGGCTGCTAAGACAGGTCAGTCTCCATGGTCCATAGATCACCGAAGATCTCTGCACCGTAGCAAGAGCCAATCACCGCTAGCACTGGTGGTTTCTGTGAGGTGGACAGCTGTGCAAAAAGATGCTGCTCCCCCAACCCCCTTAAGTCATGTCACTGAACGGCTGTCAGGTAGTAATGGCTTTTGGCCACTACTAGCCCGGGCTGGATGGGAATTGGGCTCCATACTGTCAGTAATCCCCTTAGCCATCCAGCCCCCAGCTAAGCCATTCCGGACGTGGCATGTGGCCAAAAGCCAGCCCACCTGAGTGCCGGGATGTGCCAGAAGAGCTGATTTAAGTATTGCAGGCCTGTACAATAGTTTCCATATTAAAACAAGGACCAATGGATTTTAAATATGTATCATCGGACAGAGAGCAGTCCTGACATGAAAAGCATGGCTGCTAAGTATGTGCAGGGTTTTCTGTTACTGAATTAATCGGCACCGGAGAAGCTGCAGACACAATTATTTGTCCGCATTTCAGAAAACACCCACAGCTTGACTGCTTGGCGTGTCCTGCCCGGGCTGATCTGCTGCTCCGTAGATGGGCCAGCCCTGGCATCGGTGTTTCTGCTATCCAGCCACACGCTTTGGGCTTTCTCTTGCTCTGGTTCAGCTGGAAGCATGAGCTGTCCTTTTTTGGCAGGGGAGGGATAGGGTGGGGCGGGGAGGGTTTTCTAACCAGCGGCAAGAGCGAAGAGTCAGCAGGTGAAACCGACGCAAACACGCAAGAGCAGGTGTCAAGGCTGATTCCCCACTCTGGCGCTTCGAGTGCAGAAGGTGGGGGGCTGCTAGGATTCTAAAAATTAATACTGGCCACTCCAGGCTTGTATTAAACTCCCAAGGGTTACATTTCTCTGTCCTTGGATGGGTAAATGCTGCCACCACCCAAGTGCAGAACCCCTTTGGGAGCCCAGGAAGGCGCACTTGGGAATTCCTTCCTGTGGGGTACCCTCCAGCCCTTTCACCCCCCCTCAGGGGAAGAGGTAAGAAAAAAAAGAAAAAAAGAAATCAGCTGTTGCCGCCAGCTAATTAAACAACATGTGCACAAACTCTTAAGACACAAAAATCCAATTCTGTTCTTAAAAAAGGTAAATTTTATTAATAAAAAAAAGAAAGAAAATACATCTGGGAACTCAAGCTATTGCTAGATTTTAAAAGAGCAACAACAAGGATTAAGCACCAAGAATAGCTTCCTTGAGGTCCAGCTTAAAGGTTACAAGCAAAACAAAAGCACCTGGGGTTAGCACAGAGGAATCCACAAGCCATAACGAAATAAAAGGGATAAACCTAATCGCGTCTTCCTAGACATTTCCTGATCTACTTACATATCTGGGGTTTTAAATGAGTAGTTTCTAGGTATGATACTGATGATTTTTTCATACCTGGCCCAAGCTTCTTACAGCATAACTCTGCCCTGTCTGCCTCTCCCCGGGAGAACAACCACAGACAGACAAGAGGGGAGTCTTTTCTCCATTTTAAAAAGTTCTAGCCTTCCCATTGGCTCTTTTGGCCAGGTGCCCACTCACTTCCTGTTACCTATGCAGCGCAGCGAGACTTTTTAACCCTTTCCAGGTAGAGCACTTAGAGAACAGCTACTAAGAGGGATTTTATAGCCACTGGCTGGCTGGGTGTCCATAAAAGGGAGCTCTCCCCCCCCCCCGCCCTTCATTTATCACAGCAGGTCAAGGCCTTGATGCATCTGATTGAAACCAAGGCAAGTGATTCCGCACTCCTGCTGCTGTTTCTGGGCCTGAGTCAACAGAAAGACTCCCTGGGCTTTTATGTGCTTTGGATAGTAACACCGGACCTGCCAGCCCAAATCAGACCAGGAGCCCGTCTACTTGTGTCTGACGCGGGCCAGCACCTGACACCGTGGAGGAAGACGCAACAAACGCCCTGGTGCTCCTGGAAGGGGCGGAAGGTTGATCTATGGACCCTGCAGGTGAAACTCCATGAAAGCAAATTAGATCTCAACACGTGTCACAGCCACGTTACATAGCAGGCTCTCCAGCCGGGCTGCTAGCTGAATCCGTGTGGGAATCTGAGGTCTGTGTGGGCAAAGGCCATATGCCTCTTTATGGACTATGGGATTTCAGAAGCTCGGCACATGAGCATGAATCCTAGGCCTCAGTGGTCTTCCATTATTTGCGCTAGTGAAGCTGCTTGGAACCAGAGCAAATCATGGTTTACCCTGCTCATGCTTGGGCTTTGCACCGGGGCAGCTCTGTTGGCGTTTGACCCTGATGGCTGAATTTGGGGCAAATCCCCACCAGACAAGGTTTGCCAGGGAGATGTAGCTAGGGGTGTACGTGTAAGGAAGGTGCCGAGGGGGTATTCTGGATGCTGGAGCCCACTGGGTCTCAGCACGGGCTGAAAGGGATTGTTTGGAGTCTGATCCAGACCCTTCAGCTCAGCGTTTCGTTGTGTGCCTTAACAACATGAGTGCATTTTTCCTTGCTGGTGTAATTGGCTACAGTTAAGCTTTGGATGAGGTGCTTGGTTAATGATTCCCAGGAGACTCAATTTGCGGATTATAGGAGATTTCATTTCCCCAACCAGCATGTCCATTGTTTCCCTCATTTAGCTCCTGAATGCTTGTGCTGTCTCCAGCCCTACAATATGGGATCAAATGTCTCCTCCCTTTGCTGGGTAATAGCCCTTTGTATTCCGTCTGAGGATCTCCGAATGCTTTGTACATATCAGTGAGAAACCTCAGGGAAATGGGTGAGTACTATTGTCCCCATTTTGAAGATGGCAAACTGAGGCACAGCGGGGTCATCGTGGCCACAATCGTCATCCCTAGCTCATGCAGCGTAGTCACAAAATGGGTGCAAATGCAGTCGAAATGAGTTTGTTTACGAGTTCCAGTGAATGTTTGCTGAGAACGTGCATTGCCTGGCTAGCTCTAGTCCTCCTGGATGAAAGAGCCAGCTCCCCAAATGCCTGCACTAACATTCCTTTCCTGCAGCCCCTGGTGGTACTTGGATCCCATCCCATCCAGATTCAAGTTAACACCAACCCAGCCTGGATCCACAGCTGTTAGGATCAGCTGCAAACCCTGGGCAGCCTGAGAACGAGGGAGTCTGAGAAGGCTCGCTAGTTTTGGTGGCAAAATTGAACTGAATCACAGCTCCAGCCCTCAGAGATTTGCCTGGCGCTTGGGTACCAGTCTCCCAAGCATGCGCCTACTCCCATCCTTGGCTGCAGATATGTTTGCTTTCTCAGAAATAAGAGTGCAGCCGTAGCATCCCGTCACCGGCAGGAACTCAGCCAAATGTTGCCCCCCTCCTCGCTGCTTCTTGCATTCCCAGCTTTTTCGAATAAGACCCAGCTGCCCCTTGTCAACTTGTCCAAACACCCAGCGGCTGTGCAATGCTTGCTGAGCATCTGCAATCCATTAAAAGAAGGAAAGGGTTAGTGGGGTGGAGAAGAGAGAGAGAAAATCTGCCGGGCCTCCCTAACACATAAAATCTAATGATCAGGTAATAATCAGAAGGTCAGCCTATGAACAGGCTATAAAAACAACCACTGACACTGCCCTTGTGATCCACATAACCGTTCTGCTCGGGGTTAGTTGTGAAAATCAACAGCCCTTCCCTAATGTAAATAGCAGAAGAGAAATGGTCCCCACTGGGGAAGGGGGAAACAAACGTCCAGATTCCAGTGCTAGGACCCTTTATGTATAGGGGAAGCTGTTTCTATTTTTATACTGTTCCCTTTCAATCACACAATAGGCTGTGGGGTTGGAGGTGGTTCCTGAAGTGTAGGGAAGCTTTCCAGTACTGCTGGATCTTTAGCTGTTCAAGCATCAGAGAAAAAGCTATATAGAAATAAATAAAGCAGGAGGCTGGGAGCCAGGTTTCCTGTGGTTCTATTCCTGGTTTGTCCCTAAGTAGGGCTGGTTCCAAATTTTCTATCAGAACCTCTTACAATGGCAAATTGGATTTCTGATGGAGTGAACATTTTCATGGAAAGTCTCCTCTCCTCAAAAAGAAATTTCAAATTTTTGTCAGAAAACTGAATGTCGCTGGATGAAATTTCTGATAAAAAGTTAAAATTTTCTGCTGAAAATTTTGATGAAAACAAACTTCTTTTGTTTTTGTTGAAATTTTCTGTCGGATTTTCTGTCACTCCCTCTGGGGCACCTGGCATTGGCCACTGTCGGTAGACAGGATACTGGGCTAGATGGACCTTTGGTCTGACCCAGTATGGCTGTTCTTATGTTCTTATGTGTGGGGGGTTTTCTGGCTACCTCTGCCACTGAGTGACTGGGTGACATTGGTCAAACCTCTTACACTCGATGTCTCGGTTTCCCCACCTGTAAAATAAGAATAATAAGATCTCTCACCCTCCTCATAGGGATTCAAGAAGCTTAATTCATTTGTGTGCACAAAGCCAGCTTATGGGTTAGTCACCACGAGAAATAGGGCTACATTTGTCAGTTCAGTTTTTCACTGTGAATAGGTCACCCAGTTCTAATCCCCTCTCTCTGTTGTGGCCCAATCCCATGCCCTGCACCTGTTGGTTTCAACAGACATTGGATCTTAATGCTCCTATAAAGGATCTAAATTTTTAACAAGACAACAAATTAATTTATTTTTGATATGTTAGCAGCTTGAACTTGTATTGCACATTATTGGGGGGGGGGGGGAGTGAACCCTTCCTCATATGGAATTGTGGTAGATTAAAATATGGACTGTCCTTTGAATGGAAAAACTTTCACATCAAGTATGTACACAAGAGAAACGGCAAAATGATGATAGGTCTGTAGAAATGTGGTCACCCTTTCTAGCATACTCACCAGCCAGCAATCCAGAGGCTGTAGCCAGGGTCTTTGACTAATAACCAGATCCTGAATAAGTAATGTAGAGTGTAGTAAGGTTAACAGTTTATTGTAACTTTGCCTTAATGCAAAGTTTTAAGAAAAGTCCCCGGCTGCGTGAGAGCTCCTGCTGAACATTTCCAGTCCCTGCCTTGCCCTAACTCACCAGCAAGTGAAGCACTTTGTGATACTTGGAGTGTGAAAAGTCCTATGGAAACTCTTTCTCTGGTGCTCTTCAGGATGCAACTTTGTTTTCAACAGGAACAGTGACAGCTCCAAACCGGCAGGGCAGTTGTAATAGAAAGCAGGTGCAGGGACCACACAGAGGTGTGGAGGGGTAGCAAAGGTTTTAAGTAGTTGTCTCGCTAGTGAGAATCAGAAGTGAGTCCACTGAAGTCTATGGAGTTACACCAGGCTGAGTCCAGTGTGAAATCAGAATAGAAACTGCTCTTTTCAGTCCATCACTGACTCTCTGCCAAAATAGAATGGAAAATATCTGCCATGGCCTTTCTGAGTTGTGTCTGCGTTGCACCGTCTGGTGCCATGTACTCTGATCATTGAATTGGGGAGTCTTCGGGCCCCAGGCTTCAGCCCCAAGACCACATTCCCCTTCATGTCTGTTTACTCCTTCAATATGTCCAGCTCCACATGATTTCTGCTGGTCCCTGGGAACTCTGCAAGCTGATGCCCAACAGTGAGTTAAAATAATGCAATAACTCTGACTTAGGATATTTCACTTGAATGTTTCTAAGGCAAGCTGTACAATGAGACTCCAGTTCAGAAAAGCACAGAAATCCAGTTCAGCTTCTTCTCTTCACAGCAAGGGACAAGCAGCCCTAGTACCAACAATCCCAGGTTTTCCAAAATCATGAGATTTGCCTCAAACTCATGAGATTTTTAAACAAGAATCAATGTGAGGTTATACTTATTAGCTTTCTACGTTTTGAGCCTTTTGGGGGGGGGGGGGGGATCGGGTCATGTTTCGCAGCTTTTCTCTGCAACTACATGGGCTTGAAACTTCCTTTAAAAAAATGAAAACGGAGCTTCTCACCTAATCCCAGGAGCTTTAAAAAAACAACAAACATCATGAGACCTGGCAACATTGCTGCCCGCAGCTACTGTCATCTTGTCTACAGCCCACCAGATGTGATGGAGCCCAGCAGCTCGCTGGTTGCGTCCTCTGTCTTACTCCAAGCCCCACTGATGGAACCTTGCTGCCGCTTCATCCCATTAAATAAGAGGGGACAACAATAATCCTTCTCAAAGCACCGATGAGTATCAGTGAGTATCTCTAACCCAGAACCTAACTCTCCTGACTCCCAGCCCGGTGCTCCATCCATTGCCCCACACTGCATCCCCGGTGTTGGATTGCATGGCGCTCTGTCCCAGTGCGAAGTCCATGCTCTCGGCTCTGTCTGCTTGTCTATCTTCCTCGGCTTTTATAATGCTCCCTTCATCTAGATGCTGTATTTATGGGTCACAATTAGTTTTAACCATAAGGGAATCCTCTCCCTATAGCTGAAGTTACTGGTCATTTTGCGGATTTCGTTTCCCTTCTAATCTCTTCCTCGCAGGCTGCCTGTTGGCTGTTCTGCCCTGTGACTCTGTGAAGATCTGGACTGATATAATGGTCAGAATACAGCACGGTTTGGACTCATTCTCACCTCTCGTCACAATGAGTTCTGCATGTGAAATCCCTCTGCCCTAATCACACTGCCTCTGGCTCCCCGATGTTTCGGCTCATCAACATCCGTGAGCACAGGACATGAGGAGATGATCTCAGAGGCAGCCAGCCCCCAAGGCTGAAGGATAAGGCCTGGGTCTCGAACTGGCTCTGGAAGGGGATAAGGAGACAGGGGAGCATGGGGGACACTCAGGTGATGTGTGCCTGCTGGTGTCTTAGAAAATGCTCCACATGGTTGTCAGCTGGGCGAAGCCTGGGCTCTCCATTTGACATCCATGCAGCTGCATTAGCTAACACCTGAGATCTGAAACACAGGTGAACCCCAGAGCAGTTGCTTGCACTGGAGTGAACTCAGGCTCTGATTTTTCCTAGGGCAGGCTCAGATACCCTGGAAATTCAAGAAGCGAGCCCAATGAATTCACTTGCTGTTATGTTCATGGCATACACACAGTGAAGGTGGATAAAATACTCTTGCTGGAAGGTTGCCATGTAGCACTGCTTTATTCCCCAGAATGCTAAACAAGAACGAGACAAAACAGGCTGCTCCCTAAGGCGGAGAGGCACAACTCCCACCACCTTGTTCCATCCTGACTCTTTGCAGACTGCCTGTTCCTAGCCCCAGACCACACGCTTCCCTGCAGAGCCCCTTACCCTGCAAGCAGGACCAGCAAATGCCATACAATTTAAAATGACAGCTCGTAATTTTAACACAGTTGCCAGTGCACCACATTCCCCCCCGTGTTTCAGTAAGAGCGCTTCACAGCCTAGACAGCAGCTGGCCGGCACATCCAGCTATTAGTATTGCCAGGCACTTCAGTCACGGTAGCATCCAAAATGTGCCAGGGACTTTCCAAATACAGAGGAGGACATGGCCCCTAACCCAAAAGGGAGAGGGAAGGGGTACAACAGCCAGCCCAGGAGAGGGCAGGCACATTACCGATCAGGCACATGTCTGCTGGCAACTGGGTTTTTAAACTAAACACACTGGGCCAGATCTCCAGCCCCGCTAGAGCCTCGTTGTGCTGCCCGGGCTTTAAAGGGCAGCTGGGGACACATGGTGGGAGAGGACATTCAACGATGCCCACCAGCATAATGGCAACCAGCGGCCGTTATTGGCGAGTGCTGGTTAAAGCAGCCCTAGGATTGAAGGGGTGGAAAGATGGGTGAGATCCACCTTTGTCCCCCACTCTTTCATCAGTTCCAGCATCAAGCATAGCTGGGCCAGATCCCGGGTTCGGTCCCTTCCTCCACCATTCATCCACCCTCATTTTCTACACAACAACAACCCCCAGCATCCTCACAGCCTTCCCAACATTCAGCCCCTTTACTCCAGGTAACTGAGAGTGAGCTCACGGGAGCGCTACAGGCAATGAAGATTGTAAGCTCTTCGGGTTGTTCTGTGTTTGTACAGCGCCTAGCACTGTGGAGGCCTGGCCCACGACTGGGACTCCCAGGTATTATGGCAACACACATAATAAACAATAATAATACTAAAGCAGGGAACATGATCCAGTGCTCGCGTTGGCCAGGCCTGCTCCAGCTGGAGACTGTGTTCTCCAAAGGCAGTTTTGGGGCTGTGCCATTCACTGCCCCTTCTTCCGGCAGCCGGCCAGGATCCTTTCGAGCAGTGTGATGACCGCTAGGGAGCTGCTCCAGGAGGACGTTCTCTGCTGCTCCAGATGGGTGAGGTCCACCAACTAGTGCCATGCTTTAAGACTCAGCACTACTGTGGGGAAATTTACAAAAGCAAATTCCCACCCGTTCTGAGCCTGGCTGAACTGGTGTCAGTCCAGGTGGGAGCCCTCGTGTTGAAAAGGCTCCGGCAGCTTCTGCTCTTTTTACCACTGTGCTAGAAAAATGGCTGAAAACCAGGTTTGATTCCCCTGATGGTAAAAAGAGGGTCCTATTGAGGAGACTTTTCATTACAGCTCCCAGTGTTTCTAACTCTTTTGTAAATTTCCCCAGTTGGGTCCAGGCTGAGGAGTGTATATTGAGGGGGAATCATTTGCATAGAGTTCCCAGAGCATATAGTCCGGGGGAGGGCTGAGTGGTAGTTATATGGCCCCTGTTACTTTCATATCTGAGCACCTCCCAGTCTTTCCAGCACTCCTGTGAGGTAGGGCACTGCTATTACCCCCTTTTACAATGGGAAACTGAGGCACAGAGCAATTAAAGTGACACACCCAAGGAGCCTGTGGCAGAGCAGGGAAATGAACCACAGTTTCCCAGGTCTGATGCTAGTGCCCTAACCATGGGACCATTCTTCCTCTCCAGTAACACCACTGGCTGGGCCAAGCTACCCCAGTTTGGATGCAGTAGTGAGGCGGCTAATGATGATTCCTGCTCTTGGTTAGGCAGGCAAGAATACATTACCTAATCCAGATATATTTCCCCTCTGAGGAATGGGAGAGCGGAAGAAGGAAAGAATGACATGTGACAGATGCTAGCCATGTCACTTCATGCTCTATTAGAAGGACCTCAGATGCCCCGATGATGGGCTTAGTATAAAAACCTGAATAGACTAGAATAGAATAGAAAGTCTTCATTGATTCCGGTCCCAAAACCATAGCAGAGAGACCTTTTTGCATGATCCTTGTAAATATCTATCTACCTATCATTTGTGACAGGGAAATATTTCTTCAGATATATATATTTCCACTGAAAGAAAGTAAAAGGGACATTGCAGCATCTTCTCGAGGAACTTGCAGATGAATAATTCTGAACTCAAACTACAAGTGGCAAATAAATCATCCTTATAAACCAGGGCATTCCAGCAAGGCGGGAACTATCAATATTGCCACGACTACTAATATACCCAGAGATCCCTAGGGGATATGAAGGGAGAAACACACACTAGCTCCAATTTACATAACATTATATTTTATTAAAAATGGTGTTGTCAAAAATGGGTGTCCCAGGCTAGATAATTGATGTATATTTATGAGCGTCTTGGGAAAAAGTGATGTGATGTTGATAGAGTGCCAGCTGTTTGCACTGAGTGGGAGATTTTCCTTATGAAGGAGCATCTGGAAAGAAAGCAAAAGGTCAATGCACGCTGTACAATCTCTTGGGGCAGAGATGTCAGTTTCTCTTCTGAAGTGCTAAGTTGCTATAGTTCTTTCTTTGGAAGCAAAGCACATCCGCTCTTTGAGTCTGAGCTAGTCGGTGAGACCAGAGCAACAGCAGTGAAAACTCAGGACTTTACTGTTATTCGTTTTATATGAGCATAACCCCCGCCCCCCCCCAACAACAATCCCCGGGCAGGCGACTTGGCCAAGCTCCCGCAATCAGAGACGAGTCTCAGTTGCCATGAACTGAGAAGCATTTTGGTTTTCAGGTTTTTGCTGAAAATCTGAGAAATGTCCATTTCAGCACGAGACGTTGTTCATTGACAAAACTTTTTGACGAGCACTAAACTGTAGGTTGCGGCTAGGACTAGAACCTGAGGTCGCCTAATTCCTACTCCAGTCTGCCCCAGCTGCTCTGAATTTTTTGTGGGACCTGGGGCGACTCATTCAGTGTCTGTGCCTCAGTTTCCTTCTGTGTAAAATAGGTACCTGGGTCATTTGGGTGGGTTAATTAACATTTGATTAAAATGTGAGGAAGCAAGTGCAACAAAAGTAAATACTGCAGGATTATCCCAGAGAGAGAGCTGAACCTTTTTATGCTGGAGAAAAGAGGAAGATTTATTAACAATACTTTGCACTGTGGTAGCACTTTGCATCTGTAGATCCCAGTCGTTAATTAAGTCTCATAGCAATCAAGGAATGGTCTCTTGTGCAATAGTACAGCACGCTAACCTACAGGGCCCCACCATGTCCCTTTCAGTTTCTCCAGGCCTAGCCAACACCTTTCGATGAGCTGGCTGTTGCCAAGCACGCATGGATTTCTGAATGGCAGCGTGCCGGTGGGTACTTCCTGGCCTCTGCAGAGAGTATCATGGGCTCTCTGTGCATGCACAGACAAAAATCAGATGAAGGATCGATATGTGTTTCTATTCCCTTAACCTCTACTGTGGCAAATTCACAGGCTATTCATTATGGGATAGAATGAGGTTAGCAGGAGAGCTCATTAGCCGTTTATAGCCCTTTTCTCAGCAATATCTGAAGTATTATAAATGCCTGACCCCAGATAGCCGAAATTCACCGCCGCCGCAGTAGCAGGGGCAGCACCAAGGAGATGGTTTGAGGGGCTCCTGCTCTTTATGGAGTTGTCTCCTTCCATGGGGGTAGCGTGGAAAGAACGGGCAAAGCGTTGGGGGCGGGGGGAAGCTCCTTGTGTAATTGACTATCCCCATCACACCCACTGCAATATGCAGGCAGGCAAAGCTGCCACCCAGCTGGTTTTAAGCTAAACAGAGCCCCCAGACATGCGAAACGGGGAGAGATAGGGCTCCTCAGTTCTTTATACAGCACAGCCACTGCATGAAGAAAGATGATCGAGTGGTTAAGGCATTAGCCGGGAGGCATATGTTCAAGTCCTCGCTCCAAAATTCCCGTGTGACCTGGGATAAGTCATTCAGCAGCTCTGTGCCTCAGTTTCCCACCTGTAAAATGGTGATAATGATGCTTTCCTACCTTGCAGGGACAAATACATTAGAGATTGTGAGGTACTCAGATACTACAGTAATGCGGGACAGATGTATAGCTTGAAACTATGAAGCTTTTTTGTGTGCTTGCAGTTTTTACATTGCTGAGCATTCACCCGGCGTGCAGAGACAATGGCCATTTTGTTCCCAGAGCTGCGGCAGCCTCCTAAAGAGGAGACGCATCCACACAGTGCTCTCTCCTGGAGACTTGACTTGTCTTCTTTCCTGTTCTTTTCACTTTAGCTAAAATGAAAATTGTTTTAATCGATAAATGCACAGTTTGCTTCTTGTGCATGGAAACCCATCCCAACTTGTCATGCTAGTCACAGGCCTGAAACAATGGGGTTTGTTACCTTGCCGGTCGTGATACAATGCCTAGCTCCCACGCAGATGGACGCTAGAGTAGGTGCAGTGACCTCAGGGAGACAGCTGGCTCAGACAGAAACCATCCCACCTGTCACCCAGAGACTCTGGCAAAACTGAGATGTCTGGGTCTGCATCTTCCACCTTTCACGCGATAGCCTTAGCCACAAGACCATCCTTCCTAACGTGCAACGCTTCAGTTTGAAGCTTACACTGATAGCAATATCTTTAGAGTAAATGCCTCTCACTTAGGGAGACGCAGCCTAAAACAAAGAAAGAAAGAGTGAAATCAGGGATGGGAGATTTAAATTATAAGAGAGCAACTGAAATGAAGCTGAGTGCAAATAAAAGGTGGAATCAAAAGTCTTCTGGCGAAGGACAGCACAAAGCGATGTGTGCGGAATGGAGAGCATCACCGCATACTGATCAGCAGCGAGATTTCAAAGGTCTTGTAAGAGAAAATATCTCTAAAGCCTTCAGCTCTCCTGCATGAGGCGCAGAGGGTGGGTGGCATCGCACAGGAATAGAATACAGATCAAAGGAAGTATTGACGTTGCTTTGAATAAAAGCTCCTTGCCTTGAGCACAGAGCCAGCTGCTGGGGTCACAGGACGTCAGGAAGGGAGGTGCTTTCGTAGGAGTAAGACCCTGCCTCAATACATCTTGAAATGACTCGGGAATGCTGGACTGATTGTTCCCCTGGAAAAAGAGAGGAACACAAACTAGGAGGTCTTGAAGAAAAAGGTTAGGTAGGATTTGGCCAGACAAGCAGACTTAGGAAGGGGTTGTTAAAAACAGCTACAAGTAACTAGACAGACTCTCCAGGGGGAAGAGTGTGAATACGAGATGCTGGTTCTGCTTGGATTCTTTGATCCGATGGAGCTACTTCTGATCTACACCAATGTAAGTGAGAGGAGAGTCAGGCCCTGTGGGTTCAATTAAAGTATTTCAAATCTGGGATGTTGTTTGAGTCACATTTATGGGAGGCTTGGGGGAGGTACCCCTATGTTTGTATAGGACCTAGCATATTGGAGTCCTTGTTTGTGATCTGTATCCCCCGGTGCTCCTGCAATACAAATAAATAGTAATAGTGTCCCCAAGTTATTCTTTGCACCTTCCTTCTGAGGATCTGAAAGTCCTTCATTAATAGCAGCTTAGTCTTGCAGCGCCCCCAGGAGGTGAGGTCGGTTCATTACAGAGACTGTGACTTGGCCAAGTTAATACAAGGAGCCTGTGGAAGAGCTGGGACCAGAACCCACGTCCGATGCTTTTGCCATGTGACCACCTCTCTCTCCTCCTGACTGGGTGGGGCTGGTAAGAAGTTAAAGAGACTCTTGCTTCTAGAGCATCAGTTCACATCTGCCCTCGGGAGGCAAGTGGTGAAAGCTGTTCCCGGCTGGAGGGCGAAACAGGCTTCTGGTTTTGGTCACTTTCTCAGTGTCTGTCACAGGCTACAAGAGCACAGCTGTGTGCTGGCTAACGTCTGAACGTTTCGGATTATTCTTGTAAATCAGAAACTCGATGTAGAATTCCCAGCTTTCAGATGTTTGAGTATTTGGGAAGAAATAAGGGTGGAGTTTTTTTGGCCAAATATATAGACTGTTCATCTTCAGAACGTCTGGTAAGCATCCACACAGCCTTCCTAGGCCCCTGTGTGGTAGGCAAGTCAGTGCTACTAGAGAGAGATTCTGTAGGGAGGGCACTGGCCCAGGAGTCCTGAGTTCTGATCTCAGGGCTGACCTGCTGCGTGACCTCAGGCAAATAGCTTCTCCTCCTGCTCTGTCTTATTATTTATACTGCAGCAGCATCTAGGCACCCTAGGGCCAGGGCCACACAGTGCTAGGCGCTGTACAGACAGAACCAAGAGATGCTCCCCGCGCCAAAGACCTTACAATCTAAGCACAACAAGAGATGGCAGGTGGGGGAGCAATGAGACAATGTTGGGCCGCATGATCGGCCGTGGGCTAAATGCACCAGCTGCCTCACCATTGTCAAGTCTCAGAGACTTTAAGGCCAAAAGGGACCATCGTGATCATCTAGTCTGACCCCCTGCACATCGCAGGCCACAGACCCTCGCCCACTCCTGTAACAGACCCCTAATCTCTGGCTGAGTTACTGAAATCCTTAAAACTTGGTATAAAGACTTCAAGTGACAGAGACTCCACCATTTACTCCAGTACAAACCAGCAAGTGACCCGTGTCCCACACTGCAGAGAAAGGCAAAAAACCCCAGTGTCTCTGCCAAACTGACCTGGTGGAAAATTCCCTCCCAGCCCCAAATGTGGCCTTCTGTTAGACCCTGAGCGTGTGGGCAATCAATAAGCTTGATCTCAAGACCGATCCTTGAGGAACGCCACTAGTAACCTCCATCCAGACTGACAGTTCAACTTTCAGTATGACCCATTGTAGTCTCGCCTTTAACCAGTTCCTTATCCACCTTTCGATTCTCATATTAATCCCCATCTTCTCCACTTTAACTAATAATTTCCACTTGGAACATGCTTCATTTCAGGAACTCCTGTCGAGGTTCAGGAATTCAAGTCAGCAATTTGACATCTGTCCTTTTTTATTCCCCTTTTTGGGGAAAGTTTAATAACAAAGTCTGTGCGTTTCATAAATCAATGGCGGAAGAGACAAAAATAATTTGTCATGTATTTATAATATGTTTTTATGTAGTGAACATTTCCAGACAGTGATAAATGCATTGTGCATTGGGCTGTCAGGTAATGACGGTTGTATTTTTGAGAGCTTCAAGTGGAAAATATTCATCTTTCACTTTTATTTGTTTTTTTATTCTGAAGCAATCACACTCACAGTTGGTTGAGAAATAGGAAGGAACTACTGTAACTAGTTGAGAAGGAACGTTCCTGCAGAGGGAAGAACTTTTATAGTGATGTCTGCAAGGAAAGAAAGCTCAGATGAAAGGTGTGACATAGAGGGAGAACAATACTTCTCCCTTATAAACAGTTTTCACAAATAGATTTCCAAGAACTTTTTGAGTTGTGTGACTAGTATCGACCCCTTCCTACAGAGCAGAAGCCTGAGGCTCAGAGAGGTTAAGTGATTTGCCCAAGGCCATAGAGTAAGTCAGGTGCAGAGTTGAAAATAGAATCCACAGAAAAGATTTTCAAGAATGGCTAGTGACTTGAAATGTCTAATTTTTTGGGTGCCTAACTTGTTGGATGCCTCAAAATATTAAAAAGCCTTAAAGGTTCCTGACTTCCAGAGGACAGGTGCTCAGCTCAATCTGAAAATCAGAGCCCTTGAAGGTGTCTCCAGGTGGGTAGCCAATAACGGAGGCAGCCAAAATCTCAAGTCACTTCTGAAAATCTTGCTTTTACAGGTAAAATTTTCAAAAGCACCTATAGCCTAAGTTCCATTTTCGAAAGGGATTTAGGAATTTAGGAGCGTAAGTCTCATTGAAAGTCAGTGGGATTTAGGGTCCTAAGACCCAGATCCTGTGCTTGCTATGGGAGTTAGGCCCTCAGTGCCTGTCACTTTTGAAAATGGGACTTATGTTCCTAAGTCATTGAGGTAAATTGAAAAATGTATCCTAAATCCCACTGTGGTGCTCTAGACACTGTCTTGCACTGCCTCTCATTAGCCTTTAGATTAGAGATGATCAGGATTAGGGTTACCATTTCTCGAATAAATTTATTTTATGCTTTTTCAAATAACTTATTTAATAAATACATCTCAGTTGTTTGCCCAGCTACAAAGCTGGGCTGATGGTTGGGCAAATGTTTTCATGAATAATATATTATATGAATTTTGCACTATTTTTTTTTTAAAAGATCCAATTTAAAATGTTTTAAATTCTCCACCCATTTGTCTTGCTTTATATTCTGTGCTGGCTGATCTGTCTGGGAATCCTCCCAGGACTCTATTTTCTAAGAGCTTCGTCTCTGCAGCTGGAAAACTGTGGTGTTGTTTTTTTAGCTTGAAAGTTGCCCTGCAGAGTAGATTCCATGTTTGCAATGAATCGCAATGCCTAGTGCTTTTCATCAGCAGATCTCGAAGTACCTTACAAAGGTCAGTATCATTTACCCCGTTTTATAGATGGGGAAACCGAGGCACAGAGAGGTGGCGCGATTTGTCCCTGGTCACCCACCCAAGTCTCAGGGGTACCAATCCACTGCGCTAGCCGCTGCCCCACACTGCAGGCTGCTGGTGTGTAGAGATGGGGTTCCTCTGTCCCCCCCCAGGGTACTTCAGAATATCATATGCCCTGGGTGGGCACTGGCAATGAGTGCCTAGTGCCAGGTTGGAATGTATTAACAATGCAGTAAGCGCCCCACAGGCACGGCCCATGGTGCTCCTGGGAGACCAGAATGGGAGCTTCTGTGGGAAAGAAAGAAGCCATTTCTTGGGGGAGTGCTGCCTATGGCAACAGGAGAGGAAGTGTCCACTGAGGGGACCTGGTTGTGAGTCTCCCCGCCCCCGGCAGATACTTCCCGAGAGGAAGGGAGAATTGTGGGCAAAGGCTCGAGAAGGCCCGAGGCATCGACCCTAGACTGTGGGGGGGTTTTGAAGTAAAGACTCTTAAGTTTAACTGCTATGAGCATGCCCCAAACTGAGACCCAGTGGTGGTAGGAAGGGGCCCAGGCACTTAGGCAGGTGCATGCCAGGACCTGGAGGAGAGGGAGAGCCCGGGTCCCCACCCCACCCCCAGAACTACAATCACTGGCCCCAAAGAGGGCAGAGCGAGGGGTTACCATCAAAGAGGCCAGTGCAGCTAAGACCTCATCTAGAGGGCTGGGACACCTTGAACTAACAGAAAGGCGGGAGTCGACGGCTCAGACCAGTAGGCCTGCTGACCGAACAAGCCACCCCGTTGTACATGCCCTTCAAGATGTATCATTGGAAACACAAGATTTAAAGGAGCAGGGCGAGCTGGTATTTGAGAGCGCTAAAGTCCCTGAATTCCCAAGTATAAAATGGATATGGGGAACTCAGGGCCAGCGAGCCCTGTGTGTCTGTCATTGGAAAATGTGTCCTCAACACAGCCAAAATAGTGCAGCTTAATCAGATCCCCAGGCATGGTGCAATGGTGCAACCACATCAAAACAAACTGGAGGTGGCAGATTAGGAAGGGCGTTAGTCCTGCAGTGGTACTGAGGAGGATTGAAACAGGGCAGTAACATTTCTGGGGGAAAGGCTCCCCTCTAATCCCTTTCAGTGGTTTCAGCTGGGCAGATAAGCCCCCCAACTGTATGCAAAGCTCCGCCTGAGTCTGCAAAACTGAGCCGGGAAGCTCATCAGACAAGGGCCCCTCATGAGCTCTGACTCCAGCGCTCTCTGCTTCCCATTGGGCTGGGAAGCCATGACAATGGGCTCCGGGTGGGAGACAGGCAGGGCTGCGGCAGCCGCAAAAATGGAAGATCATGATGAAACGTTACCCAAAGATTTGGAAACCTCAGAAAGGCCCGTGTGGGTTGGAGGTTGGTGGTTCTTGTTTGATCTAAGCCAGTTTGCCAATATCTGGGGCCAGATCCTGCCCCAAGTCTTCTCCCTGGGGCGGCGCTCTGGAACCCTGAGGGGAAAACCGCTACTCAGTGGTTCCTATGGACCAATCGAACCTCGCCACCTCACCTGGAGGTGTAATCAGTGACTCCGCCCTCCCAATAGCATGCATAGCAGTGGGGGCATTGGGGCAGTGATGTAATAGGTGGTAAATCTCCCCCAGCGTCTCAGCGTGGAGGGGTGGAAAGGCTTCTGCCTTGCTGAGGGGTAGTTGGGAAGATGCCGAATTGGCTGGAGGATGATCTGAAATGGACCTGGCGAAGGTGAGCCCATTATGGCTGAAGGGACAATAGGGTGGAAAGAGAAGCTCACGCTCCCCAGAGATTCCCCCACCCACAACAGAGGTAGTTTGGTCTCCCTCCCCCCACATTCTGGGTTTCCCCTTCCCCAGAGCAGCAGCTTCACAGAGGTTAGCCAGGCTGAAGCAATGTATAGGGGGCCTCCAGGGGAGCCAGATCTGCAGAGGGGCTGGTGAGGGGAGTAAGGAACTCCTTAGGGCAGGGGGGGCCAACCTGGGGCTCCGGAGTTAATATGTGGGCTCAGAAGTCAACCTGGGGCTTCAGAAGTTAATATGCGGCTCCTTGCACAGGTGCTGACTCCGGGGCTGGAGCTACAGGTGCCAACTTTCCAATGTGCCGGGGGGTGCTCACTGCTGACCCCCTGGCTCTGCCACAGGCCCTGCCCCCACTCCACCCCTTCCCACCCCCTCCTCTGAGCCTGCCGTGCCCTCGCTCCTCCCCCACCCCACAGAGCCTCCTGCACACCATGAAACAGCTGATCGGGAGGTGCGGGGATGCGCTGATCGGCACGGCTGCTGGTGGGTGGGAGATGCTGGGAGCGGGTGGTGGGAGCTGATGGGGGGGCTGCTGACGTACAGTAACTCCTCACTTAAAGTCGTCCCGGTTAATGTTGTTTCATTGTTACGTTGCTGATCAATTAGGGAACATGCTCGTTTAAAGTTGTGCGATGCTCCCTGCTAACGTCGTTTGGCAGCCGCCTGCTTTGTCTACTGCTTGCAGGAAGGGCAGCCCGTTGCAGCTAGCTGGTGGGGGCTTGGAACCAGGGCGGACTGGCAGCCCCCCTATCAGCTCCCCCTATCAGCTCCCCGCTCCCCTAAGTTCCCTGTGCAGCAGCTGCCTGCAATTCAGCTGTGTCCCTCCCCCCACTGCCATGTGCTGCTCCTGCCCTCTGCCTTGGAGCTGCTCCCCGAGACTCCTGCTTGCTGTGCGAGGGGGGGGGGGAGAAAGAAGGGGGGCTAATGTCAGGATGTCCCCTTCGCTCCTGCACCCCGCTTACCCCATCTTCCATAGAGCAGGGGGGACAGACCAGGACGGAGGGAGCTTGCAGCAGCTGTGTCTCAGCAAGCTGATCTAATTAACAAGGCAGTGTACTTAAGGGAAATGTGCATATCTCCCTCCATTCCTGCTGCCTTGTGTAGAGAGAGAGTTAACCCTTGAGGGCTCAGCCAATTGCTAGTTCAACATTTAGCAGTAAGGGAAATATCCCACCCTCTGACTCCTCCATCTCAACCAAGCTTCACAATCATCATCACTGTGTACCAGTATTAAATAGTTTGTTTAAAACGTATACTGTGTGTGTATGTGTGTCTGTGTGTGTATAATATAGTCTTTTGTCTGGTGAAAAAAAATTCCCTGGAACCTAACCCCCTCATTTACATTAATTCATATGGGGAAATTGGATTCGCTTAACATTGTTTCGCTTAAAGTTGCATTTTTCATGAACAGAACTACACCGTTAAGTGAGGAGTTACTGTATTACTGTGGCTCTTTGGCAATGTACATTGGAAAATTCTGGCTCCTTCTCGGGCTCAGGTTGGCCACCCCTGCCTTAGTGGACCCCTCCAGCAGCTCCCCATGCAGAGAGGTTGCTGGCCTGCTGCCCACCCCTCTCCATGAGACCTGATGAGGTGGGTGGGAATGAAGGGTAATGTGCCCATGATACATGTGGCCAGAAAAGTTCAGGAGTCCCTAATGGGGGATGAACTGCAGCATAGAGCGACAGCAATGAACTAAGAGAGAGCTAACCCCACTGGCTGGGGCAGGATGGGCCGCATGTCTCAGCCAATGCTGCCTGCTAACCTCACAGACAGGAAATGCTTGCACAGATGAGCTGATAGAGAATAATTACCCACAGCTGCCCACCATCATTTCCCTGCTTCCAAAGTAAACACACAATTAGCGCTAGGAAGATACTGGAGTGATTTACGCTGCAGCAGTGATTGCCTTTCCTCTCCCTCCCCCCCAATTACAGAATTAGAGCTAGAGGAACGCAAGGGTGGCCCTTTGGCTGCTGAGGGATGGGAGGGTAATACTAATAATGGGTAATTGTCACAATTGCAGGGTAATTGCACATATATTCCCCCTTTGTGGTCCCTCAACAGCACCCATTTACAGGTTTCCCGCTCACAGTCATCACCTCTCCTGGGCACAGACCTGTGTCTCGTTCCTTCCTGACCATGGTTTTAAGGCTGCCCAGCTCCCTGCGTACACTGCGATATCCCCAGCGAGCCAGTCTAGCTAGAAGGCCAGTGCCTGTGCTTTCTCTCCGAGGGAGATGACCAGTGTATTGTTACCTCCCGGCAGCTCCTTCTAAGAAGCTAATTTATTCTTAAGGTAAAAGCACTGCAGAGAAAGCGTATAAACGCAATAAAAGAACCGGCTACACACATGCTAAAGCCTACCAGAGGTCACCCCAAACTCTGCCAGAGGGTTCTGGTAGGTGTCAGTCCTTCAAACCCCGTAACTGGGTTTTCCCTGGGGTTACAAGTTCACATCAGTCTTTAGCTCAGACTCCAGACTGGGCAGCTCATTTCTTTACACAGCTGTAGCCTTTGATCTCCAGTCCCCGGGAACAGGTGATTACCAGTCGAAGACCCGCTCAGGTTGCAGCTTCCGATGGCTGGGTTTTTTTGCATAACCAGAGGTGTGGAATTACCCACTCCCCTGGGATTTCCCAGGAAAACCATTTAACATGCACTGCCCCCAAAGTCCAGGCTTGTCTGGCACATTCCAGTATACTCATTTGAACTCATTACACTTCCCATATCTCACATCTGTCACCGTAGTAACCTGCCTTCCTGCAGCATGTTCAGAGCACAAGCACTTTGAGACCCATGGCTAAGCAGGGCTATTACTTGAAAGCCGCTAATGGCTGCAACCAATGTAAAGTGATTTATTTTAAACACATTTCCTTACCCGTGTTCTTAGTAAAAACACACATTTTTCAAAAACAGGAGCCAAATATTAGGCTCCAAAATCTACAGTCAGAGCTAAATAAGGAGCCTGGAAGAGAATTTGATGGGAGCTTCTGGATTCTGGCTGTTTACAGAGGCACCTGAGGCCAAAATAGCTGAAAGAGACTGTAGTGGGGTGGTCACCCGCTCCTGCCCTGAGGGGCTTAGAACACAGTCCTGCACTTAGGACGGAAGAATCCCATTCACTGTTACAGACTAGGGACCGAGTGGCTAGGCAGCAGTTCTGCAGAAAAGGACCTAGGGGTTACGGTGGACGAGAAGCTGGATATGAGTCGACAGTGTGCCCTTGTTGCCAAGAAGGCTAACGGCATTTTGGGCTGTATAAGTAGGGGCATTGCCAGCAGATCGAGGGATGTGATCGTTCCCCTCTATTCGACATTGGTGAGGCCTCACCTGGAGTACTGTGTCCAGTTTTGGGCCCCACACTACAAGAAGGATGTGGAAAAATTGGAAAGAGTCCAGCGGAGGGCAACAAAAATGATTAGGGGGCTGGAGCACATGAGTTATGAGGAGAGGCTGAGGGAACTGGGATTGTTTAGTCTGCAGAAGAGAAGAATGAGGGGGGATTTGATAGCTGCTTTCAACTACCTGAAAGGGGGTTCCAAAGAGGATGGATCTAGACTGTTCTCAGTGGTACCAGATGACAGAACAAGGAGTAATGGTCTCAAGTTGCAGTGGGGGAGGTTTAGATTGGATATTAGGAAAAACTTTTTCACTAGGAGGGTGGTGAAGCACTGGAATGGGTTACCTAGGGAGGTGGTGGAATCTCCTTCCTTAGAGGTTTTTAAGGTCAGGCTTGACAAAGCCCTGGCTGGGATGATTTAGTTGGGGATTGGTCCTGCTTTGAGCAGGGGGTGGGACTAGATGACCTCCTGAGGTCCCTTCCAACCCTAATATTCTATGATTCTAGGGCTGTGGCAAGCAGCTCCCAGGCTGATTGGGGAAGTAGGCACAGCTGGGAGACACGCCCCAAACAGACCACAGCTGGCCCCTATAAAAAGGCTGTTTGTAGCGGGAGAAGGGCCTGGCTGCTAAGAAGTTGAGAAAGTACCTGGGTGGAGTAGGGCTGGGAGAAGACTAAGAGAGCTGGGGAGCTCTGCCCTGGAAAGCCCCAGGCTGTGGCCTAGTCTAAGGCCAATTGGGTACTGGGGTTGCAGAGGGCAGCCCACGGGTAGGCTGAGGCAGCAGGTCCAAACCCCCCTTGCCTGTGATGAGTGGCTGACACTGCAGTCTGCCCCAGGGAGCGGGGGCTAGTTGGTGACTGGCAGTAGCCTACGACTGAGGCGAGGTGGGGGTGGGGGTTTCCCGGGGAGGGGAGACCCTGAGAGTGAGGGGTTACTACCAGGGGGCAGCACCCCAGATAACGGGGCACCGGAGTCCAGGGAGGGATGCAGGGGCCCAGGGGCAGTGGGACACTGGCCTGCAGGGGGTGCTCCGGAGGCTGGATGAGCTAATTCCTGAGATGACCAGCGGGAGGCGCCGCGGTGGTGAGTCCTGCACCTTTACAGGGACTCACAATTCTGGTTCAATTTTTGGTCCAAATGTCAGACTTCAATTTTTGGGTGCACACCCGGAGACACCTTAAACACCCTCCCTCTGAAAATTACGCCTTTAAGGGTCTGTCTACACTGCTAATGGGAGTGAGCTGTCCAGCCAAGGCAGATAGACTCGCACTAGCGGCGCTCGAGCTAGCACACTAAAAATAGCAGTGTGAACGTTACAGCTTGGGCAGAAGCTCAGGTTCACAAGTGCATGCGAGCCCCCAGGCTTCAGAGCCCGAGTTCCAGCCTGAGCGGGAGCATCTATTCTGCTATTTTTAGTGTGTTAGCTGCAACCCTGCTAGCGCACGTCTGTCTGCCCGGGCTGGGATGCTCACTCCCCTGCAGTGGACACCTAGCCAAAGGTCTCTCAAGTTAAGTGTCCAACAACTAAGGCAGCTAAACTCCCCAGCTGTTTTTATGAAGCCTGGCTTCTGCACCAGTTCAGGATCTGAATTTTAGTCTCTTGTTTCTGACATGTGTGGCCCTGGGATGTAAAAGTGGGAAGAATTTTCCCTTTCAGCCAGGGACCATCTTTTTGTTCTGTGTTTGTACAGCACCAAGCGCAATGGATGGGGCCCCGAAGCAGTAACACAATACAAATAATTCCCAGTACCGGTCATTTCCCTTTTATGTGTGCACCCTCCAGCCTGAGGTTGCAAACACTGAGAGAAGGGGTTTATTTTGGAACAACTGGTTTCCACTGGATTTTTATTTTGAAAGAGGAAAAGATCCAGGAGGAGGCAGAGCAGGACCCACCCTGTCTATTTGGCCTGGCCTAAAAGAACAAGCAGTGCTTGGGCAGTGGTATTTTAAACATGCACTGAATTCTTAGTGATCTGTAAAGTGGCCATAATCAGCCAGCTGCAGTTCCAAGTATAGGGGCTGCTGCAGACACTAGCAAAGCTCTCCTTTTCCAGGCAGTGATTCTGGGATTTCCTTGAGAGGCTCAATGCGCATGCGTTAAAACTCTCCCCTCTGATCCTTAGAGTTATAGTTAATTTCTGCAAGGTTGTGCAGGCCGCCAGCCACTGAACTTTACACGGCAGACCTCTTCCGTCAGCCTTATTCTCCTGTTCAGCGTGTTCTCCAGTTTGCTGCCATGCTGAGATAGGCCACACTGCGTTCCGTGCCAGCTGAGGCTGGGGTTTGAGGACAAATCAAAGGGAAATTTCTGGTTTGGATTAAACAGGCTTGAAATCGCATGAGCCAATCGTGTAAGATCTCGCCCCCAAATGGTTTGACCACATTTCCTGCCTGCCCTTTTGAGCGACGGTTATTATGATTCATTGTATTACCATAGCAACTACGAGCCCTAGTCATGGACCACGACCCCATTGTGCTAGGTGTTGTAGTGTCTCAGCACAGCAGCTGTTACCAGGCAGCAACCAGCCCTGGGCAATTGACCCCCTTGGGTTGGGGACCCAGCCCAGAACTAAACCAATACAGCTGAGTTGACATCTGGAGACTAAGACTCCAACCCTCCCCCATCACCCGCACACCAGGATCCTGAAGGGACGTGAAGTTCCACATTGGACCCATCGCTGTGTGCACTTGAGCTGCATTGTGGCTAAACTCACATCTCAGCAGCGTGCTCGTGTCCCTTCAGCCGCTGCTTCCCATGCTCCTACATTAGCCCTCTTCTCATTTACTGTTAGACGAAATATGCTCCGGATCCACCATAAAAGTCACTTGCATGTCTTTTGGGGTGGCTGGGGAGCAGCTGTGCGATTTGGAAAATCTGGGGACCCCAGAACCCTTGGTCTGTGGTGCTGAGAGTTTTGGGGACAGCTTTGCAGAATCTTGGAGATTGTGGGGGACCCCTCAGAACTCAGGCCCAGGCAGGCCCTATCTGTTGGATCTTGCCGTCACATCTGTCACTGTCTTGGCTGCTGCTGGGAATCTGATCGGCAACACTCCCTTTAAAAAAAAAAAAAAAAAATAGCATGCAGCACCCTGGCGGTGCTGACAGTCCTGCTAGCTCCACAGGCCGCATGCTCTCCTTACTGGTGCCCTCTGCTGGCTAGTGACCCGCAGGTGTCCCTGGTAATCAGCTCCGTGTTGGTTTATTAGACAACAGCAGAAGCAGAGAGCAGAATAAGCAGCCCAGAACAATAGTGATACACCACTTAGCAAGGTGCAAAGGACCTGAGGGTCTGTAGGTAAAAGCTCTGTAACACGATGCAGAATGCACTGATTAAGGTGCTGGACTGGGGATTGGTAAGTAGTCAAGGAGGATTTGGCTTTTTGTTGAGTGGTTTCTGATAAAGCAGCAGTGAGGGGAGAATCTCAGAAGGTTTGGGTTTGGACAAGTCCTCCCCTCCCCACACACACACCTGCATGCCTCTCCTTCCTGGGTAAGTCCTCCTTCCAGGCCTGCGTCTCCCACAGTAAGAAGCTAACGGGCTGATTCTCCGTTGCCTTGCACTGTGTGTCATCCGTCCCACGCCCAGGGGGTGTGATGTTCCTAGACCAGTATGCATTTGCAATGATGGTGTAAGTGATGCAAGACGCAGGGCAATGGAAAACCAGGCCCTAAATCTTTTAAACGGCACAGGGCGGTGGATGACCGTTGCCTAGAGTCAAAGAAACTCAGGGGAACTCAAGTAACCACACTGCTAAATTGGCTTAACGGAACTGGCCTTGCTGCAGTGCTAATGCTTGGGAATGGAGAATTCAGTCCCACACCATGGCGAAGCAAAGTCTTTAAGCAGCCTTAGGAAAGGACCCATTCTTTACCACTATCAGGTTGGGTTTAGAAAGTGCCCATGCCTTTTTCTTGCCTGGAATGGAAGCTTGTCACAGAAGCAGAGAAACTGGAGTTGGAAAAATACCTTTATAGAAAGCCCAGTCCATCCCCTGTCTATGGAGGATTGTTTCTTACACTGTATTTTCATAGGTTTTAAGGCCAGAAGGGACCATGATGGTCGTCCGTTGGACCTCCTGTATAATCCAGGCCAGAGAATGCAACCCTGTGATTCCTGCAATTGATCCCAATGCCTTGCAGTTGGACAAGAGCACATCAAGTCTGGAGCATTCACCAGTGCTTTGCCCAGCCTAGTTTTAAGTGCCACTTTCGGCACTTCCCAGGGGAGAATATTCCAGAGTCCGATACATGTAGGGTGATCAGATGTCCCGATTGTATAGGGAGAGTCCCGATTTTTGGGTTTTCTTCTTATATAGGCTCCCATTACCCCCCACCCCCATCCCGATTTTTCACACTTGCTATCTAGTCACCCTAGATACATGGCACCATTGCCAATGCTCAATTCTTCAGGAGGACTGGCACTAGAATACTCTAAATGGGGGGAAGAAATATTTTTGCCCAAGGACACCAGTGCAAAGCCCCACCCTTCAAACAAAGAGAGGCAGTTGCTTATCCACCCCTTTGTACCTAGTTACTATGACAGTGGTTTCTTCGGCAACCAATTTGTAGCTCTCTGGGCCCAGTTCTCTATCGATCAAGTGTCGTCATTTACATCCGTGATCTGATTGTATTTTACATCGACTTTGCACTGGGGTCCGTGACTGCACAGAGCGCAAGCCAATGGAGAACCAGACACTCCTGCTCTTAATTGCGATCTCCAAGTGGCAATGCTCACTGCTCAGTCAGCATCTCCTTTGCTTGGCCTCTGGCCTTTATTAGATCTCACACACGCTCACACCCCGAGTGCAGGAAAGGACCCCAGGATAATGATCCAGAAGCATGGGTTGGCAGGGAGCTAACTGCTTCCTTAGTGTCTGCGCTCCCAGCAATTGTCATTTCTCTGGGGCCAGCCTGGTGCTTGGGGCACTTCAGACTCGCTCATCACTCTGAGCCTCGTAGGACAAAGTTAACAGCAAGTGCAGAAGCTAGCAAGAGAGTGTGGTGGTTTGTACTAGTGGCTGGCTGGGCAATGCAGCTCCAGCCCAGAGGCTCATGGGCTGCATGACAGGCACCTCCTTGGCTGACAGACCGGGGGACTGAACCAGGGACCCTAAAAGCATAAGCACCTACAATTTGAAATAAAGAGCCAAAGCTCCATAGCTGGGGGCTGTAAAAACTCATCTTCTCTGTGGACCAGCCTAGAGGGGCACCCTTACCACACTCCCCAATGGGTTACACATGTGCACCAGTGGTGCTGTTTGTACAGGAACTTCAGTGCTGGGTAGGAGGCAGGGTGAGGACGCAGCATCTCTGCTCAGACACTATGAGGGGGACAGGGACAGATGCCAAGATACCATGAAGTATAGGGGAGAATGTGCAAGGACAAATATTGGGAAGACCATACACCAGCATGGACCCCATTTTACGTATCATGTTGATTATGGTAGTGGCTAGGTGGCCTCCTGAGAACGGAGCGCCTTTGTGGCTGGACAGAGGCTGGGGGGGGTGGGGAGGTTCTCTCCTGCACATTTCTGGGTCCAGAGGATGTTGGGGATCAAGTGATCCATCCCCTGTTGCTCATTCCCAGCTTCCGGCAGACAGAGGCTAGGGACACCATTCCTGCCCATCCTGGCTAATAGCCATTGATGGACCTATCCTCCATGAATTTACCTTATCTAGGTAGGATAGAATTTTGTGGCACTTCCTTCTTCAATATAATAATGAATACAGTAGCTCTGTCTAGGTATCCCAGCTCTGATTACCATATTTTGTGGCACAGCAGGTAACCATGATACACACAAACACTAAAATAAAATCAAAGGTACCCCATCACGGAATGTATTTGGTTCATTTATTTTGACAAGAGTAGCTTAGGTTTAATTATTTATAGTACTTCAGAGCATACCAAGAGATGTTCTGTCATGTATTTTGTAAAAGTAATGGAGCCTGAAGAACAGCACTGTGATGTCAAATCACTGCGGAGAAGCAGGGCATGAGATGGAAGGGTTTGGGGGTTTTGAGTGTGACAATAACAAAGTGGGATTTATCAAGGATTTTGTGTTCATATCAGCCTCTTTCATCCAGATGGAACCAAAAGCATGTTCACATATCTTATACAGGAGTCCTCTCTTATACAGGAGTTCTCACCCACTAATGAAATGCAGCTGCTTCTGAGGTGGGACACAGCAGCTGTATAACAGTGCACCAGAACACAACACAACAGTGTAGGGCAGCAGGTGAAAAAATAATGTGTTAGCCCATGAAAGCGCAGGGGGAATTTAAGGTGGCAGAGTGAAATTACCCAAAATGGAACCTGGCCAGGCTCCTGACACAGGGAAAGGGCACTTCCTGTTCTCCAGTACAGAGGGGGTTAATTTCAGGTTCACTTTCCTCCCCACTCACATAGACAGCCAGGGGAAGGGCTGCTGGAGAGGCAGAAGTGGGGAGAAGGTGAGCTCCAGCTGGGGGATCTTTTCGTTATATTCATCTGAAGTGATTATTGTTTATCGGTTTTCATATGGGGGTTTCCTTATTTACATTTTTTTTCTTATTGTCAGTTTTGACTGGATGGCTCAGACGTGGTGAAGTTGGGGGTGGGGTTTAAATTAAAAAAAACAAAACCCTGGAAAACTCAAATTTTCAGAAATTAGGGGAAAATTCAGTTAAAAACAGGGTGAGAAATGTTGAAAAAGGGACCCATTTTGAACTCAAATAGAACGAAATCATCTTCAATATAGTTGCAAAATTAATAACAAGAATTCAGCCTGGTCCATGCAAGTGTGACACGGCTGAGTTCAGTGGAATTACTCCCAATTAATGCTGGGGTACAGGAAACACCTCCGCAGTCACACTGGTTGGTGAGAGGAGACTCAGGGCCCTGAGACTTTATCGTGTATTACAACATAAGAACGGCCGTACTGGGTCAGATCAAAGGTCCATCTAGCACAGTATCCTGTCTACTGACAGTGGCCAATGCCAGGTCCCCCAGAGGGAGTGAACCTAAGAGGTAATGATCAAGTGATCTCTCTCCTGCCATCCATCTCCACCCTCTGACAAACAGAGGCTAGGGACACCATTCCTTACCCATTCTGGCTAATAGCCATTAATGGACTTAACCTCCATGAATTTATCCAGTTCTCTTTATTCCTTCCCTTAACCCAGAACACAACATCCCCATTGGTCTGAAAGCGTCTGGGCGTGCTGCAAACACCAGTGATGTGCCAGGCGTCGGGGGAAAGTCGAGGGCATGTTCCCAGGACTGTGCAGGAGTGGAAAGGAGATGTTGCTGTTGCTTTGAATTGCTGGGTGGCTGAGTTAATTTGTCACCATTCGTGATTGTTTAATGGTGGTGGCGGGCTAAGTTTACATGTTATTGTGACAGCTGCCATCTTGGCTGACATCAGCGATCGACCTGAGCTAAAAATGTGAGTTTCTACAGCAGGGGCTAAACAACAGGGCTCTCTCGCAGGGGCTGTAGCAGAATTGCATCCTCCGTAGATCATGCACAGAGGAGAATGTATAACACTCACTAACCAGTGGGTTACATTATACAAATATGTTGTAATGTTATGTTATAAAACTAATTGTCAGGGAGATTCAAGCTTTTTATCTGGGTCGTTTGTTGATTTGTTAGTATTGTTTCAAGCTAAAGAAAGAATCAAAATGAAAGAACATTGACTGGTGTTCAAACTATGGGGTCACTAGGAACTCTTTGGCGGTTCTGAGCATGCCAGAAACTCGCGAGAACGCTCTAGACCAGCGGTTTTCAAACTGTGGGTTGGGACCCTAAAGTGGGGTCACCAAGGCCAGCATTAGACTTGCTGGGGCCCAAGGGCTTTAGCCGGGGGTGGGATCTGCTCCCACCCTGCCCCCCGCCTGGGGTCATGTTGTAATTTTTGTTGTCAGAAGGGGGTCGTGGTGCAATGGAGTTTGAGAACCGCAGCTCTAGACATTAAGATGACGACAAGGATGGTGTCTGTTGATTTAATCTTAATCCCCCAGGGCTCTCAGAATATGTATCTGTTCTGGCAGCTAGAGAAACAGAGTTTAGGAAAGCAGAGGAGGTCAAAAGCATCTAATCTATAAAGACAAGGACATGACAGCCTTTGACACTTTCTCAGGCAAAACAAGTCTGGTCTCCAAAGCTGGAGTGAAAACTCTCTTGATACTTCAAGGTGTCAGTTTAGTCTTCAAGAGAGTTGGTGTAAATGCTTCCATGAGTGCTGATCATAGCCAGAAAGGGGCCTATCTCTTGGAACAGTGTCTAGCCATGTGTAGTGCCATAATGTTATGCCTGCATATTTAAAATGTCTCAATCCCTTAAACAGAACGGGAGCTTATTGTGTCACGCAATATATTTTTAAAACATCAGGCAAGGGGCCCAATTTTGTGATGTGTTCGGCAATGAAGTATAAATATGAGCTCTGTTAAGTGGATACCTGCAATATATTGTAGGTCACATGTAACAAATCTATGGACAGAGATGACTTTTCCATATGGAAAGAATTGTAAATGTCTGTTTTTCTTAAGGGAAAAAGTGGCTCTTTTATTTCAGTCTCCAAATCTCAGAATTATGGGATAAACCCTAAGCAATATTCCTAGATTCCCTCAAGGACAATGCAGACGGGAGCCTGGGAAAGTTTATATTTATGCACAATCGGCTGTATGCTGCATTACAGAACATTGCCTTACAATGAAGATTAGGAGCATAGGAAGGAAGAATCCCAGGCACCGCTACAGGCTGGGGACCGACTGGCTAAGCGGCAGTTCTGCAGAAAAGGACCTGGGGATTACAGTGGATGAGAAGCAGGATATGGTCAGCAGTGTGCCCTTGTTGCCAAGAAGACCAACGACATATTGGGCTGCATTAGTAGGAGCATTGCCAGCAGATCGAGGGAAGTGATTATTCCCCTCTATTCAGCACTGGTGAGGCCACACCTGGAGTATTGTGTCCAGTTTTGGTCCCTCCACTACAGAAGGGATGTGGACAAATTGGAGAGAGTCCAGTGGAGGGCAACAAAAATGATTAGGGGGCTGGGGCACATGACTTATGAGGAGAGACTGAGGGAACTGGGGTTATTTAGTCTGCAGAAGAGAAGAGTGAGGGGGGATTTGATAGCAGCCTTCAACTACCTGAAGGGGGGTTCCAACGAGGATGGAGCTCGGCTGTTCTCAGTGGTGGCAGATGACAGAACAAGGAGCAATGGTCTCAAGTTGCAGTGGTGGAGGTCTAGGTTGGATATTAGGAAACACTGTTTCACTGGGAGGGTGGTGAAGCACTGGAATGGGTTCCCTAGGGAGGTGGTGGAATCTCCTTCCTTAGAAGTTTTTAAGGCCTGGCTTGACAAAGCCCTGGCTGGGATGATTTAGTTGGTGTTGGTCCTGCTTTGAGCAGGGGATTGGACTAGCTGACTTCCTGAGGTCTCTTCCAACCCTAATCTTCTATGATCCTATGAACTGCCAGATTGGATCAGACCCGAAGTCCATCTAGCCCAGTGTCCTGTCTTTAACAATGGCCAGCAATGAATGCTTCAGAGGAAGGTGTAAGAACCCAGCAGTAGCAGTTGTGGAGTAATTTTCTCCTGCAGCATCCTCGTCTCAGTAGTCTGAGACTGGCTTATGCCCTGAAGCATGAGGTTAAATAACCGTTCCAGAATTTATCATGAATTAAAAATATATATTGCATGACATAATGCACTCAGATGGGTAATCATCCAGCAAAGCTCAGGTCAGGGTGTTTGTGCACACAGATACACATGCACATGACCCCATTTTCAGCCAGATTTCCAAAGGGGCGTCAGACCAACTTTTCAAGGACTGAGCAAGCTCTCCCTCCCCCACCCCCTTGGGATGCTAATGGCCAGATTTCCAAAACAGGTGAGCACGTCATGTGCAGAGCTCTTAAATTATGGCCATCGCCTTAAGTTCTAAAATGCATGTATAATAATAAGATAGATGAGGTGACATGACTTCCCCAAGATCACACAGTGAGCCGGGAGCTAAGAATAGGAGCCAGATGTCCTAACTCCGAGTCCAGTGCCCTTTGCAAGGCGCACAACTTGAGCCCCAACCCAAAATAATTTTTACCTTAAGAGAATCCAAGAACCAGACCTGAACATCATTGTGATCGCATTAAGGTCCTTATCAACCATGTACAAGCACTCGCTACTTCTTTGTGCTTAGTACCACCACTGGGGTTCCTTGTTATTACATGCCTGTAATATATACAGGTAGAGGCATGTAGGAAATTAAGGGGGGGATGATCAGAGACAAGCAACCAAAATTAGTAGAGAACAAGAAAAACTTGTTCACTAAGGAAGACTAAAAGAGCCAGATATGTGTCAATTGGGTGAACAATGGCAATAATATTAATCTCATATTCTAGACACTTTCCAGACTTTACCAATTACTCCATGGGAAGAAGGTAACTATTATTATTAAAACTCTCTGGAGGGCAACAGTTTTGTTTGGCATCCACATTTGACGTTTTGAAATTTGTCTTTGTTCTGCATTGGAATCAAAAAGCTTTCGAACTTTTTTTCAAAATGGAATTGCATCAAAATGGTGATTTTTCTGATCCAGAACCTGAGCTTTTCAATTCCTCTGTCTCAGAAGTGACCAGAGAATGGTCACAGAACTGAAGACAAGAAAGCCCTGGACCTCACAGTCCTTCCCGATGAAAATGTAATCAAATCCGATAACGTCTCTGCAAAACGTTTTGGTTCTGACAAAACAACATATTGAACAAATTTCATGTACTCAAAAATATTCTGACCAGCTCTAATTATTATCCCCATTGGCCAGCTGGGCAAATAGAGGCAGAGAAATTAAAGAACTTGACACAAGGTCCCCAACACAGGAAGTCAATGATTACAGCTGGAGCAGGATGCAGGAATCCCACGCTCTGAGCCTCTTGCTCAGTCCACTTGCCCTTGTTGTCTCTTGCTACCCCATGCTGCATCTCATACTCTCTGATTTAGTTGGGGATTGGTCCTGCTTTGAGCAGGGGGTTGGACTAGATGACCTCCTGAGGTCCCTTCCAACCCTGATATTCTATGATTCTATGATTCTAAAATTAGACCCAGTCAATATTTTTTGAATTTCAAAATTTTGATTAAATTTTGAAATGGGGAGTGGGAGGGAAGGAATAGGAAAAAAAAATATTTAAAATTTGTGACATAACCTAACCATCCTTGACTGGTTAGAAGTTGCAGTCAGACAGAATCACGGACAAAAATCAGCATGTATTCTTCTTAAATGCCTGGGATTCCTGCTGGATCTTTGCATTTGTTGTCTATTCTGCATCTGTTTTTTTTCTCTCTCTCAACCTTCCCTAATCCTGGACATATCCCTGATACAAGGGATGACATGGGAGAGAGGAGGCAACCTCGGGGTCAGAAGGATACTCCCCAGAGAGCAGAGTATCCTGCACTTTCCTCTGAACCAGTTGTTGATGGAATACTGGGATAGATGGACAGCTGGGCAATTCTGAAGATCCTATGGCGCTGGATGCCACTCAGCATCCAATCTTATTAACAGTTGGTTTGGCTGCGGAGTGGCGGGGTGATTCATTTGGCAGGATATTTAAATAAGGGGGGGGGGGTGAAAATACCTGATTGCTATTGATTTTTCACTCATGCCGTAGTCGTTTGCGCCGGACTCTCCAAACCATTTTACATGATGAAACCATTAGGAGGAGACTGGCTGGCGGGGCTGGGGCGATGGTCTGTTTGTACTTATCAAGCTGTCTACTCTGGTTTATCCCCACGTTTCATGCAACATTAGCTGTAAAGAGCCTGGGTAGACTTGTTAAGTTTCCTAAGAGTGAATAACAAGCAGAAAATCCCATGATCCAAAGGCATATTAAATGATAAAAGGTACAGGTCTGGTCACCACTGACAGTGGAAATGAGATGCAGATGGAAGTCTGGACCTGTTCAGAGCAAACAGTTGCAGTAACTCATTGGAATGGAAAAGTGTTATTGGTTTTCAATTAATGCCCTTGCTATTAGAATTCCATTAATGACTAAACACTGTTTCCACTTTTGACAGTGTTATTAGGTTAAGCTTCATTTCAGATGCAATAACCCAACACAAATGGCTAGTGCTGTATACTGTTATTAAGTGGCAACAAAATTTAAAAAATCAAAAGCAGCACAGAGGTTGAATTACTAGGCTGAAATCATTATTAGATTTCGACTTAGATTTCTTTCTTTCTGCAGGAATCACTTCCCTCATTTCTTTGCCTATAAACATGGCAAAAAGTCGTACACCCTGATTAATGTTGCTAAGACTTTCCCTAAGATTGCCCTCTGGGAGAGCCTGACCTTTTACCCCCTATGGTTCCCTGTTGCCCTGCCCCAAAGCAGTGGCTATTGCTGGTTCTTAGTACCGCTGAGGCTTCCATATGGAGGAGTCCATGCTGGCCAAGTCTGAGCCAAGATATTTCCCAACGATAACACTTGCTTGGATGCACAATTCCTTAATTATAGCAATGCTTTGCACTTATTGCTCCATATCTCTGTGGAGCTCAAAGCACTTCACAGATATTAGTTAATTAGGCCTCTCAGCATCCCCATGTGGTAGGTATGTCACTTATTATTACTCCATTTTTAAAATTAAGAATGGAAAGGATACACGACTTTCCCAGGGCCATACAGCAAATCTCTTGAAGGCCCCGACAATAGGATCCCAGTCTTCCAAGTCTCTGCTGTAACTGCTAGACCACGATCCCTCCCAGACTTATAAAGACAAAAGTATTGCTGTGTAAATATTACTGTACGCCATGTACACTCACTGGCGTGCTCTGTCCCCCTCTAGTGGTGGGGTCACAAAGAGCCCGCTACAGGCTTGGCAAGGAGAGCAGGGTCTTTTAGCTCAGGCAGTAGAGCCAGGGACGTGGCATTACATTAGTTGCATCTTCCCAGCTTGCCTTTGAAAGGTAGGGGGCTCTTCCGGAGGCATAGCCAGAGATTTAGCTCAGGCAGTGGAGGCTCCTGTATTACGATCCAGAGGTCCCATGTTGGATTCCCGTTGCTGAAGACCAACCCAGGGGCATCGGCATTACACACGTAAATAGTCCCATTGACTTCAGCAGGACAACTTGTGTGTTTGGTGTCACGTGTGTGAAAGTGTCTTGCTGAACTGGGGGCCCAGTTAGTAGTAGGTCCATATGATGTACCATGCAGATTTCCTCCCCAAAGGCTGGAGTTATCTCCAGATGGCAAACTTTTAATTCAGTAATATGGACAGCCTCAGAGCCACCATTTTTGCAAATAGCATATAAATGAGAGAACGAAAGAAGCAAAATGTCCTTTATTTAGAACATAAGAACAGCCAGACTGGGTCAGACCAATGGTCCATCTAGTATTGTCTTCCAACAGTGGCCAGTGCCAGATGCTTCAGAGGGAATGAACAGAACAAGGAATCATCAAGTGATCCATCACCTGTCACCCATTCCCAGCTTCTGGCAAACAGAAGCGAGGGACATCTTTGAAAATTACCCCTATTTTCGGTCAGATGAAATATTCCTCCATGTGCTAGTGGCATTTAGTGACAGTTTAGATTAATCCTCTGGCCCCATTCCCCAAAGGTACATCTGTATCTTACAGATTTTGGTTTCTGTTGAAAGGACATGCATAGGTAGCGTTCGGCTCTTTTTTTTTCCCTGTAAAAGAGAGACAAGTGTTCTGCAAAAGTTTAATGTGAAAAGAAATGTCTTACATTTCTAAAATTAGTAAAATACACCTCTACCCCGATATAACGCTGTCCTCGGGAGCCAAAAAAATCTTACCGCNGGAAATGTCTTACATTTCTAAAAATAGTAAAATACACCTCTACCCCGATATAACGCTGTCCTCGGGAGCCAAAAAATCTTACCGCGTTATAGGTGAAACCGCGTTATATCGAACTTGCTTTGATCCGCTGGAGTGCGCAGCTCCGCCCCCCTGGAGCGCTGCTTTACCGCGTTATATCCGAATTCGTGTTATATCGGGTCGCGTTATATCGGGGTAGAGGTGTAATGAACGAGGAGGAGGTCCTGTGGAAAAACTAGTATCTGATCATGTAATTAAAGACTATATAATAATGCATATGCACAAGAGGGATCCAATTAAGTTTGCATATGCATCCTTAATTCTGGCATTTCCTAACTGTTGAGTGCTTGACTTTGCAACCTTTATATTGACCTAATAAGATATATTGTTGCGTGTAATTATTATTTATATGCCGAGTAATCAGGAGAACTCCCCATCAGAGCGCCCCCTCTTTCCCAGACACTGCATTGCAGGGGTGGTTGTACTCTAGCTTCCCCTGCTGTCTGCCATTTTGGTTCTACAGCTGTCTCACCTTCCACTCAGGCCACCTTTCAGGTTGAGTCCCCTTCCTGGAGTAAAAGAAATGTCTAAACAGAAACCTGTCCCCAAAAGTCTAAAGCCCTTTATGTCAGGCCTCCAGCCCCCACCTGGGACTCATCTGTATTTGTCCCTTTCAGTCCCAAGGATTGTACTTCCCTTGTGTGGCGGTGTATGTGGGCAGATGCAGCCCAAAACGCCATAGAAGCAGAAAGTCAAGGACAGCCAGAGAAGCACTTGTAGAATGAGCCTTGAGAAAGATGAGAGCTTTTTGCTGGCTGGAAAACAAGGCTTGGAATAATGAGCAAAAAAACTGTCTCCTGATTGAGTCCTACTTTGTTGAGAGAAACAGGACTTTGTATAGTCTTTGAAAATAAACAGAATTGCATCAAGGAGATACCTGACTCCACCATCAATTTCTTCTCTTACTGGAAACAACCTTCAAGACCCTGAATATTGACTAACTGCTCAGATCAGAAGGGGTAACAATCTGTTAGCCCACGTAATTAACGCAGTGCTCCTCTACCACTTCCCCCCCTTCCAGTATCCTTAATACCATCAGCTGTTTATAAAAATTGCCCCAAGCTATTTTAAAGTAAACATTAAATTTAAAAAAAAATCAAAATCCCCAGCTCCTAGCCCTCCAAATCTCATTAATAGAACCTCAAAATATGAAAAACTACTTACCTGTAGTAAAGCTAAATGCTATATATGAGAGAGGCTATCAATAAATTGGCACACATAACCTGGTGGATTGTACTGAAATGTCTTAGAGGAGAAAGTTGGGGGATTAAATTGCAATTAAATGACTTCAGACAGTCCAGCCTCCATGAGAAAATGAGGCAGGTCTTTAAGTGAAAATGACTTTAACAAAATTCTGTCTGAGCTAGGACTTTCCATTTGAGCTGCTTCGAAGCTCTCTCCCATCTCAAAGCAAATTCAAAAGGAACAGAGAAACAACTGAAATTCATAAAGCAAAACAATGAGAGTGATGATAATTAATCTCGATGTGATTAAGAAGTTGGAGGAGACGGGAATTCTAACTGTGCGACAATTACTTTTATTTATCAGTTTTATAATGAAGTGCTAGCAGGGGTGAAAGTGAGCCGGTACGGGCCGGTACTCCGTACCGGTAAGAACCCACACCGGCCCATACCCAGTCCGCATTAAAGTGCTGCCCTTTAAATCAACCGGGAGCCCCTTGGGATGCCAGAGCCACCCCCCTCCCCCGTACCGGTAAGTGTCCTCAGTTACTTTAACCCCTGAGTGCTAGCAAGGAAGTTTCTCCGGAGATCCAACCAGACACTGGTTATTTTCCAAACTCCATCTGCTCTGAACAGTCGCCTGCCATTACAGCCTCAGCAGTGAAAGGAGAAGCACAGCTTCATAGCAGTATTGATGGGGGTAACTCTGGATAGTTGTGCTAGTAATGTGTGTTCTACTGTACGCTAAGCATAGCACTTTCCATCAGCAGATCTCAAAGTGCTTTACAAAGGAGGTTGGTTGGTATCATTATCTGATACTGGTCAGTATCCTTATCGGACACAAGGCTGTTAGAAGAGGCTGTCTTCTGATACAACATGCAAACTTTCTCTTTCTTTCTTAAAAACAACAACAATGGAACCTTGTTTTAACCATCAGAAATAGAGCTGGTGGATTGGCAGAAAAATATTTGTTCACTGAAGACCTTTTTTAAAATAAAAAAAAAATAGCAACATGTGTCAATACCGTAGAGATTAGACAGCTCCATAAATCGCTCCAACTGGTTTGCTCGTCATGTGTGTGTGATAAAGTGGACACACGGGTGTTGTCAAGTGCCGTTCATTGTGATGTAAAAAAAAAAGCAAGCTTCTTCTTGAGTGGCTGGCTCAGGGGATTGGGAATGGGCTATAAAGCCTTGTTCCTCTAATTCATCGCTTTGAACACAGTCTAGATTGGTAGCTTCCAAAACTTAATATTAGCATTGCCTATGTAACACAGATACCTTTACTATTATCAACTGTATTACAGTAACACCAAGGAGCCCCAACCTGAGATCATGGCCCCATGTGCGAAGACAGACATGCCCTGTCCTGAAGAGCTTAAAGTCTACATATCAGATGAGAGTAGATACAACTAGGCAGCGCCGGCTCCAGGGTTTTTGCTGCCCCAGGCAGCAAAAAAAAAAAAAAAAAAAAAAAAAAAAGCCGCGATCGCGATCTGCGGCGGCAATGCGGCGGGAGGTCCTTCGCTCCGAGCGGGAGTGAGGGACCCTCCGCCGAATTGCCGCCGAATAGCTGGACGTGCCGCCCCTCTCCCGAGTGGCCGCCCCAAGCACCTGCTTGTTCAGCTGGTGCCTGGAGCCGGCCCTGCAACTAGGGGTGTTTAAAAATGTTTGATGGAACACTGGAAAATGCAGTTTTGTCAAAATCAAAATGTGTCAGGCGCTTGTCAGCTTTGTCAACATTTTTGAGGCCAAAGTTTCAAAATGATTTTCTTGTTTCGTTTCAATATTGAAATGTTTTGTTGAGATAGTGTCAAATTTTTTCTGTGATGCGGCGGTGTGCCCCGTAAAGGGTAGTGGTGCATAAGGGGGCAGCCCACCCTTGTCACATGGTACGGCCATGTAAGATTTTGGGAGGTCTGAGATATACAAGGACCTAAGGGACGTTGTGAGAGAACAGTCCTGGGAATTAGTAGGGTTTGGGAAGAAATCCTGTTACTGTTTCTTTAAGGACCTGAGACCAGGAACCTTGCAGAGTGGGTGGGGCAAGTCTCCCCTCTCTCCCAACCAATTGGGATGAGCTTTAGGAAGGGGACCAGCATATATGCGGTTCCCTCCCTCATAGCAGAGGAGATGCCAGCAGGAGAGCATCTGTCTGATGAACCGCTGGAGCCTGGAAACTAATTGGGGAAAAAGGGGGCCTCTACCACTGGCTTCAGTTACAACCCCAGCTCCAGGAGGAGAGCTGGGGTGGGTCTCCTGCCTTACAGAGGGAGTTACGAACAGCCTGAACCACAATCACAGCTCCAGGAGTCTGGGAGACTCCTGCCTTCAGGAGGGTAACCAGAAGGACTGTTTGAAATATAGCCCAGCTGCTGGGAGCGGCTCTGAAGAAGCTCTGCAGTAGCTGCCTGGGAAGACGCTGCAAATCCAGGGTGGGAACAGTGGAGCCCACAGACCTGTGGAAGATGCTGACAAGCAGGGGAAAGGACAGACTAGCCCAAGGAAGGAACAATCCTTTGCCACCTAAACTGGGATCCCTGGGCTGGAACCCAGAGGAGAGGGTGGGCCTGGGTTCCCCTACCTCTTCCCAAGCAAGAGGGGGGGAAGTATTGGCTTCAGGATGGAAAGAGGCCAACAATGATGAGTCCCAGGTAGGGGGTGAGGGCCTGGCAGAGAAGCCACTAGATTTTGGTCCTTCTGTTTTGGACTTTTCTGTTAAACCTGGAAGGGGACTGGACTGGGAGGTGACCTGTCTGGAGGAGTAGGCCTTGGAACAAGGAGGATGGACAAAGGGATCCTAGAGTGGGAGAATCCCTGCAGCACCACATCCTGACACAAGGGGGTGCTCTGATGGTGACTGTGTCGCATAACAGTTGTGTTTCAATGTTATGGTTTTGGTTCATTTTTGTTTTGACCTTGATATTATAATATTAGTTTCAATATTATAGAGCTGATATTTAATGTTTTATATCATATTATATATAACGTCTGAACATCAAAATGACACATTTTGACACTATTGAAAGAAGTATCGCTCTTTCTGACTTAAAAATTTTCAGAATTTCCATTCCATGATAACTTTTTGAAATTTCAACGTTTTGTCCTGATTTGGGATGATTTTTTTCAAGATGCTGGAATTTCCCATGGCACAGGAATCTATTTCCCTTCAAACGCCTTCCCCCCCCCCCCAAACAAAAACCCGAAAAATGTCAAAGAATTTTGATGCAAATTAACATTTTTTATTTGCATCAAATATTTTGTGAGAGAGGGTTAAAAACAACCAACCACCCTTTGCCAACAAACTCTCATGATGATCCACGGTTATAAACACCTGTTGGATTCTGTAATGATCTATAACAAATGTGTAACCATTAATCAAAACATCTGTTGCTCATTTATTAACTCTTTATAAACAATAAATGGAACTGATGACCTAACAGATATTAGTTAGCCCTGAATCCTCCTGAAGTGCTGTCCTTATAACCTTTCAAGCTGGCTAGAGACATAACCAAGAGGACAAACAAATCACAATTCTGCAGCTCAGAGGCTGGGATCACAAACATCACTTACAGAGAAAATGAGAACAAAATGCTTGACCTTTCTCAGCTTTTCTATCTCGCTGACTCAACCTTTAAAGCCTGCTACTGTTATTTTTTTCCCCTTTCAAACTGTTTTATTACAATCCCCTGCTCTCTTTTTTATACCTGCCACTGGGTAAGCAATTGGCCAGAGACTGAACAGCACTGGCTCCCTTGAGGAATAGTAAACCTTGGCAGCTGAGTGGTGGTTTTGTAATCCTTGGCCACTGCATAGAGTTTGAATACCTGTTCCCCGTCCCCATCCCAATCAATAATGCATTGTCTTGAATGGGGGAAGGTTGCGGGGAGACAGAGAGTTGTTGGTCCTTCTGTTTCCTTTCTGATATTGTTATGTAGAATCAATACTACAAGGGGAGAGCAATGGAGATAGACATTGTAAATTGCAGTCTGGGTTTATAGTTTAATTTCATGTTATAATGTAAGTGTTTTATTAAAGCTAGTGTCAGGAAAATACAGGGTCCAGGTGAGAATTATTCTCCGCCTTTGCTGTATAGGGAAGTGCCTGCAGCTCAATGTTACGGCCCTGCACTGGCACCAGAAGGTTGGAGTGGGGTTTGTTGCTAGTTCCAGACGTTGGACTTTTGAAAGGTAATTGAGAACTGGCCTGGTGCCATGGCTAGGTGACTTGCCTGGGAGTCAGGATGCCTGGGTCTGCCACTGACCTTGAGTGAGTCCCTTCATCTCTCTGTGCCTTGGTTTTTCTGTCTGTAAAATGGGACAAAGCTATTTGCCTTCCATTGCTGGGCACTAGGAGATCTGTGGACGGAGATGTTGTTACTAATAATAGAATTGGGGTGCCAGGTCAGGGCTGAGGTGGAACTAGCCTCACAAGCTGTGCTGTCGTGTCTGCCAATAGATGGCTTTCAGAGGTGCTGGGTGCTCTTGAGGTCAAGGAGAGAGGTGGGTGCTCGGCACCTTGGAAAGTCACACCTGGATGCTGTGTAACCTTCACTGATTAAAAGAACTTGTGTGTATGCTTAAAAGAGTCAGGCTCTATGGGGCCTGTGTGTACAAACTCTCATTGTTCAAAGGCCCCTGTCCACTGCACACATAAGGGTAGAGTTTTAAAGGTATTTAGGCTCCTGACTCCCATACACCATTACTAGAAGCTAAAGGAAATTGTCTTGAGAGAGACTATTAAACACTAGCCCAGCCCTATATCCTTCCCCCTTAACTCACTCACTCCGGAGGAAATAGATAATGGATCTTGTAGCCTCCAGGATGTGCTGGACCAAGGAAGGGAACTGAATTCCAGGTGTGAGGACCTCTTACTCAAAACACGCCCCCAGCCAGCCCCATCACGATTCAGTGTGGGAGCCTTATCTGAATGCCCTGGGAGAGGTCTTCTTGGATCGCTGCATACAGAATCATAGAATAGCAGGGTTGGAAGGGACCTCAGGAGGTCATACAGAGTATCTGGCAGGGCGGTGATGAAGGCATGGACAGTGGTCTGTCTCCGTTTGGCAGCTGGTGAAACTGAGGCTTGCTCAATGTTACCCACTGAGTCAGTGGTGAAGCTGGAAATAGAGTCCAGGTTAAATGGCCCCCTCTTGATGTGTATTGCAGTAATGCCTAAGAGCCATAGTCTTGGACCAGGACCCCGTTGTGCAAGGCGCTGTACAAACACAGGACAAAAAATGGTCCGTCCCTAAAGAGCTTATAAGCTGAGTAATGAAATCCTTAAATTCTCACTTCTGCTGGACTGATTTGATAGTCATCACATTGTCCCTCGCATGAGGTTTCCAGATGCTGCCCAAGAAACCCCTTCCCTCAGTTAGTTACTTACTCTGACTCCCTCGTTTGGATATTTGTATTTTTGAAGAGCTGCATTGACCTGGTTATTGGATCTCCTTGATCTGCAAAGACTTATGTTTTGCCCAGAGTCCTCGCTGCTTTTCATCTGGGCCGGGGTGGAATACCAGGCTGTAATTGGATGGCCTGTGGCTATTGTATCTCATAAACCTTGGTGTGGATATGGGGGGTGAGGGAGGAGATAAAAAGAGACTTTATGTCTTAGGCCAGTGGAATGCAAGTCAAAGGAAGAATAAACCAGCAGATACCCCAGGGCAGTTTCCCAATGGAATATGGTAGCGGGGGGGCCCTGTGAATAAAGTCTGTCTTGGTAGCCAGCTAGCACAAGGGCAGGTATTTGAAGTATTTCCTGAATGGCCTGAGGCTGTTATTTGCAGAGGAGGGAGCCGCCTTCTGGTGCCACTTAAGCAGAGCCACAGCAGGGGGTTAATGAATCCTGGGCACTGCAGAGGCCAAGGAATGGGAGGCGGGGGCCCTGATCTGGCAATGGGGTTCCAGGAAGGCCCAGGGATCCTCTCTCCAGGAGCTCATTGCTGGATCAGAGCCTTTGTGAGGCCCTCTCTGACTGCTGCCCATGGCTAATAATCAATACCTCACTGGTGAATCTTAGCCACGAGCTGGTCCTGTTAGCAGCCCAGCAGCCTGGCACGCCGGTTGGTTCCTGTTAGCGATTAGGCCTGTGGTTAATTTACTGTGTGGAGGGGCACTGAATCTAGGCCTCTCTTCTCCCAGGGATGTCCTGCAGTACTCTTCCCCATGTAACGAAGGTACCCTCCATGTGCCTGACCGCCAGGGACTCTATCCCCTGTGGGTGAGCCATCCAGGGCCGCCCTGAGGATTCAGGGGGCCTGGAGCAAAGCGGGGGGCTGTGGTGCTTGTACTCACCCGGTGACGGTCCGGATCTTCGGTAGCACTGAAGGGCCCCTGTCACGGAGTCCCCGGGCGATGCTCTGGAACTGCTCCCCACAAAGCCAGTCAGGACTTTGGGGAGCCTCCTCTCCCTCGGAGCAGACTGTCTTCAGGGCAAGAAGCTCACACGTCTTCACCTCCTGGGTCTCTCCTGGGAGCATTCAGCATATGCCCCTCCGTGCGCTTCCCACAGCGAGTCCGCCCAGGCGGGGTCCTGGGGAAGCCACCGGGTCCTGCACCCCCACTCCGCAGTCAGACGTGACTCTCAGCCAGCCAGTAAAACAGAGGTTTATTAGATGACAGGAACACGGTCTAAAACAGGTCTTGCAGGTACGGACAACAGGACCCCCTCAGTTAGGTCCATCTTGGGGCCCCAGGGGGGCCAGAGCCCCGTCTGGGCACCCCTCCGTTTTCCCCAGCCAGCTCGAAACTGAAAAAACACCCTCCAGCCCCTCCTCCTCTGGGCTTTGTCCCTTTCCTGGGCTAGGAGGCCACCTGACCTCTTTGTCTCCAACACCTTCAGTTGGCACCTTTGCAGAGGAGGGGCCCAGGCCATCAGCTGCCAGGAGACAAAGTGTCAGACATTTATGTACACTGGCCCTCCGCTCTGCAACAACCATACACCCTTATCCCACCACCTAGATACTTAAGAACTGCATAGGGGAAACTGAGGCACCCACACAGTATTCAGAGGAAACATTAAGAACATTCCCACTTCGTCACAGTCCCCCGCTGCCGAAATGCCGCCGAAGACCCGGACTGCCGCTGGGCCAGGACTCGCAGGGCCCCTGCGGGGCCCAGGGCCTGGGGCAAATAGCCCCATTTGCCCTCCCCCTCTGGGCGGCCCTGGAGCCATCTCACAAAGCTTCCCTTGTCACCTCCTCCGGAGGGCAAGGGCTGAGGTAAAATTCCCAGTGCTCTCGACTGCTAGGAGAGGCTGTTGCACCATTTCCCAGAGCTCTGAACACGGTGAGCTGTAGAGCACAACGCCTCAGCTGATTTACGCCAGCAGCTGGGACACAGGTGCGGCCGCACAAACAAGGCGGTGGCAACACTAACGCTGCGCTGTGCAAACCACTCTATGCTACTTGTGACTGGTTGCCCCGGACTGGTGACGAGTTGTAGTGAGGCCGACCTTCAATAGAGAGACCCATAGTTCAGCTTTGTGTGTCTGAGGTTCCCCACCAGCCCCAGTGCTGCTCAGAGCAATCAGAAAAGACAGACACAACCAAGTCTGTCTGACTGAATTACTAGTAGAAAGGGTGATTAGCTCCTCCGACGCTCCTGGCAAGGCCTGGCTCTAGCCCAGTGGAATCTAGCCGCAGGCATTTTATTACTGACTAGCAGAGAGGAAAAGGAAGATGCATCTTCAGAGAAGCAGTTTGAGTGAGCTAATCCTTCAGGGGACCGGTCCTACCTCAATAGTGGGGAGGAAACAAAGTCCTGGCTTGTGAGGACAGATGTCCGACACCTGATGACACAGACGAGTGGAATTATTTACTTCTTGAGGTGTCACAGCCACACAAAAGGACCCAAAGTTTTATCTAAGTCCTATTAAACTGATGTCAACTTTTATCAGTGCGTCCCTTTCCCGTCTGGCTCTTGGATTGCTAAAGTGGAGATCTGGTTGAAAATGCTAAAGAGTTTTTGTGAAAAAATGTGGACAGTTTCTAAGCCCTGGTCTTCACTGGGGGGGAGGGGTGGGAATCGATCTAAGTTACGCAACTTCAGCTACGTGAATAATGTAGCTGAAGTCAACGTACTTAGATCGACTTACCGTGGTGTCTTCACCGCGGTGAGTCGACTGCTGATGCTCCCCCATCAACTCCGCCTGCGCCTCTCGCGGCGACGGGAGAGGGCTCGGGAGTCGATTTATCGCGTCTAGACTAGACGCGATAAATCTATCCCCGCTGGATTGATCGCTGCCCGCCGATCTAGCGGGTAGTGTAGACATACCCTAAATCACTTTAATCCTGTGGGTTTCCAAAAGGCATGCAGCTGACCTGCCTGGTGGACAAAGGGGACATTTAAAGGGGGCATTGGAAGGAGCCAGATTAAGAAGTCAGTAGGACTCAGCAAGGACACAAGCAGTTCTCCTGCATGCTGTCAATTGCAGGACGGGGGCCTTTGGTTTGATACTGCCAGCCTCAAGCATTCAGAAATCACAAGTCAAGCCCTAAACATCAGGAGACTGGCTTCAAAATCATGAGATTGTTTTAAAATTATAAAGTCGTGTCTCTTTATTTGCATTCTAGGTGCTGAACCTCTATGGGCCATGTATTCAAATTTGTAGCCATTATGAGCCTGTTTTTCCCAAGCTTTTCTCCCCAACCATGAGGGTAAGAAATTTACTTTTGTTATTTAAAATGGAAGCTGAGATTCTCACATAATCATCTGAGTCCAGGAGCTGGCCGATTTAAGAAAGAATATTAAATATCATCAAACTCATGATAAAATGACAAGCATTTGCAATACCTGTAAGTTATTTATTCAGGGTAGGCACTGTTGCTTAATAAATGCTTAGGACATTGGGATTCAGATCTTGGCTGGGAATAGAGATGGTTAGAAAATTTTCATTGAAACAATTTTCCAAGGGAAAATGCCATTTCAACAAAACAAGAATCTTCTGTGAAATCATATTGATTTTGATGAAATTTAGTGCAACAAAAAATTGAAAAAAAATAATTTCAAAAACATCAGAACCTCCCAGTTTGCCATTTTTGAAACAAAAATGTTTGATTTTTCACTTCAAAATGACTTTTTGTTTTGAAATTTACTTTATTTCATATTTTTAAAATTTAAAAAACTTTAAAAGGGTCAAAATCAAAAGAAGATGTTTTGAATTTATCAAAATGAAACATTTTGGTTGACCAAAAATGAAATTCTTTTTGAATTTCATTTAGTGAATTTTTTTGAAATATTGGGTTTTCCTCCTGATTTGGGACAAAATTCTGAAATCTAAAATTTTTGGTGGGATGGAAAATCTGTTTTCTGGCCTGCTGTAGTTGGCACCTCTAGGCATGACTGAGATCCAGGTAATATTAACAATGGAATAGATTGATAGTGCAGGGAATATCTTTTTGTTCTGTATTTGTACAGCACCTAGCACCACGGAGTTCTGATCCAGGACTGGGGCAATTAGGATATACCGAATATAAATAATAACAACAACAACCACCCCCCTTTGGTTGTTACTCTTTGTTGGCTCACTGGGATGTTGTGGAGACCTGCTCGAGAGCAATGTTACAAAACTGCTCCATCAGCCCAATTCCTAGCTGCTAACAATACATTTATCAGGATCTTTACAGAGCATTGTAATTGGATGCTATCAGGAGGGGAGGTGTGAGTTGCGGCAGCTAGGAGTGTATGGATTGCAGGAGAGGAGGATGGGATAATACTCCAGTCTCAGAACTGATAGTCTCAAAGACAGATTGAATTTTAAAAGTACAAGGAGCCCACAGGACCAGGGAAGCTTGTACGGTATTGACAACACGTGGACATGATAAATATGATGATGTCGGAGGAATCAATTCATTTTAATTTGGGAATAAACAGGGAAAAATGACTGAATTATCTCCTCTCAGGGGGACTGAGCTGGCAGTCCCACGTAATTAAATTTGTTCTTTGCTTTAGAAACTATTATTTTATTTTCTGTACTTTGGAGGAGTTTATATTGGATGGCCTGACAGTGGCCTAATGGCCTCCAAGGGTTGCACAGAATCAAGTGAAGGAAGCATTTGGGAATAATATTAATAATAAAATAATGCCTAGCACTTTTCATCAGTAGATCTCAAAGCACCTTACCAATGAGGTCAGTATTGTTATCCTCATTTTACAGATGGGGAAACTGAGGCACGGAGAGGGACGTGACTTGCCCAAGAGCACCCAGAAGGTCAGTGGGAGAGCCAGGAATAGAATCCAGGTCTCCTAAGTCCTATTGCAGTGTGTCTTAGACCACGCTGCCTCCTGTTGCAGTCCCTCCCACCAGAAAGGGCTTCCTCACCCTAGAATCCATTCCCTTCCAAAATGGAGTGTTCGCCCTGTTCTTCCTCTCCCTGCTTCAGAGAGGAACGCAGGGCCAGTCTGTGCCGCTCCATTGAAGTGAACAGATCTCTGCTGGTGTGTGTCAGCTGAGAGTCTGGCCCATGGGATCTGCTGCACATCATACCTCTGGCTTGGATCCTACTCACGCAACGAGCCCTCTGAAGCTAATGGTGTTGTGTGTGAATAAGGGGCCGAGCTGCAGGCCATCTCTGTATACATCTCCAGACCCTCCATGAAGATGCTACAGTTACTGATTGTGACTGTTCTTGTCTTGTGGGTCAGTGCAGAAAGCAGGGGACTGATCATTTCTCACTGCATCCTTTTATCATCTTAGACCCCCTCGGTCAAGTGCCCTCCTAACGCTTCTTGGCAGGCTGAGTAACCCTAAGGCCTGTACTTCAGAGGTGCTGACAGCTCCTCGGATTTCCATGGGACCTGGGGACTCTGAACCTCTCAGTGTCTAGCCCTTAGATTTTAAGCTGTCTCTTGCTGCCAGACCTTTAACGGTGACAGCCTTGGGCCGGTCATAGAATCATAGAATATCAGGGTTGGAAGGGACCTCAGGAGGTCATCTAGTCCAACCCCCTGCTCAAAGCCGGACCAACCCCAACTAAATCATCCCAGCCAGGGCTTTGTCAAGCCTGACCTTAAAAACCTCTAAGGAAGGAGATTCCACCACCTCCCTAGGGAACCCGTTCCAGTGCTTCACCACCCTCCTAGTGAAATAGTGTTTCCTAATATCCAATCTAAACCTCCCCCACTGCAACTTGAGACCATTACTCCTTGTTCTGTCATCTGGTACCACTGTGAACAGTCTAGATCCATCCTCTTTGGAACCCCCTTTCAGGTAGTTGAAAGCAGCTATCAAATCCCCCCTCATTCTTCTCTTCTGCAGACTAAACAATCCCAGTTCCCTCAGCCTCTCCTCATAACTCATGTGCTCCAGCCCCCTAATCATTTTTGTTGCCCTCCGCTGGACTCTTTCCAATTTTTCCACATCCTTCTTGTAGTGTGGGGCCCAAAACTGGACACAGTACTCCAGGTGAGGCCTCACCAATGTCGAATAGAGGGGAACGATCACGTCCCTCGATCTGCTGGCAATGCCCCTACTTATACAGCCCAAAATGCCGTTAGCCTTCTTGGCAACAAGGGCACACTGTTGACTCATATCCAGCTTCTCGTCCACCGTAACCCCTAGGTCCTTTTCTGCAGAACTGCTGCCTAGCCACTCGGTCCCTAGTCTGTAACAGTGCATGGGATTCTTCCGTCCTAAGTGCAGGACTCTGCACTTGTCCTTGTTGAACCTCATCAGGTTTCTTTTGGCCCAATCCTCTAATTTGTCTAGGTCCCTCTGTATCCTATCCCTACCCTCCAGCGTATCTACCACTCCTCCCAGTTTAGTGTCATCTGCAAATTTGCTGAGAGTGCAGTCCACGCCATCCTCCAGATCATTAATGAAGATATTGAACAAAACCGGCCCCAGGACCGACC